>JAPSES010000097.1:5767323-5859030 GCA_029822895.1 Maxillicosta whitleyi | reverse complement strand
ATTGGTATGGTAATGTTTACTGTGAGGTTTTATGGACAATTACATTAAAATGGTAAAACCTGATTTTGACTGAAAAATGCAAAATGCAGTGGATAATATTACAATGAATGGTGATAAATCACTTCAGGAGCAAAAATTAAGAAGAAAAATAGGCACTATGCTTAATTTTCCTGATGCTAAGCAGGAATGGGAGGGGAAACTCTCATTAACTCAAAATAATTAACCATAATTTTCTAATTCTCTAATTTAATAAGTCATGTAGTTATGCAATGAAACAGGATTTTGAAATAAAACAAAATATATCTAAAACTATTCAGGATTTTGGAAGGTAGATATTGCATCTATTAAACTCTTCACTTTACATTCTGCTGCCATGGTTACTTGAATCAGTAACAAAAGTAATGGCACACACACCATTCCTAATATTTTCACACATTTTTAATGTGCAATTTTGAGTGGGTTCTCTTCAAAGCTGCAGTTTTACTACAACAGTTGTAATGAAAATGAAATATAAACATGAATATTAATTTGTCTGGTTAATCTTCACCAAATATCACTGAAACATTATTTCTTACTTTTGGCAGCTTGGTTTAAGTTAATCCATTAAACTACTCTGCAAAGTTTTCCTTTGTCCAGTGAATGTTTTATGAATACACTCTCACTGCCTCTTTCTTATGCGTGTGTGTGTGTGTGTGTGTGTGTGTGTGTGTGACAGGTATGATCATTAAGAGGAAAAGCGGTGAGATCCCATGTCCACTGGCTGTTGAGGCGTTTGCCGCACACCTCAGCTACATCTGCAAATACGATGACAAGTACAGCAAGTACGTGCAGTTTTTAGCAAAAAATGTGCTCACCACAATACTTGGAACACATTTTCTTATTGTATTTATAGGGAGGGATGCTAGGGTGAACTCAGAGAGATATGCAATGCCATTGAGTTTTTGTAATTATATTTTATTGAGGGATTAAGTTATTAATTTTCATTTTAATCCAAGAAGAGCAAATGGCTGCACACACACACACACACACACACACACTATAGAGTAATATTTAAAGTTGTTATTAGTCAGTCATTTAATGGACAAAGTTAATCAAAAACTGGACTCACTAGATCTTCTCCTCCTTCAGATACTTCATCTTCCATAAGCCTAATAAGACCTGGCAACAGGTGTTCTGGCTGAGCATTAGCATCGCTATCAACAACGCGTACATCCTCTACAAGATGTCCGACGCCTACGCTGTCAAACGCTACAGCCGAGCGCAGTTTGGAGAGAGACTGGTCAGAGAGCTGCTGGATCTAGACGACTGCTCCCCCACCCAGTGAGGAAGAGGAGAAGGAGGAAGATGAGGGGGACAGGAGGAGGACATGACACAATCCCAACACACGTTAAATTCTTCATTACTGATGTGCAGACGCCGAGGTCTGTGTCTGTGTGATAATACTGAAACAGTGCCAAGCTGGTTTGACAAAAATAGAGCATAGAGGGTCGCTCTTCATTTCTCTCTCTCTCTCTCTGTCCATGTGTCTTACCCTCTTGTTGTTTTTGTGGTACTGTAAATATCACTAACACATGACTGCACACATCACAATGGAGAACCATGAGCCATGGGACAGTTCACATGCCACTAGAGCAACTTTTAACCACATAGATTTACTAAGGATTTGTCATCAGGGAGGATTTCATAAGCAGATAAGCAGGAAGCCTGAGAAAAAAAAATTAAGCCACCTTGAAGAATTCACTCCTTAATGATGTCAACTTCCAAGTGTTAACTCTGATGACATTATACTATCAGGCAAAAAGACTACATGTAGCTTTATATTTACACTCTGCAAAAACACCTGTGACCCTCTAAACAAAAGCTACTAAGGTGTGTTGAGACGCTGCATGCATAAAGCATCTGGATCGTGATGTTCTCTTGTTCAATGTGAAAATGATTTCTGCTCCAGGTGGGTTTTAACTCTTTGGTTTGTGTGTGTGTGTGTGTACTTAGCAAGTGGAACTGCCATATTGTGTGTAATGTTGAGGCAGAGGATGTAAATGTACAGCTCTTGTGACCTAGATGTGTGGTGGTGTTGTGTTGCTGCATCTTCGCTGGAGGAAGACTGTCATGTGACTTCAAGCCACATGCAGCAGTGTGTCGCTAGCTCCGTACTTCCCGCCTCTAAGCAGATATTACATGAATACACAGGAGTTGAGCAGCCACTACTTTAAACCAAAATAGCTTCCAAAAAAAAAACAAAACATCACATCAGCATTAAATTGGAAGATAAACCCTCTGCATTCACCTGTTTCATTACTTATGCAGTTCACTGTACTTTGGCTTTACAGGGCCAAATTCCCCTTGATCGCTTGCTCAGTCAGACAGTGTTGCTAAGCAACCATCATCATCTTGGCCAATGGACAGGGGTTTGGATAATATTGCTTGGCAGGATTCAGGACCAGGAAGCAAAATGTGAATCAATGGTGGTTTATAGATGTCCCAGAAAACCAAATGTTGCAACTAATCTAACTGGAGATACGAGGTGTGGGAGGCTGCCTGAGAAATGTGCAATAATTTCTTTTCTCATGCGACTTTTCTAATTGCCATCCAATTTTGGTAACCAAACAAAACAAATAGCTTTAGTTGAGAAAACATTTTGTTTTCTAAGAGAACTGTTTTTCCTGCCAAGCAACTTATGTAGACCTACTGTGTCTTGTCTAGTTTGAATAGAGGTGAGCATTTATCGTCAATAAAATCCATCTGCACTCGTAACCATAAGGGCGCACCACACTGCTGTTTGTAGCTTTAATGAGGACTTAGGCCCAATCGATCTTTACTTTGCGTAACATTCTAAGCAGCTGACATTGTATTGCCATGTTGGGATCATCTTATTATGATGTCAAGTGAAAGATATTGACGTGTGCTTGCATGGTTTATTGTGTGGCTCCATATCGAGATAGTCTTTACAGCAGTAGAGCAGAGTTGTTGAGTCATTTGCTGGCAGGACTCATGCACTTTCCCCATCACAGTCTTGCACTTTGTGGAAAATTTGTAAAGTTAGATACATGTTTATTAGAGAAACCTTTAAGTAGAATTTCTAATTCGATAGATCACTTTAAGAAAATAGTGGAAATAAAAATAGGTTTGTGCTGTAAATATAAATAAATGAAAAGGATTATAAGTTAAAATTAAGGAAAAATGAGTGTAACAAACTATAAATGACTTCCACAGTAGATTTAGAGTACAAGATACAGTATGTGTGTATATATTTTGTTTACCGAGTGTCTGCATTTGCTGTCTGAGACTCAAGATTGTGATTTTTTTTAACTTTTTCACTAATCCAAAGCATTGTTGTTGTTGTTGTTGTTGTGTGTGAATCACTGAATGTTGTCACCTTCTATCTAATCACTGTTCACTTCTAACACCAATAATGAAAGAATGCACCCTCGTCACACAGCGTAGTTGTTGATGTGTCTTTATAATACAATATTTTATACTTTAACAACAATTTACAAACCACTTTAGCTGGAAATGAAGTGGTTTATATTATCGAATACGTACAGTGGTGGTCTGTTGTATTGATTCTATCTGCAGATTATACATACAGTACATATAAAGCATGTAGAATGAAAAAATCCACACTGCTTAGACATTCTTGGCAAACATCTTAACCCTAAGTCCACTATTGCAGCTTTTTATGACATTTTCAGTTGCGTCTAAAATTTTCTAAAAATAATGATAATAATACTAATAATGGATTGGATTCTATACTACTTTTCAAGGCACTTTACATTCTAAAAACAATCAGACAAAACTGATAAATAAATGCAAACTTTTTTCTGTGTTTTTCAGCATTAACAGTACAAACCAATAAAACTGTGAGAGTTGATTCATGCATTTTTTTTTTTTGGAATTAATTTTGCAAATGCACAGTAACCAAAATGTTTCTGTCTCAATTACTTAAGAAATCCTTAAAAGTGTTAAAAAACAAAAAAAAGCCTAAACATATCCATTTATAGGGGATTTAAAACAGCTATAATACACAATGCATTAACTGGAATATATGTGGATTACATGTTTCCAAATCAATACTAAATGCATTAATATAATATAATATGTTAAAGTAATAGCACTGGAATGAATGAAATCAGTGACTTCCATTTGATTTCACTATTTGGTAGAAATACAGGGAGAGATTCGTCACATAAAAAACAGAGAAACTGATTTTTCCATTCTGGCTAACCTTAGTAAAGCTGAACACGAGAACGCCACAAGGTATGTTGCAGTTTGAGTCATGAGTGGATGCAATCATCAGTAAGTGAGGTAGAAATAGACTCGGCCATTTGAGGGAAAAATAAAAAAAAATGTAAAAAAAATAATAATAATAATTTCAGCAGCTCCAAGCCAAATAACCCTTCAACTGTATCACAAATCGATGACATGAAAACAACCGTATTAGGAGCATTCTAGTGTGAATTTGTCCTTCAAAGAGTATGTCAAGCATGCATAATCTGGACCCCGGCGATGTCTGCGTTTGTGAATTTTAATCAGTGATGAACTGGAGCAGGTGTAGCGCTCACACTTTTTTGATTGGACGTGTGTGACAACCGCAGAGGTTTTTGTAATGCTTATAGCTCACCGCTCAGACCACAAATGAGTTGAAATTATTCACTGGGGAATCTGCGGGGCCACGGTTACTTGGCAACAAATTATATGTGAAAGGCTGAAGGAGGTAAAAAGGGAGGAGTATTTTGAAGTTTTTCTGTCCTTATGGAAATGTTATCACTTTATTTGCAGATTGAAAGCTATTTGACATATTTTTTATTAACTATCAGAAAAAAAACACTGAGCTTCTTCCTCTGTGATGCATTTACTCATTTGTTGACCATTACAAATCAAAACCAGTCAAATTTTCAGGTTGATCTGATAAGAAAATACAGTTTTCTCTTCAGTCTACTGCACTGATCAGCCATGAATCAAATATTTCTTGAGTGCCTTTTCTTCTTTTTTTTTTCCACAATCGTGGTAATAGCGACACATCCTTTCGTCCTGAAATGAAAAAACACACTTTTGATTTAAAATGTAAGTCTGAAAAAAAAAAAAAAAAAAAACAGAACATGATAGGATCCCATCCTGCATGGTGTGAATAATACAGCAGAGAAATAAATCAGACTTTTACAACCAGAAAATATTTCATGCAGCCTTATGCCCTTTTGCTGTAATGACTCACCTCAAGTGATATTTAACATTTTCACATGAATGGACCCACGACATTTCTGAATCTGGAAAACGTTTGCTCGTATATGCTTTACATTTAAAATATTACACTGGTATTGGAACATAAGGCAGTTGAACATTAGCTTGTAATACGTTTGTGAGTCAGTGGATGAACTATGTACAGTCACGCAAAAAATATTAGACCATCAAAAGTCTTTAAAAACAACGGTTGTGCAATTAAGTACTAACTCCTGTGTGTATCATGTGACTAAAACAGATAGAAAAGTAAACATGGAATGAATAAAAGTACTTTCTTTGTCATTACAATGCCATTAGAACTTAAGCGATTTTGGTTATTATCAAGAAAAACATGGAAAATGTATAGATATCTGCTTTGAAATTAAACTTTTATGAGCTATTTTTGTTGTTATCATTATATTTATCCAAACAAATGTACCTTTAGTTGTACCAGGTATTAAAATTGACAATAAATTTCAGAAAACAAGGGTGGTCTAATAGTTTTTAGAGAAAAGATTGATGAGTTTCTATTAATTACTTAAAAAAGAAACATTTGTCTTTGATTCCACATGATCCCTAAATCTTTAGAATCATAATAAACCCTTCACAAAGATGCTGTAGAATGAGTCACTGTCGGGTGTTTTGTCATATCATATATGTTGGTGTAAGTGATGATGTCCATGTATGTACCATCCATGCACAGTATGTCTCTGTATTCTCTAAGTGAGATGTTTGTCAGGAATCCATGTGATGTAATTTTGGATTTAATAAAGAGTGAACTGGGCTGACCTCAGGGCATCATAACAGCTGTACACAGTATTCACTTATTCAAATAATATACATTACTCGACCATAGCCTTATCAGGTGCTATCTGTAGAAGTAATAGTAGCTGTAGGTTTGTCGTTGTGTTTGTTGGGGAGCTCAGCAGCCAAAGTTCGCACCAAGGTCAAATATAGTTGTAACTGAAAACACCAGACACTGAAGTTGGTTATAACGATACGGTAGAAATATAAAAGTTTCCAAGCAATTTAAGTGGTAATTTCTTCTGTCCATATGACTGTGGTTTGTAACGATGCTATGCGATGTTAATTGAGTGCTTTAGGCAGAACTGTGTGTGTGTAGTGTGTGTGTGTTTGTGTGTGTGTAATGTGAACACTGTAAAATAAGTGTTTGCAGGACCAAACTTTCTTAACTGTTTGAATTGATTGTTCTGTGTATGTGTCTTCATTAAAACTACCACTCGGACACATTCACAGATAATTATAGGAAGTGACTAAACACCACATAGAGGCACAAACTCAAAATCAAATGCAGCTTTTTTTTAAATATAAGGAGATGTTTGGTAAATGTCCTACATATTTTTCTGCATTAGCTTCCGATGCAACAAAGATGCATTTGGTGCTGACATAGATTCAACAAACCGTTTAAGACGCCTATTTTTTACAAACATCTCAAAGCAAGTGGTATTACTCGTTGTCGCTTTATTTTACTTTTTTTTTATCTCCTCATCATATCCAAATCTGTTATACAGAAAAATATGCAATTCGCCACCATCACATGAATAAATAAAACAGAAGCCATGTTCATCTGTGTGAACTGCAGATACTGTAAACGCAGTCCTATAATCACCACTTATGATTATAGGATATTTATTCACTTGGTCAGTGATCAGAAACTTTTCTGTTAAGCTTTTCCAAGTATAAATTCTGCCTTTTTTTTTCTCCTTCAAGGTTTTTTTGGGGCTACAAAGTAATGTTTGAAACTGGAAATTGTGTACAGCTGCCGTCACAATTTGCTCATAACTCTACAAATTAACTTCTAGAAATGTCAGACAAGTCAATATCTGTGTTGTTTTGATGTGAATTTGCACTGTAATTGCTATTTTGTTTAGGTTTTTTTATTTATTTACTTGTTAAATTAGAACAGTTCTCCCATGGCCTGGTGAAAAAAGGAAGCAATCTGATGTTTTCCAAGTTTGACCTTGCTGAGATTTTGTCCACATGAAGAAACCAAACCTCACATCACACCGATGACCAAACTACTATGCTGGTCATGTTCTCAGGCTATGACAGGACTGCTCTCCATGCTATTTTTTATTTTGTTTGGCCACTGAAGTGTATTATAAAGTACTGACTCTGCTGTGTGAGGCTCCCTCTGCCACTTGTACACTTCCCCCAGCTCCTACTCTTCCTGCCAAGGACTGATGTTGTTGTGAAGTGTGTGTGTACACCCTGTACTTTACTGTGAGTATTTTTATTTTTGCCTTGCCAGATAAAAGCAGTCAGGGCTACATTTGTTTTAAAAAAAAAAAAAATGAAGAATGAAGAAGTCATATGTACATCTTGACAGCTTTTCACCTGCTAACGCTCACTGGGATCTGTCTCGCCTCTCAGCTACATTGCAGCTCTGTAGATTCGCCACCATTTTGCACATACAGTATCTAATAAATGTTCCTGCTTTGGTACACTTCCTCTATCCATCGAGTTATTGTTTTATATGTCAATTTTACTCATACAGCCCAAAATGTCACATCAGCAGCTGGACCAATGGTTTTGACCGTGTTACCCACGCAGGCATCAACAGAATAACATTTTATTACAACATGGATCAGAATACAGTCGAATGAAAAATGAATGAAATAAAATCACAGAAATCTAAGAAAATAAGAGATAAGACACAAGCTTTGGAACAACTCATATTGCTGTTCTATTTCAACAAACAAAAACTATGTGAGAAAAAACAATCTGATTTATGATACAAAGTTGACATTTTAGCTTTATTAACCCTTACATACTAGTCTTTTCAAATTTGACCTTCAACAGTATTAAAAAAATATATATCCTAAGCATCATTCTTTTATTCTGAAATTTGATGACTTTTCCCAGATTTTGCCAAAATCCAAGAAAATGAGAATGAATAGTTTAAAATGTTATACTTTTGTACAGGTGCTACAGATTTTTGGACACTGAGGCTGGTTCAGGACAATTTTATATATAAATCATAAAGGCTTCTATGTTTTTATGTACGTATATAGTAAAACAGGACATGATACTGTGTGATAGTAGAAACTCCAAAAAGGGAGTTTTTAAAACTTAAAAAAAAAAAAAAAAAAAAAAAAAAATGCTCTTCCTTCTCTGAAACATTATATTTATATATTACATACAGTATATTTATTAATGTGGGGTAGTCTATTTAGACATTCTAAATAAATCTATAGTTCAATATTTGGTAAAGACACTTACTATGATGGATTTCTGGGTCAAATTTGACCTGAAAAAAACTGTGAAGGTTTAAGAAATGAACAGTTGAATCTTAGCATTTAAAACTATCAGTGTCCCTGTCATAGACGTGATTTAAAGCCTAAAATGCACAGATTAAATTATAAAATCATAACATAAGTGGACTGAAGACACAATGTAAAAGAAAATAATAAAGTATAGTGATTTAGATGATATAATACGCGGTGTAACAAACTGCTCCTGGACTGGATTCAGTCTCCGTCCACACATTTGTCTCAGGTCATATGTATCATCTGTTCAAAATGCAAAGTGAGGGAGAAATGGAAAAACTGTCAAGCTGCTGAAACCACAGTCTCACAGGGGGATTCATTTATAACGTAGGAAAAGAAACTGCAACTAGATACATCTGAAAAATCCCAAAGACAAACAGAACTAGCAACTTATAGCATCTTATATAAGAAGAAAAACAAGGTGACTAAAAACATTATATATGAAACATTCTATTTGAATGGAAGGAAATACCGTTTATATAATAATGTCCTAGGAGATTGTAATGAACGCTTTCTTTTCTCAGTTTTACTAAGATACAAGGTAATGCAGAAAATATGAGCACTGTATCAAAACAGCTTTTTAATCAGAACAACATGGATTCTACAGGTAAAAGTCAGAACTTAGTGTCACCTTAATTTAGATTTAGTTTATCAACTCCCTTGGGGCAACTATCCGGATATAGCCTTGAGGTGTATTATACTAATTTTAATTTTCCACATCCCTGAGTTTCTTTCTTCACTTAGTCTGTGTTTTATTCATTTCTCTGTCCTTATGATTCCATATAGCTTCTATAATATTCAGATTTTTAATGCTATTTACATATTTCATGAATATTCCAGTTGTACAGAGACTAAGAATTGTAATGTCTTGTAATTAAATCAGAATTTAACCCATTAAGACCCAAAGATACACTGGTGAACAACAACATCTACTAATATTAAACTGTTTAATACCTGTTGATCAACTACTCCTATCAGTACATGTAAATAATTGCTGTAAAATACAGTTATTCATCTTTTCATGGTCATCAGATATGACCCATTTGGGTGTTCAGAGGCTCTGTAGTTACCATGGAAACACTGTTATCTGCTACAATGTTGATTCACCAGTAAAACCCATGAAGTTGGATCAATGACAGTGGAGTGTGAAGACGATTGGTTTATGTTCAGTTAATGATATCATGAACATCTAAATCAAATATAGGAAATTAAATATATGAAAAACGTGATTTAGAGTGAAATATGTTAAATATAGAGGATAGGATTATAATAAATAGTGATAAATCACTTAAGAAAGGTGAAATAGAGAGAGAATTTTATCTGGGAACTGCCACAAAAGTAGCACTGGGTCATTCAGGGTTTAAGTCATAAGAAAAAAAATTATTGTCATGCATATAACCCCGCAATGCAGCTGTTTCCATCAAATTAAAACAGTTAATTCTGGTCAGTTTTTACCAATGGCTCAAAGTTGAAACCTATTATTTATTTATTTATTTATTTATTTATTTATTACATTCCTTTGTGCACTGTGGCTGTGTTTCAGACCTGGAAAAATTAAAATGGAGACGTAATGCTAGATGAAGCCAGGAGAGGGCAGCAAATCACAGTTCTCTGTCTGTTTAATTTCATGCTGGCCCAGCTCTGGTCATCAACTGAGGATAAATGGATTATAATTGGATGGAGAACCAAATAAGACTGCGTAATGAAATTATTTTTGCTCCATATTGATAATATTCTGATTGACCTTTGCAAAGTCCTCTCATAAAATGTTAGTAGCAACCTCCAGGAGGAAGCAGTTTAGGAAAAAAAAATAGTAGCATGATATCCCATCTGCAGAGTTCAAGAAGCTTTCAAGGAAAATATTATCTCTACCTCTGTGTGTGGTGGAACATGTGTGTGTGTGTGTGTGTGTGTGTGTGTCTGTGAAGGAGAGAGAAAGGAAGGTAGAGAACAAGTGAAGAAGAAGAAGAAGAAGGAGGAGGATGAGGAGGAGGAGGAGGAGGGGGAGGCAGGCTGTAGTACGCCTGAAGGTAAAAACATATATTTTCCACAGAAAATAGGCCTGTGGAGAAGTTACACAATAGGAAAGAAAGACAGAGAGAGATGAGAAAGAGGGAAGAGAAAAGAGGAGATCAGAGGAGGGTTCACACGACCACCAACAGCTCCCAGAGGTGGACAAACACAGGAGAGGCCTGAACATAGACAGACAGAGAGATATCACATATCACCGAGCTCACATCAGAGAGAACGAGCAGCAGCACTGACACTGTAATGCAGCTAATTAGTTTTGTTTTGATTGTTATGTTCTCCGGTGAGATGAACTGATTTGGTCCCCTGCTGCCTCTGCACTGTATGGAGTATGGTGTCCTGCCTGTGAAGCAGCTGCCGAACTCAACAGAGATGCAGAAAAGTGGAATAAAACAGACAAACAGATGCACCGCCTTGTAAAGCAACCTTGTTATTGTGTCATTTAGGCCAAATATCTTATCCACCATTTTAGGATTTAGCTCAGAAAATCATCCATTATATGCATTTGAGCTCATATACAACAAGATCAATATCACTTGATAAGATGTAGGATAGAAGCGGAATTGAAAAAAAGGTACAGAAATGTCTTCAACACCATTTAACCCTTAAAGACCCAGTGCTACTCTTACACTTAATTTGAACCTTTCCTATGTAATTTATCATCAATTATAATAACATTATCCTGTATTTTATTTGCATTTTTCATTGTAAACCATTTATTTTCCTATGTTTAATTTAGATGTTCATGAAAACTCAGAGTTGATTTAAGGGTTATATATTTTAGCAAGATTTATCAATAACTTAACATAATCCAAATGTCTCCATCTACTATCATTGATCCAATTCCATGGGTTTTACTGGTGAATCAATGCTGTAGAAGATGACAGTGTTTCCATGGTAACTACAGAGCCGCTGAATGTCCAAATGAAAAGATGAAAAAATGCATTTAATACTGATTACTTACATGTATTGATAAAAATTAATGGAAGAAATCAAAAGATATTAAAGATTTTAGATCAGTAGATGGTTTTGGTCACCGGTGGTGGTTTGGGTCTTTAAGGGTTAAGTCCAACAATTATATAGTTAGATTTGTGTGTTAATCTTATGGGTCAGGCACGTTCAATAGTCTCTGTCATGTAATCAGAGTATATATGCATGTATTATACATATATGAGTAGGTATTTATAAGCACTTTAACATTATATATAATAACATTTGAAATAAAAATTTTTGGTGAAAAATGTTAAATTACTGCTCCATAACACGTGGACTTGAAACAGACATAATTTTGTAAAAGTTTTATGCAAACATACCAAAACATGTGCTTCTCTATAGAAACTGATATCAAATAAGACAAAGCCTTTTAGATATTATGTTTAACTATCCTGAAATTTAATTTTGGGGAAAAATATTGAAAAGTCTCTGTTTTATTGACATACGAATGCTGTAACGCATGGACAGGTTGCCATAGTAACTCATGGACAACTCTTTGTACCCATTGTACGCCTCAACCAAAATGTTGACTTATTGTAAGCCAGATATTATCACAATGATTTATTTAATGTATTTAATACTAATCTGTGGACGGGGCCTTTTAAGCAACTCACAAATGTTCAAAAAAAAAATGTCAGTACTATTCACAAATAATAAAAATGTAATACTTAAAATTTGATAAACGAATAATTGAATACATTTTATATAATATTTTAGATATATATATTTTAGAGCTATACTGGTGGGTGGATTTTACTCCTGAATTTGTCCCAGTACTTTGAGCATCCAGCACACATGAAAATGATTTACTAGAGAGATGTGCTCTGCTTTTTTTTTTTTTTTTTTTTTACAAATCATCAAAATTGTTATCTGAATGACCACAAATGCCCCTATATATATGTCATTTTAGAGATAAGACATTATCACCGTTCTTATCATACCTTGATTAATTATGGAAAATTTCAAAACTGAACCATACAACTAGTTTTTTCTCTCTATTTCTCTTTATTTTAGCATTTTATACCTTTTTTATGTGGGATAATCATTGGAAATATATGGTATTGTATCAAAAACAAACCTAAACTTTTACCTAATAAAGTGCATTTCTAGTTATTATTACCTGTGTCCGCAGTGTAAACACCAGACTATAAATACAACACTATGGTATGTCTAACACTCTGCAAATGCAAATAGCACTTGAAGACATTTAATGTTTCAGACTGATATTGTCAAACATTACTCATCCAAAATATAAAAGAAAGCTCACAATGGTGTTTCATGAGAGAAGTTTATAACCTCTGACTCCACAATGTCTAGAGTCTCCACCCATCCAGTGTGCGCAAGGTTATGACACTTGCAGCCCACACATTTCCAGAAAAGCAACTAAACCTGCACGCACACACGCACACCTCAACTATGTGTCATTATACATCAGTGTGAAAGTTTTTATTAGTGTTTTTAATATTCTATTTTCTGTTTTGTTCTGAATGGTTGTTGTCATCTCATGGTGTTTTACATTCAATTCCAGCCATTTCATACACCATGCACCTTTGTCAACATCTAATTCTTTGTTTGGGTGGTTATATATTTATTTTCAAAGATAGGAACTGATTCTGATGATGTACAATCATTAACCACAGACTGCATATTTCTTTGTAAACCAGCTGCAGCCCTGTTGCAACACTAGACACACGTGCCCTGAGAGGAAAAACCTGTAAAATGTCAACCACTCGTTTTGACATAAAATATGATTTTATGTATATGACCTTTGCACTTTAGCTTGTCTCAATTGCACTGACTGATCTCTTGAATCACTGTTAACATTCATTTATTTAAGTTTTTTCAGGGCAGTTTATATACACAGAAAAGGTTTACTCTCACCAAAAGCATTTAACTCAAAAATGTTCCTTGTCCGCTATATGTTTACTCTATTAGGGTAATTAAAGCTATCTGAATAATGTTGTGTATCAAGGTGAATTCAGATGTAGAGTTTAACACCGCACACCTTTCCTTGAGGATATGATCATACTTGTCTTAACCTCCTTAAGACGCAGCTGTGGGTTTTCTGTCCACACGACTTTATACAAAAAAAACTAACAAAAAACAAAAAAAAATGTCCACTGCAAAATACACTCCATATAATTTTTAAAAGAAATGAATCTGAAAAAACTGTTGCATCATGATGTTTCCAAAACTTGTACTTTCCTGGGTCTCGGGAGGTTAAACCACAGAGAACAGAACATTCACAGGTAACTCCACAGAACATGTGATCATGACATGAATTCTCCATTAGCAGAACCTGATAATCCACCAGTTTAATGGATGTAAACAAAGATTCATATTGCATTTTTTTTCCCAGTTGCTTTTGTGTATTTTTCAAATCATTATTAAAGTTTGCATTTCTCAAAACTGCAAGATTACCTGCAAAATGTGTAAATTGTTCAAAATGCTTAGTTTATTTACCAAAAATGAATGAGATGTTAATGAAACTGTCGGCACCTTTAGAATGACAAGTCCATATTTCATTAGTGATGAACAAAATAGTCAAAATATGCAGTTATTTTGTCAATATTAAATTTTACAGGAAGGAATTTCTAACAAAAACGATCAAAGTTTTTGGTAACACTTGACTGAGAAATTTCAAAATGTGTGATTTTACATAGATACACTTAGGTTTCTACTATTCTGTACTATACTGCATTAAACAAAGCACTTCAAATTGCACTTTTACCATAACTTTACATAGGAACCCCTCCCGCATGAGGGCTCAGGTGTCTCCCATGCCTCTGATGGACAGATTTACCTACTGCAATACAGCAAATGTTAAAGTTAAATCACAAGTACATGCAAATTACAGCTCTGTGTCTTATTTGTGCTGGTGTTCCTGCCTGTCAGGACTCACATTTTCATCCATGTTGCAGTGGGTATTGTCCCTGGCAATGCAGTGTGGAAAATATCATCTCGCATATCACAGCTGACCCTCTTCATGAGTCTGCAGTCTCTTCGCAAACATATTCATTTGATTTAGGAAACATTAACAAAAAAACTGTGAGTGATATGTAGAAAAAGTACTCAACAGATTGTGATCGTGATTGTGATTGTGATTGTGATTGTGACACTTGTGATTGTAATTCAACACTTTTGCATGTAATGACTCAAGCAATGAACTAATGTCTAAATGTTTTGAGGGGAAGGAATATTCAACAGAGAACCTGTTTAATACCTTTTGACTGATTTGACAATAGCAGTTGTCAATGTAAAAAAATAAAAAATAAAAAACAGACAAAAATTACACAAGTATTTACACAGATGTGTCAAATTATTCATTGTTTGTTTGAAGGAATGACCAGTTACTTTTATGATGCAGACACATGACTAGGGGATATGGACTTTGAACTAATAATGTGGGAATTTCTGCTCTGAGCTGCAAAATACATAAATGCAACTGAGAAAAACTGTTCTGCATAATGACATTCATATGTTCCTGACTGATTTTGACAATTGAATGGACCATTTTGTATGTGATGACTCACACCGTGAATGTTTTTAAGAGTGGAACTAATCAACATAATCAGTTTGGATCAGCATGACATATCCAATTGGTAACAGTGCAAATTGTAGACAATTGTACTTACTCATTTGCACACAAGTGCTTAAATGATTTAAAAGACTGAGAAATTCAGATTTGTCTGCCATTTGGAGGTTTGTGAATGTTATTTTAAAAATCATGAGCATTTGAGAATTATGCAAAAGCAGTTTATTAAAAGAAAACGTATGAAGCCCCTGCAGATAAAGCTGCTGGTGAACCAACACTAATTAGCCTTCTATATCAATGAGTCCTTTACACAAAGGTGTGGAGAATCATTCGGCACACTGCTGTAGACTTTTTTTCCAGTCAGGTGGTGTGTGAGTGTGTGTGAGAGAGAGGGGATCTAACACCTCTATGTTATGTTTCCTGGTGGCTGCTCACTCATGACTCACCATCTTTTCCCTGCTTGAGTAAATGGATCAGGAATGGGTGACTTTTTTATTCAGAGGGCCACAACTTAGATAAAGTAAGCTACAGCTGAACTGAAATATGAATATGGAAAATAAAAATAAAGACTATATACAGTAAGTCATCAGTGGATGGATTTTATTTTGGAAAAATTACAAAAGCTTCTATAATATTCAGCTTTTTAAATACTATTTACATATTTCATGAATATTCCAGCAGTGCAGAGACTAAGAATTGCACTTTTTCTAGGATGTCTTGTAATTAAATCAGAATTTAACCCATAAAGACCCAAAGATACACTGGTGACCAAACTGTTTGATACCTGTTGACCTACTAATCCTACCAATACATGTAAATAATTGGTGTAAAGTACAGTTATTCATCTTTCCATGGTCATCAAATGTGACCCATTTGGACGTTCAGAGGCTCTGTAGTTACCATGGAAACACCACCATCTTCTACAATGTTGATTCATCAGTAAAACCCATGGAGTTGGATCAATGACAGTGGATGGGGATGATTGGTTTATGTTCAGTTAATGATATCTTTGCTAAAAAAAAACAATCTTTCTTCATTTTTTTTCTGTTTTGATAATCTTTGAATTCATTCTGAGTTTTCATGGTCATCTAAATCAAATTAAATATAGGAAAATACATGATTTACAGTGAAAAATGCTAAATATAGAGGATAATATTACAATAAATGGTGATAAATCACTTAAGAAAAGTGAAATAGAGAGAAAAATGTATCTAGGAACTGCCGCGAAAGTAGCACTGGGTGTTTATGGGTTAAACAACTGACATTATTAATAAAATAATGTAACTGAATGCAGGTAAATTAGATTACATCTCTCATAAGATCCATTACTTAAAGCACACTGCATTACACTATAATCATGGACAGTCATAAATTCACTATGGTGCATATTTCTTTTTAAAGCAGCTGCTGATTTGTTGCCTGTTGCAACACTGTCACATGTGCCTCAGGAGGAATAGAAGGAAAAATGTCAACCATTTTTTTTGACAGAAAATGTGATTTTATGCACACAGCCCTGCACTTATAGTTTTTCTGAATTGCTTTGGCTAATCTCCTGAAACAGTGCTAACATTCTCAGAAGTTCATCTGTCAAAATGACTTTAAAGTTATGTAGAAAAGGTCCTGACTCACCTGAAACATTTAGCTCATACTCCAACACAAAGTGAGTTAGAAATGTGTGATTTTGTGCACTCAGCCCTGCATTTATACTGTGGTTTCTCTCAATTGCTTTGACTAATCTCCTAGAACAGCACTAAAATGCTCTGAGGTGCATTTGTCAGAACATCTTAGAGAATATTTAGAAAAAAATCCTGACTTACCTTTAACATTCAGCTCAACCTCTGAAACACATTGAGATGGAAACGTGATTTAATGTACACAGTTTTTGTACTGTCTTTCTCAACTGCTTTGTCTAATTTCTTGAAACTAAACTTGAAATTAAAATTAACAGTAGTCAACAAACTTTTTGTCAATAAAAATTAACTGTCATAGGGGTTTACTGCATTGTTAAAAAAAAAAAAAAAAAACCCTGCTTGCCAAAGTTAAAAGATGATGATTTTTTTTCTCATTTTTTCCCATAATTACAAGTTTTTTTTAATAGTTAGCATGTTAGCATATTGCCTCATCCTCATCTTGGCAAATCATCAAAAACACATTGACTTGTAATGAAACATAATGGCAAGGTGTGCTACTTCAACAGATTTAGATAGGGTAAAGGTTGGGCTTTTCTTGTGAATTGATCTGTTCTTTGAGTGACATTTCGGCTTCACATAAAAAAAATGTCAAACATGCACAGATGAAACATCCATTTAGTATGCAGAGCAATGTAGGAGGCAAGAGATAGTAAAAGTCAAGGAGAAGAGAGTAAAAAGGAGGCGTAAGCAGCAAGACATACCAGTGAAAATCATAAATCCAAACAGAACAGAGACTATGTAAGGAGAGGATAGACAGACAGACAGACAGACAGACAGACAGATAGATAGATAGATAGATAGATAGATAGATAGATAGACAGACACAGACAGATAACGTTCTCACTGACACAATGGCTCCCAGCTGTAGTGTGTGTGTGTGTGTGTGTGTGTGTGTGTGTGTGTGTGTGTGTGTGTGTGTGTGTGTGTGTGTAAGTGTGTGTGAGCCACTTTTCTCCCACTCAGGTCATTTCTAAACAACAGGACAGGGTCAAGACCGTACAGATTAAACTATTACCATTATGATGTTAGATGGACTCAGGGGGAGAATCAGAACCAGCAGTTATGAATACAAGGTTTTATAGAACATAGTTAAAATGACGCACAGCTGCCAGAGAAGAAAGAGGAGGGAGGGGAAAGGGGGGCTAAGAAGTCGGGGGTGTGAGCCTCCTTTACATGTGTGTGTGTGCCTCAGCCATGTGTTCAGTGACTGTGTGTAGGTGTGAGGGGATATTTTGTCTGCAGCAGGGGGATTCAGGCATGAGAGAGGCCTTCGTCGTATAATAGGATAATGTTTTATCTCAGCGGAAGAAAGGAGGAGGGAAGTGGGTAATGAGAAGGGGGGAAAAGCAATGCCGATTATTTTTATAAACCAGATCTGGCACAGTTGTCCACCCACGGAACTGCACAGCCTGTTTGACGTGTGTTTGAGGACAGACACACACACACACACACACACACACACACACACACACACACACACACACACACACACACACACACATTTATATTATGTACAGCCTAGTCAGACAGGTTACAACAAGTAATAGGAACTTCTTTTCATTATGTGACATCTATTCATGAGCAGAATTATGTGCTTATCCTTAAGCTACAAGAGACTGCATGTCTGTTAGTTCATGTACAGTATGTGAGAAAAGAAGTTTGAGGTAAAGCTGAAATGTTGGATATAAGCACATAAAATACTCCTTTAAACAGATCCAGGTTTATTACATATTACCAGTGGTTTTATGTCCACTAATTAAAAATCCTCTTTAATAGCATATAGTGAAACATGTCAATACTGGATTTATTGGAGTTATTTCAGTACTGACATAATTCACAATGACTGAAGTGTATTTATGTAATGTATGTGTTATTTAATGTCCAAATACCCCTCAGGATAATGACAGGGTTCAGTACTGAAAACACAATAAACCTTGGAGACCTGTTGGAATCACAATTAAAGATGCTTTATCTTTATTTTTGTGCAATAGTATTGTATACTCCAGACAAATGAATGTACGCTGAAGACAAATGTTACTTTCTTCTTTATGGAAACCTTCGTGTGAGTCAAAAACTCAGGACATTAAAATCAAAACAGACTTTTTCAAACCCAGACCTCTGCCTCTCCCATACAATTAAACTGTCTGTTTCCCCAGCGGTGTCTCAATCATGCACAAAGGTGATTAAAGCCAGATTAATGTGCTGTCCTGAGCATATATTTCAACAGAAATACATCAAATTGTGAATGTCAGATAATCTCAGAGTGGTGTTGCACTGGGATTTTAAACTTGGGAAATCAGTTTGTCTTCCAAAAAAAAAAAAAAAAAAGAGCTAGTAATATTTCACAAACCTAACAGCAACACTTTTGTAATTTATCGCTGTCTGAATATGTGTTTTTTTTTAATACAATAACAATCCTTGAGATTTAAATTGAAGCAGAACAAATTGATTTTTTAAACTGATTTAATACCACCAGATAGCATAGAGAGGTGCTGGGGCTCAAAGTTGAAGTCATCGTGTTTCATGCAGGCTTTAATGACTAATTTCAAACTGGATTTAGACTGGAATGATCCGCCACATTGCTCACTGTTGTGTAGAGCTAAACCTGCAAGCTTCCAGTTACATGACAGTACTGTGACTAATCATATTCTTCATCAGCTCTAATCTACAAAACCATAAAACATGTGAAAACACAAGAGAAAACTTCACTGTTTAGTCAGGGAGGTGTTCACCACAGACCAATACTAAAAAGGTCAACAGTGAGCATACAGTTTAGATTAAGTATACATTAGGTGCACATATGGACCATATACAGCCCACTGACATTTTTGTGTTTTTCCAGATGATGATAAGAATTTATAAAAAGCTCTTGATTTCCACACTGTGGAGTGTGAAAGCAAAAGGGTTTTGTTGTATCCTCTATAGACCTCAGCCCACTCAGGGTGTTACCCTGAGTGGTTTGCAGGTGTAAAGATATTTGCCTGATATGGAATGAAGTCTAATGGGTTTGTCCTTTAGACCTATTTACCATGTAGACTAGGAATCCACCCAGCGAAGGACTGCGATGTACTGGAGTTGAATCTGGCCTCAGGCTATCAGCTGGTAACAGTTGTCTACATTAACTGCACTATATAGGCCTCTATAGGGAACTGTGTTGATATAAAACTATTATGTTGGTATTTGTTTTGGAGGATTTGTCATTTCTTCCTATTTAGTCACTGTGGAGTGTGGAAACTCCTTGACAACAAATACAGAAATACTTCACACTCCCAGGTAATGACAGAAAAGCTACTTCAAATCCTGGAAATCAACACACACAAAAAACTTGATACTATACTAAATAATGTATAAGTCAAAGTCATTCACTGATTAACTGAATCCAAGTGCAAGAGAGAACTTTCCATACTTTGAGGCCAAAAGATGAGCGCACAGGAGGTCTGATACCTTTTACTGAAATGTCACATGTTTCTGCAGCCGTAAATTAAAGGTTTAATATGTAACATTCACATGCATTTATATTAGGTTTGTGTTGGAGACCAGTAAGATGACCAGGTCTCCAACAAACCATATACTGGACTAAGAGTATGTCACAGCCCTTGATGCTCTTCTAATCTGAATATTTTAGTTATTTATATATATTTAGTTTTTTTCAAATTACTTTTAACATTTGTGGAAAATGTGGGTATAAACCTGACTTAAAACTGCTTTAAGGAGTAAATCTTATCCAACCATAGTTCAGATCAGAACAGCTCACCTTATGCACTTTAGTGTTCCACAATACTGTGAGAATACAAAATACTGCATGGCACACACTAATAATGGACCATTCCTTGACATATCAAAGCGTACAAGTCAAGACGAAGTACAGGATCATAATCAACACATCTATACAGAGATTATAGACTTAATACAATTGACTTTTTCTCCTATTTAGTGCGCTTTATTTTTAATCTGTTGTCATGGTTTCCACCAGCTTCATCTACAGAATCTAAACACGGGACATGATCTCAATATGCAGGGTGTTGACACAATGGATGACAATGCTGTGCAGTCCCACACAACGTGTCTGGTCATGGTGGGAACTTTTCACTGCTTCATGTCAGATGACATCATCTGTAAGCTCACTAGTGTCTCATTTACCTACATACAGGACACCAACCAATACTAACAAACAACTGGACCCAGAAATACTTTAAAATAACTTTAACTATTTATGAATGAGCAATAAAATCTTCTTTTTTTTTTTTTTTTTTAAATTACAGGACAGTGAACATTAATGAATATATATGTTTTCACATGAATCTAAACACCCCAAATTTTATCCAATGGTTAGTTACCATCTGTTATCAGACAAATATAAAAAAGAAACAGTGAAAGTATAAACAATTATGACTTCTATATGAGTTAATATATTCATTGTATTCATTCAGAAGCCAAAAAACAACCTAAAAACCGTGTCCCTCTTTTCACTAATTAACACCAGTTTCTGGATTTTTTTTTTTTTTTTTTTTTTTTTTAAACCTTCAGGTAAAAGACAAACCCAAAAAATGAAGGATTACTACTAGGAGGAAAATACCTGATCTTGCCTGAATCGTGCAAACTGATTCCAAATCTGAAATTTACATTTTTTCAGTGTCATTACTTTGAATTGTGCACAAGTCAATAAATGGCCATTAGCAATATCTCACATTTTAATGTTTTTAATTCCTCTAAATATTCAATAATTCAAATTCCAATGGCTTTCAACGCCTGAAGGAAAAAATTGGTGGGGTCCAAAGGGATGCAAAGCTGTAAGATGGAATTTTATCACATCCCAGATTGGAGAACTCACTGGTGAGCTGATGTTCTCCTCAAAGATCAGATCTATGCAATCAGCAGATTATGTTCAACATTTCTGGAACCTAAATAATGATCAGTTAGATGAGGACACACTAAAGGCAAATGAACAGATAATACTCAAAATGCATTTCCTTCACTCAGACCTTGATTTTTCCCACAGAGTTTGGGTGTTGTAAGTGATGAGCACAGTGAATGATTCATCCAGATATTTCTGAAATAGAAACTACGTTTTTTTCATCCCAAACCTGACCTTTGCTTTCTACAGAAACATTGTCAAAAACATTTCTGAACAATTGTGAACTGATGGGCTTTAGGTTTATTCTTCACTGGGCTTAATGTTCAAGTCAGTTTAATGAATTTAGTTCATATCTCCCTCATATTATGAATACACAGTAAAAAGTGTTTACCCATAAAGACCCAGTGTTACGTTTGTGGTAGTTCCCAAATGATTTTTTTTCCTATATTTAAAATTTCTGAAGTAATTTGTCACCATTTATTATGACATAATCCAGTGTATTTTGCTTTTTTTTTTTTCAGTGAAAATCAGGTATTTTCCAAAATCTAATGTACTGATCATAAAGATGTTCATAAAAATTCAGATTAAACTTGCGGATTATTGTACCAAAAAAAGAGAAAACTAAAGAAAGCGTGCTAGATCAAACTCCATGGCTTTTACTGGTGAATCAATGTTGTAAAAGATAGTGAAACAGTGTTTCTATGGTAACTATGGTGCTTCTTTATGGAAATTCTGGTTTCAGATTTGGGATCATCATATCTCATGTGGTCAGATGTCGCAGATAAAAAGTTGCTTTGTTTTTTCCTTCTTGTCCAGTGTTGTCGATTAACCATTACCATAAACTCTGTCACAAATAAGGATAATCCTCTTTTGTGGCTGAATTGGGTGAATGACCTCAGTTAAGACAAGTTGCATCCCAGACTGAAGGATGTGATGTTTGGACATTTGACATTCTCGACGCCCTCTTGTCCTGTACGCTCTGAATCAGCAAAGTTGAGCCTGACACATCAAGACAAGATATCGATTTCAATCCGTTAACAATTTAAACTACTGAGAAATTCACCACAGGCAACATTTTTGAAAGCAAACGTAACGTCTCGTAAAGAAACCTCCTTCATTTCTGATATTATCTTTTACCAAATGATAGCATATCAGCTGTTGTGGTATCTATTCAATCTCTGATAACAACGTGTTCTATTCTGAGAATATTGGGAAGGGTTGACTTTGGAGGGAGTTGCATATGTGTGTGTAAGTGTGTAAGCAAGTGTGTATGTGTCTATTTGAGTTCCCTGTGGTCATTCTATTGGTCTTCTGAGTGGGTGGTCTTTTCTAAGAGAGGAGCTCTGGAAACATTACACCTACACACACACACACACACATAGAAAAAGAGAGAGACATGCATACAGACACAAAGGAAAACTGGGAATCACACCAACGCAGAGGGTTAAGCAGGCAGCAGGCTTAATTCTTCCAGATGTGTGACATTAATTTAGTTGATCCAAAACATGAACCAGTAGCTCCCACTCACTCATCACAACATGTAACACAGACTTTCTATTCAAACCCATAAAACTTATTAAATACAGAATGTACCTTTCCATTATCCCGTAAGATGGGAAATCATTAGAAGAAAAAGAGACATGGGACTTTTTTCCTCATTTTTGTTTTCTCTAGTTACCTCACTCCCACAAAAAGCCAGAAATATAGAAAAGTAGGGAGGTGGAGGTAAAGATGGAGCAGCAAAGAGGTGCATGAAGAAAAAGGGGAAAAGATGAAGAGCAGAGCAGGTTATGTGAACAGTATCCACTCTGACCTGTGGAGCAGCGCCCCTGGACTCCTCGTACAATCCTTTCCACCGGGGAGGAGAGGGGGATACGGTGCATGGAAAGACAAAGAGAGGGAGAAAATGAAATTAAATAAGAAAAGCGGAGGAGGCGAATGAGAGGAGATGTAGGAGGACGGAAGTGGTTGATTGGGTCCCCCCAGAGATTCTTTTGTTTAGATTGTTCTGCATTTCACTTCTTTCACTCTCTCCCTTCCACCTCCCTCTTTTCGGACATCTGAGGTAGATTACAACAGAGACCCTGGGTCACAGTTATGACTTAAACCAAGAACATATGGTGTGTGCGTGTGTGTGTGCGCGTGAGTGAATGTCCATTTCAATGCAGTGGGATTCCCCTCTGGTCCCCGAGTGATGGTCAAATTTATTTTCTTGTTCATTGTCTCTTGCTGGGATATCAAAGAACTATTGTTTGTTGATCAGCAAGGGTGCTGCAGGTTACTTGCAGGTCCCGGATGGGAGCCCATTGCCTCTCCACCCCTTCACCGAATCATCCCTTCTTATCTCCTTTTGCTTAAACTCAGTTCTTAAATACATGAGATCGACCACAGAAAACTCCTGAGAACCACAGTAAGGTTTTATAAGTACCAGAATGTTGCATTTGCTTCATTTAAGACCATACGCAGATGATAAGAAAGCTCAGATAACACACCTGCAGCATGTCACACACTCATAAAAAGTTGCTTTAATATGACCTTTGTGGCGTAAAAAAAAAAAGAAAATATACCACCAACTTATCTTTAAAGCATCAATCTGTTAGATTTTAGACAAACACTGGGTACATATTAGGTCTGATGACCTCAGTAGTCAGAAACAATGTATTAATTCTATTCATCTACAAATTAATATGGATTCTTTCATTTCATTGTATTTTGCTCATCATCAAATACATGGTATGGAGCACAAACACCATGTCATAACAGAAAAAAGAACGATATACATTCATTAACAAAAGTCGAACAATAACACAATACATTGAAAAAGTGGTAAAATATATGTATTGTCAATTGTCAATTGTCCCAATGTATGTATTTTCTTTGGCTGTTCAGACTGACGAAGCATTATAAGTTTATACATTAATGGATGCTGTGGGTAGTATTTTGGCAAATACTTTTGCCTAAATTCCACAACCTACACATTCAAGTAAAACATGGAATTCATCTCCCACACATCTATTACAGCTCAAATGACAGACTTCCAGGTTTCTATCCAAACCTTTGTATCCTCCAGTGACTTTAGCGATCCATGTGTTGTGTGTTATGAACTTACAAATTGCTTGCCCATAACCAAGGTTTTCACATAAATGGTAAATGGACTGAACTTATATAGCACATTTTCTACACCTTCATGGTGCCCAAAGCGCTTTATACTGCCTCACATTCATCCACACACCAGTGGGCGGCTGCAGGGCACTGCCAGACCCTATTGGGAGCAATTTAGGGTTCAGTGTATTGCCCAAGGACACTGCCCAAGGAGCCAGGATTCAAACCGCCAGCTCTTTGGTCATTGGACAACTACCAACTGAGCCACAGCCGGCCAAACTCTAACAGTCTAAAATTTGGTACTATTTTCCTAAATGATCACTAGTTTATGTTGTTTTCAGGATACTCTTAAGAAACTGCAAACCCTAAAAATAAAGAATCACCTTATTTAAAGTTTTATCAGTACCTCAAACTACCACAAGCACATTGAAACTCAGCTTTTCTGGCCCTCATCCAGTCTGAAAATTTGTTTTAATAATCCCTTTTGTGGACCAGGAAAGAACATACACTAACATTATCTAACCTTGCATCTGTTTTTAAGTGTCAATCTTCATTATTACTAAATTCAGGCCTCAAGAAAAAACATTGCAATTTTCCAAGTTAGTGCACTCTTTACCATTCTTCAATCTTCAGCTCACATTAACCTGCATCTGGAATTAATTTAACTCAAGACTCTCATTTCCACTGACACTTGTAGATCAATTTCCTCACACTTCAACTCATTTCAGTCTCCATACATACTGTAAATTGACACTTCAGTGAAACCTTCACCTCCTCACGTTGACTACATTTACATGCACAAAATATTCTGGTTCGAGCCAAAACTGTTTATATGTTGTTTACATGACTAACAAAGTACATCTTCCACTAATACTTCCATTTACATGGAGCTGTGTATACATTTTTTTAAGCTTTCATGGCTTTCTCTTTGTTTCCTTTGATATTTGCTCATACCATAGCCCTGTTTATACCCCGTGTTGTAATGATTAACAATAGGTGTGTTTCTCCTTCCAACAAGAAATGGGGATTTTTATTTGGAGCATCCATCTTTACCAGAGGGGATCTTTGTCTTTACCTTAGTTGACCGTAAGCAGGGGTCATGTGTTGCAACCTGCTGTAAAACACGCCGATTAGATTCCTTTATTGAATATGTCTAAAGAACCCTCATAAAACTAGAATATTGGCAATTCCCATGTTTTAACTATAAAATATGCTATTTAGAAGAAAATAGGCCTGTTTTGGAATATCCAAATGAAATATGCATTTGCATGACCCCTGTCAAATTAGGATGTAGTCATATTAGGAATAGTGATGTAATGATAGTGTACATAAAAATGTGTTCAGTGTAGGAGACAATTCAGTTTGGGTGCTTCTATGAATCTGATCCTAAAAACAGGGCAGAGGGGCTAAAAATTCAAACCAGATGTAGACTAATGTTACGAAGCAAGTTTGGAAGCACTCTGGGTTTATTTTAAAAAATAAATATTTACTGAGATAAAAGAGAAACTGTTTTTCAGATAAAACATTTTTTTATGTTATTTTTTATATAAACATACACGTATACCATGGTAAAAAGGATATGAAAATTATGCACTACTATTTTTTTTATTCTCTCACAGGTACATTTTGGCAATCAAACTAATTTTGCAACGTAGAGTGTTTCACAAAATGATCACTGTTGCAAAGTCATTCACTATTTCTTTGTGTTCAAATGGGCAGATTCTGCACGTAACAGGAGTGGACACAAAGGGTTACACGCGAAACCTGGAATGAGACTGCCAATTCATAAAAAACCTGCATGCCTGGACTAGAAAAACTACTAGGATCATTAAATTTAACACAGTGTCTTTATTTATACTGGTATACAAGACTGTTCCAAGCCATGTTTTCCAGATCAAATGCATTCACACCTAGTTAGCTTTTCCTGTCCCAATTTCAGTCCTATTTCTAGCTCCAATATTTGATTAAAAATTCATTAATTTTGGGATGGCTCAAAGCAAGAGTATAATTTTTTGCATTCATTTGAGGTCATCATTAGGTACATCCTGGGGGGAAATATGTCTAAATTTCTCTTGTATTATTGGGTCTAAAAAGCCCCAGGTCCAAAAATGAACCTAATTTCATAGAAGCACCCATATCCAAATTCTAATCTCTGTTTCAGCATGTTTTATAATTGAAAACATACGTGTCCAGTTTTTAGGTTTGGTTTTAATGATGTCACGCTCCAGTACCTGTGCAGCATCATGGTGCATTTTCTTCCACATACACCTTTTGGATTTTAGGAACAATGAACACAAGAAAAGTACCAGAAACTTCAGAAACACATGTGTAAAAGTGTCAGTTGACTTTATTAGGATCAGCTTCACTCAGTTGATGAAAAACAACTTTTGTCTTTGGAACGTTTACCACGGAAGAAAAAGAAGGATCTACAAAATAACTTGTTTGAAGGACAATATAAAACAATGGCATCAAAATATCTTTGACAAGAAAACAAAAAAATAGGGCTCAAATATTTTTGGATGCAGGGCATTTTCCTCTTGTTGCCCTTTTGTTTACAAAACAAAACTAATAACAAAAGAGCAAAAACAAAAAAATTATAATTATTTACAGTGCATATATTTACATTAAGGCATTTTTGCTGGGGAGAAAGACAGTTGATCTGATGCAACCCCACTTCTACACTATCAAATAAATAGTCAGATTTACCATGATACATTACAGTGCTATATTATCTTTATGCTACCTGCAGTGAATGAACAAATACAGTTATAAGTGTGGACTGAATCACACCATCACAATAGACAGTCAAGTGTGTGGTAAGAAAACATGTCTGTCCATTTTAGGATGGCTGATGGAGCCCAGGTACAAGTTATTTGTGTACAGAGATTGAAAACCCTCCAAGAAAGGCCTGCCAGCTCACTAAAACACAATCCATGTAACATCAGCCTGTGTTTAAAGTGGCCTGAGCCGAGCTGTTGTTTTACAGTGGGTGACGGGTGATGCTGTGGGGTCAAATAAAAAATCACCACTTCAAACTGCTTCGAGAAAGAAAAACAGCACCATGTGTGTTTAGAAATTCATCACAGCTCTGCTACTAGTGAACAGAAACACAGAGGAGGCACTTAATAAGTTTGTTGATACATGAGATGATACTTTGGTTTTAAAAAAAATGAAGAATTCAGACCCTTTGAGGGACATGTGTTCAGTATGTTTGTTTTTCTTTAAAGACAGTCCCTTAATTCTCAATCTATTCCAGATGCTTCATGTTTAATTTAAGCTTGTGTATCAAATACCCTCATTTCTGTTTTAACTCTGAATGAATTCTAGGATATGTCTAAGGTTTCTGCTGACATTTTCTCTGGTTGGATATCCATCTAAAGGCAAACTGAATAATTAATCACCTAATTGCCTCTCTTTAGCAACCATCCACCTCCCTCTGTTCCTCAGTCGTCCTCAGATCTCTCTGAAATCTAAAATCCCCCCCTTCCCTCTTTGCTTCCCTGCACTATCTTTCCTCTCCAGAGTATGAATGCCTTCAATTTTTAATATCTGAACAGCAATGATTTGTGTCTGGCGTTCAGTGATTTGAGTGTTCACAGAAATTCAGTCCAGTAGCGATAATGATCGTTCCAGTGGTGAATGAGAAGCATGAGCCCGAAGAGGCTCAGACATGATTACCAATTTTAGTGCAAACCAAAAGGAAAAAATAAACATCTGGATATTCCAGTTATTAAACAAACTAACAAACCAAGAAGTCGACAGGGATTCAGTTTGACTAGTTTGACAAACAAAAGCTTCTCCTATTAAAAAAAAAATAAAAATAAAAAAGATATCCAGTTCTAAAATCAGAATAGACACAGATGTCTAAGTGCTTTCATTCCAGTCAAAGAAAAAAAAAAAAAAACAGTCCTAATATGGACTTGATATTTTCTTTCTTTTTTTCTTCCTCTTTGTATTTGCTCAAAGACAAGCAAATCTAAACAAACTGTATGTGACAGTTAAGAGCCAAGAACTCAGTCTGGCCATATCTTCATACTTTCTAAGTTTCCAACCTCCAAATTGTTCCAATTTGGATTAAGATCAACATGTTTGTTAGGCTATCGTAGCATGTTAGCACATGATAGCAGCACCAGGAGGAGCAGTGATGTCAGCGAAGGAACATTTGAGGAAGGGTCAGCGTAGTGCTTTTGGGGAGTCAACATAGTGCTTGTGTGTGTTTTGTACTGTGTCCCTTTGTGAACGCAGCTAGTTCTGGTGTCTCTTCATGTGTAGGGCCAGGTGGTCGGATCGGGAGAAGGAGCGCGAGCAGACGGCGCACTGGAACGGTTTGGCGCCCGTATGTTTGCGATAATGGCGCGTCAGCTCATCTGAGCGAGCGAAACGCCAGTCACAGCTGTCCCATGTGCATCTGTACGGCTTCTCACCTGCAGAAGGAAGAAGAAAACGTGATGACCAAAGTTGTTTTGTTAAAAAAGAATAAAACAACTACAGGTATTTCACAGGTTTGGCTGAGTAAAGGACTGTAAATGCCATGGCTAGTACTGATGACACTGATTAACATTAAAACAAACCCTAATTCCAAAGAGTTACAATGACTCATGCCGTTGGGTGGATGAACAAGGAAAACAGGCTTTACCGAAAAATCCACTTGTCTAACAACATATAGTCATAATGCTGTCACCCGCATTCAACAAGTCCTCAAACACTGACACTGCACACACACATTTTCCCACGGACAAATGAGAAAGCCTATGATGTCTGACTTCCCGTCTCTGCATTTCATTTGATGGATAAAATATGCTTGTCTGTCACTCTGCCATTTCAGTAATCTTCATCTGCAGCCACAAGCGATTTCTACCTCGTGTGGCCTGTTGTCTAAGCGTCGGCTCTTCTGCACGAGCCTTTATATTTATCTGGAGTCAAAAAGGAGTTCACCCACATTTTAAGATTTCTGTCACTTAGATTTCTCCACCACTGCAAAACAATTAAGATAATCAGAATAAAGTTTGAGGTGCAGACGGGATCAAAGAATTCGATTTGTACAAATGTGCATGAGCGTGTCCTTACAAAATAAATCACACTGGATTATCCACTACAGTGTTGAGCAGTTTCTACTTCCTCCCAAACAAATAGTTCCTAAGAACTATGATGACTGCTTCTAGATAGACAAGTTTCTGATTCTTTTGAAATGGGGTTTTATCCCTTTGAGTTGTACAAATACAGCTTTATCCACCTTATCTCCAAGGGTGGGGACAGAAATCCTAGAGACAATACCTCCTAGTCTAGCCAAACTTGAGCTAAGTAAGACAACATTTTAAAATAATAACACAGGTTTTTTTATTACCCTCTGTCATTGCTGTATTATCCAAGTTAAAGAAACACTGCCAGAAGATAAACACTCAAATTAACAACTAGACAATTTGACTTCTATTGCTAAAATTACAGACAAAACAAAATAAATATTATGTAGAAATTTATAGCAATGTCCAGGTCATAACATGATATATTTAAGCAGAAATTATGCCTACCTACAACACTTACAATTAGTGATTAGGTTTATGTTATAAAACACATAAATTGATCATAAATAGACTAGACAGACTAAGACTAAAGAAGAATGCCACTGTGCAGCAACTGAAACAATAGAGGTGAAGTTGGTACAAGATTAACCACACCGTTACCAAACTTAGAAACACACCTGAAACTGGACACAATAAAGGGAGACAATGAAAAGACACAGAGAAAAGAGAGAACATAGAGGGAGGAGCACCATGTTCTCACAATACACTGACACATGCGTGCAGCACACACACACGCCAAGAGACACACAAATAATCAGGGTAATGGATGTTGATGGAGATTAGAGTGGGAACTCCCACAGGGACACAAGTGCATTAGGAATCATCTCATACAGATTACTGACAGGTGTGTGTGGACGTGTCCGTGTGTGAGTGCATAAGTGTGCATTTGAGCAGCTGAATAAGAGAAAAAGAATGAGCAACAGACAAAGATAGAAAGAGTGAAGTGAAATGGGGGGTGAAACCCACAGTGGGATGGAGGTGGAAATGGAGGAAAAGCATGATGGGATGAATGAAACACATAAAAAAAAAGGAGAAAATAACCAGCAGAGGCAGCATGCATCTCTTAACATGTCGTGTCATCATCTTGTGGTCTGTAATAACTGCAATAAACACAATCAGCCTGCAGCGTGAATGACGCCAGATGTAATTGTTGTGTCATGTTTTCAATAGCAAAATGCTAAGCACGCACACCCACAGCGTTACTCTGAACAGACAGTTCGGACCCGAAAGTAAAATGATTCTGGATCATACAGTGGTGAGAGTGCGTTCTGAATGTGTGTATGTGTGTTTCCAGATGAGTGAGGAATGTGTAGATATCAACAGAAGCTTTGTTTTGTTAGCTGGGTTGAGGTGGGGCCCAACACCTAAGCACTTGTTTGTTGACTTTGCTTATCCAAAACTAATGGTTCAAATGTAAATGTGAGAAAATGAATGTAAGAAAAAAGAAACGAGAGCACACAGGAATGACTGAAGCACACATATGAGACGGGACGGTCCCAGATATTTTTTATATCTACACAAACAGATTATATTTATAGTGTCAAACTAGTCTAGAAAAAGCAGATTAAACCATTCGAAAATCAATGTCTGAACAGGAACTGTTATGCTGAGGGAGATGGCACCACACGTCTAGCACTGACCACATATTCAGAGAGTCATCCCCTGGCAGAAGTGTGTCACTTCCACCTGTTTTGATGGAATAGTATATTGGGCAGAGGATGGGAATGGGGTAGGATACATTTACACACACATGCCAAGAACACAACACTCTGCCTAGCAACATGGTGCCAGTGCAGATATGGAAATACGAGTCGTGTGGGCAGCGTCATTTTTTGACGCATCCATTTTTAAAAAGCTGCATTAATTAGAGGAATGTCTTACCCGTGTGAGTCCTGAGGTGGGCTTTCAGATGGGATGACTTGGTGTAGACCTTTTTACAGCCTGACGACAAACAGGGAGATAAACACAAACAGAAGCCTTAATCCACATGATTCACGAACTATGTGCTAGATATGTATTTATCCAAGACACTGAGCTGTGGTATGAGAGAAATGTGAGCTAATGAAGAACAGAGGCCATTTGGAATCGATACAGTCCATGTTTGTGCTGTGGAAAAATGTTCTGAGACATAATGAGGTTTGCAAAAACACATAAGAAAGTGTTAAAAACAAAAAGATACCTGCATATTTTTTATCATTAATAGAAAAAAACTGGTTAATTTTAATTGATTAAGGAGGAAATTTATATAAAAGTGATAATAGCTTTGTTCACTATGCATTTCAGTTTGCCACCAAAGTTTGGGATGAGAAAATTATTGCCATGCACAATATGAAGACTATATAAAGTATGTAATGAATCTTTACTTTTTACTACAACATAAAAATCTTATCTTCCCACATCGTGAAATATTTTGAAGCAAACATTAATCTATGAGCAGCTATGTTGATAATAAGCCAATGGAAAAACTACAGATTTGACCTTGTGCACATATGATGAATCTGTTTCATCTGAAGTTAGACAAGTGCAAACATGCTGCAGGAGGCTCCACTAAATCCTATTTTACATGCTCCCGCAGGCGAGTTGACATTACATGTCCTACAAGTAGCTGCACATCATATAGCTACAGTGTGAGCGCATTTGTGTGAGCTTTAAAAATAAACATTTTAATTTGCTTCTGAGCAAGCAAATTCAAGTGCGTCTGTTTGCAAATGTGCGTGTGAACGAGAGAGATCAAATGACTCAAGGCGAGTAACATCTCTAATTCCAGTTGGCTCAGAGGTCACAATCAGCAGGTTAAATGCATCTAATAACTATTTAAGCTTGGTCTGACATAAAGGACTATCTAATTAACACAAACACATCCCTGCATACACCCACACACACACACACACACACAGATTCATTCTCTACATTCATACCAGCAATAACTACAAAGCCAAAACAATCTGGGAGAGCTTGCAATTGAAAGTGCTAGTGTCATCTGAGGTGAAATATATAAAAGTATTTGTTAAAGCAGACCTTTAATTGTAAGGCAATGACAGGCACAACTGTCAAAATATTCTAACCTGTTTTTCCTACTATATGACTTCTGCAGTGCTTGTAGCATGTATCATGACTAACAGACTTTGGAGAGTAACCCCAACATAACATGTAATTTTAAAAAAATGCATTGGAGTCAGGCTGCAACCTTAAAATGAAGCGGGTTTTCTTAAAGCTGAGATTTTGATCTGACTAGATATTTACCCAACCACAACCCAGCACAAAAATGAAGTACACCCATAAAGGCAACAGAAGCAGCACTAGTGTTTGTGCTCTTACCTGGGTAATCACAGTGATGGATCCGTCTTTTCTCTAAGTCAGGGTTGTTCCTCCGGTTGTATCGGGCAGGCACGGTGGTCTGAGCTGGGGCTGTGGCAGGTGCATGTGGGAGGCCTGCTGCTGCTGTCGGACCTGGGACCGGCGTGGGACCTGTAGCGAGGGGCAGGGCTAAGCTGCCAGGGCCTGGGCTCGGGCCGAGTCCAGGGGTGCTACCTGCCAGTTTGGAGGCGATGGTGGCTGCGTAGGAAGGAGGGGGCGACATGGTGTGGAGCAGCTCCTTCTGCCTGTCGGGGCTACCGGGCTCAGAGCTTGGCGGAGATGGCGGCAGGTAGGGCACCTGCTGCTGGAGGAAATGCGGGTGTGCCTGGGTGTGAGGGCGTGTGTACGGCCCGCCATTCAGACCACAGTAGGTGGGCTTGGCAGTCTGCTCTTGCTGTGATGCAGAAGAAGCTACTGGCAAATCGTGGAAGGGTGTGTGGATCGGTGACGGACCTGTGTGTTGTATTTGCTGCTGATGCTGATGTTGATGGTGATGGTGGTGATGATGATGCTGATGCTCCATACCATTGCCATGGTGATGGTCCAAGCCAGAGTTTAGGAGCTGAAACAGTGAGCTGCTGCTGTCATGGTGATGGAGGGGGTGCTGATCAAATTGTGATGGCATTTCTTGTTTCACAAACACTTCTGGGACTGAATCACTACCACAGGTGCCTCCAGAATGGTTGAAAACACTGGTGAAGTCCGGTAACCCTGTCATGTTTATGGGTGACGTTTCCATGGTAATACCCCCGTTGCCATGTCCAGAAGTGCTGCAGTTACTTGTGGGCGTAGAGTTGGAGCAGTGCTGAGGCTGGAGGTTGGCTGAGAAGCATGAGGCAGTGGACTCTGTCTTGATGTGGGTGAGATTTGTGTGATTTTGATGCTGGGGAGGCCGTGGCTGTTGACACAAACCCAACCTCAGGTAAGCGACGTCAGGGAGATAGAGATTCATGTTGAGGGTGTATGGAGATCCAGTTTGATCTTCACTGAAGAACTGATCCATCACAGACTCTCTTTGTGATTTCTGCTGGCTGTCTGCAGATGGTGGAAGAGGAAGAGGCTGAGGGGAGAGATACCGGTCAAGCTCACACTTTGCCTGTTGGAAAGAATGAAACAGAGAAGGAGGTGGTTAACATCTACTCACCTCATGTTCATGTCTTTTAAGTAAACTTTTCTGAATTCAAATGTATGTGCTTAGACTTGAACCATGTGATTCAACCAATTCACTACTTAAGACAGTATGCACAGTTACCATGGACCCTGGACTTCTTATCTATTGCACAGGCCCTTACTGAACAATGATGAAATATGTTAAAGATTTATGCTCTTTTTGTTTGGAATCAATTACAAATAACCTTAAACTTCAGTGTTGGATAGATTGGACATCATTAGAATCATGTTAATCATTTGGAAGTAGATATATCTGGCTGTAACAGTTTCGCTCTGATTTATATAATTATTAACAAATAATGTTTGCTTAATTTATTTATACAAATTCTTTATTTCATACAACACATTTTTCCTGCAAATGTTATGTAAATGTATGTATATAACCCTGTCTAACCTTAGCCGCTGTGCTGTTGTCTGTCTGGGCCAGAAAGTATTTGTAAATGTTATGCTTAATCAGAGTAACTCTTTTCTGGTCACAAATTTAAAAAGAAGGCAGTTGTTCTCATGAAAACCCATGATACTTTTCTGAGGTGCTATTTTGAGTAGACAAAGGTTTGATAGGACAGTCACCACACAAACATTTATCAAGTAGTCATCAATAGGCGGTTGCAACATTCCCTCTCTGGCTGTAAGGCTGAACTCAAAAACCTATAAGGAGTGAGGACGACAGTTGAAAATAAAACAGGCAGCAACATGTAAATATAAATACACCTGATCATGCAAAGCAGCGGTGTCAAACATGTGGCTTATGGGCCAAAACCGGCCTGATAAAAGGTCCAATCTGGACCATGACATGAATTTGGGTAAGATAGTATCAATCCATTTACCAGATTCAGTCTGAAGTGGGTTGGACCAGTAAAATATGATGATAATGACCAATAAATAAAGACAATTCTAATTATTTTCTTAGTTTTAGCATTAAAAAAAGTAAAATTACAAGAAAATGTTTACATAGAAATTATCCTTTCACAGAAATGTGAATAACCTGAACAAACACGACCGACATCAAATATCTTAGTGCAATTTTTTAACACTATCATGCCTGTTGCTAAACATGTGTGCACGTTTCATCAACTGTGATCTGTAAGTTGTAATGTGTATGTGTAAATGATCATTTGAGGCACAGTATTGTTACAACTGCACTTATATTTTTTAAGAAATTTCAAATAGTTTGTGATTGTTCAAGGACACTTTGCAGATGTAAACATTCTCGTAGTGTAATTTTCCATTTTCCACTGTTATTATTGTACCTGAACTAAAATGACTTTAACACCCTTGATGCAAACCTTAAAATAATCATCTCACTTGTCAAACTGACATCAAACGGCGGCCATCATCAAAAATCAGAAATCCTGTTAATATGAATGGTCTGATTATGGAGTCCTGCAGCAGAAAATGAAACAGCTACATGAAAGTGAATGGGGGGGAAACACCCATGCCTGCCTGTCCGCAGCAGCAGCAACAGCAGCAGCAGCAGCAGTAGTAGTCTGGGGATGGGCTGCTATTTCTAGGCTCCTGATCCGACCAGCTGTTAGACCTCCCTCTTCTGCTTCACAAGTTTTAGGCTACTGGGGACAGAGTTACCGGGAGCCGCATGGAGTCAGTTGTTGTGAACGTGGTATGATGGTCAGATCGGACGCCAAGAAGAGCCCAACAACTGGTGACCAACTGGCTGGCACCGAAAACACGCAACCAAGAATGCATTTGCAGGCGGAGCAGCTCGGCTTCACGTTGCCGTCCTGCAGTTGTACGTCCAATTACCGCATATTCAGACTAACATCAGGTCTGCAGCTTAGGCCGATCGGCTTTTTAAGGCCATCCATATAAACAAGCCTGGGTCTTTACAACAGTCTGCCACGCCCATTCAATGAAATACACTTCCATCATCACTAGAGTAGGGGTGTATGAAAGGGGTTACCTGTGTGTAGTCCTTGTCTGAGTCTGTGATCTTGGAGTCCAAGCCGAACAACGCCGACTCCTCCAGGGGGAACGTAGCCGGGAGCCCGGGCTTCTGCAGCGGATAGAAGGGATCCTCCTGCCCGCCGCCGCCGCCGCTCATCGTTAGTGTCGCGGCCATGAACCTCCGATGCAGCGCGGATGATCGTCACTGCTGTTATGCACAAAAATATTTTAAAAAGAACGAAGAAGAAAAAAAACACGTTCGGGAGATGATGCTACAGCTTAATAAAAACCGGATCCCCGACGTGGTGTATGTATTTGGTGGTGAAAGGTGTCTGCTACATCTCCTTCCACTTGTTTCATCTCCCCACTGGCCCACGGACAGTTTTCTAGCTCATGTTGTAGGGCGGAGCGGCCCAGAGTAAATACAGCAGAGGCACCGCCCCCAGAACCTTTAAAAAGGCTTTGATCATTCATTCAAGCGGCCACCGCCCTACGCTCCATCTAAATACATTAACAACAGTGTCGTAAAGTGGACGCGACCCACGACGACACACACACACACACACACACACACACACACACACACACACACACACACACACACACACTGAAGGTTAAAGGCATGCACCAAAACAAAACCCACCATGCATTTGAAGGTTTAACATTTTTACATATGAATGATCAGAATGTTATACATATAAAGAGATTTACATAAAAGATTTTTTTTTTTTTTAATGTGACCCATAAATCCTTTAGAAGGGGTGTCCAACATGCGGCCCGCGGGTCACATGCGGCCCTCCAAAGGGTCCAATTTGTGAAATGCAAAAATGACACTTCAGACATTAACCCTTGTGTGGTGTTCAGGTTTTAGTTATTCAGCCAGTGTTTGTGGGTGTGGTGGAGCTGCTGCATTTGCAGGTTTTTAATTCAACATAATCAGTTTAATGAAAAAATACTCAACAGATTTTTGCTTCAACCCAAAAGTATTTGCCTTTGCTAGATCACATTCATGAAAAAGTGGTACTTGTTTTTATTTATTTTTTAAATAAAATGTAGTATAATCAAGATATGAGATGTAGAAAAAAAAATCATTTTTCTTTTAATAAAAAATGAGTCCCAAACACCATACAAGGGTAATCATTTTTGTTTAGATTCTGGGTAAAATACTATCATAATAACCTATAAATACTCACAACTTTACACAAATTTGCAAATGTAAACATTTTCATGTCAGTTTCCTGTATTTACACTAAAACAAACCATTTCATAAAAATATGAATAACCTAAACAAATATGAACCTTAAATGTCCAACAGAGGTGTCCAATCCTGTTCCATCACATCTGGAAATCATTATCAGCCTTCTGCAGAGTTTGATGATGAGATGATCATTAATTGAAACAGGTGTGAGGCAAAAGGGAAATATCTACAAAATGCATGATACCGACCTTCAAGGATCAGGATTGGACACTCCTGTCTTAATAGAAGCGTAATTATAACAATATTCTACCTGTTGTTAAATATTTTGTGTATCTGTGGATCTACTGTAAACTATAAGTTGTAATGCACATATGTAAAGAATAAACTGCTGCATAATATTGTTAAAACTGCACTTGTTATTATCATGTTATTCACAATGTGTTAAAGGATAGTTGGTAGATGTAAAGATCATGTGAGGAAAGTTGGAAGTTGACATTATTTATATATTATTATGTTATTCTTTTACTGGTCCGGCCCACTTCAGACCAAATTTGGCTGAATGTGGCCCCTCAACTAAAATGAATTTAAGCAGCCTGTTTTAGATCTTTCCCTCTTCCATCCACACCCGGAAGACATTACATCATTATCAGGCTTCTGCAGAATATGATGATGAACTGATCATTAATTGAACCAGGTGTGATGGAAGAGGCAAATATCTAAAACATGCAGGATACTGACACTCAAGGAAGTTTTATAGGAAGCATATCCAACAGTCATCAAAGTATGTGATGTATCATGTCCAGTATTTACAATTCAAATGCAGTTAGGACAATAAAATAAATAAATGTGTGCATAGGGTATTATTATTGTTTTCCTTTCATTGTCCTACAACTTTTAAGAGATTAAATATGCAAAATTTTATATACTTTGATAAACTGAATTGGAAAATAAGTGACAAAAGTGCTGGTTAGCTGTGTTTAATGTATGTGAGTGTTCTGATACATTGATTTATGCACATTTATGCAACAGATTCCTAATTTCATTGTAGACATGACAATAAATAATATTCTAACCTGAAAACTGAATATATTGTAATGTGCAGACAGTGTACTGAAGTACCTCTAAGACAATTTTTTAGTCCATTCACTCATTAGTTTCACATTTTTGACCCAATGCTGTATCTTTCAATCACAGCCAACCAACATTTTGGACAATCTTTTCCTTTATTAGTGACTTAAACTTGATAAAGTTTCACTACTTTTACTCTGGAGGTTTTGTTTTTACTTATAGACCAGTGTTCTTCTTCATGATTGGTATTTTTGTCTCCTTAGGTAAGTAAACACATTTCTTTTCATAAATGTCTTATACATTATATTTATCCTCTTGAAGGTCAGCATTATGTATTTTTGTCCTCTGTAGGGGACAAAACTTTCATAGTTTAATGTCCATTGCAAAGGACATTCCATTAAAATAAACAACAGTTATTTTAAAAATGTATCTGGAAAAAAAAACTGTTGCATTATGTAGTTTCCAATCAAGACATTTTGGTTTAATGGAAAAAAGATAGATACTCTATTTATCTAATGGGGAAAAAAAGCAACAATTTTCAATTTCCTGGGTCTCCAAAATTAAAATGCACTCTTTAAAACCTTTCATAGCACAGTCATATATAAAATTTAGCAGGAGTATCTGTTATCATTTGACAGATAATCTGATGATTTACACGTAAATAAATGTCTAATGCTAATAATATGATGTATAAGTAGCACAAACATATAAGTAAATATTATTCACATGTATTGCACTTGATGTGGTAAGAGGACATTAAGATGCTGAATATAAGGTCTACATTTAAAATATAGGAGCAAAAAATCCAGAGAGTGAACACAGAAAGAGCAGATAAACCAACTGTACTGCGCTGAAGCTCTGAGGCTGAGTTTAATATGACACCAATAAGAACACGGTCTGAAATGATTAAGGTATGCCTACTATGTCTCTATTTAAAGCAGAAGGGGCCTTAACTTGAGGAAATAAAAGGCTATGATTCCTGCTGTAAAGGCTGTTTGTAGGTACCGGGCCTCACAAACCCTGGAAAGGATGAGAAAATAATGATAGACAGACTGAATACAACAGATAACTGCCAAAGAGGAGGAATGCTTGGGCAGTTGGTTACTGAAGAATGTGTACCCTGTGGAAAGTAATACCTTTAGTTTTGGACCCGTGTTATGGTATTTTATTAGATCTGAATAATACAAAACACTTGACACATGAGACAAAGTTGAGGATTTAAAATTCAGCTATTTTTACACAAATGTAATTTACAGATTAAAACACTACACAACACCCTGAGTAGTCAATAAATAATAAGTAACCGAGTGGATCATTTAGGTTTCTGCCTCAGCTTTGGGTACCAAGCAGGAGCTTCTTTTTTTGTCTGTAAATAAAGAAGAACGAAGAAAAATGTTGGTTAGAAAAGTATGAGGAGCGTTACAATTGTCCTTTAACTTACTATGCAATTTCTTTCATGTCTTCAGTAAATGAATAAATAAAATGTAACCAATAAAACAAAATCAGTCTATGACATACAATCCATGTCCTGGCAAGCTCAAATGTTCTTGGTCTAAAACATTGTCTAGGCAGGTAAAGATGGAGTGACTCATACAAGGGTGCTGCCAAAACAGACACTTACAAAGACAGTGGGTTTTGGTTTGTTTGGAGACACTTCTTCTGCGGTCCTGCTGAGATGCTTGGACTGATGTTTCCCTGTTCCAGAGGATCTGACACGGCTTTTATCTGTTTCTGACAGGTTTAGATCATCTCCCTGTCTGGACCGCATACTGATCAGGACCTGCTTCATCACGGCTAATTCCTAAAGAATCATGAGTTGAAAAACAGGGAAAGGGAAATGAAATAAAATAACGTGAATCTTTAGAATGTCAAAAAATTAAACCCCAAGATACTCTTTGTAAAATCACACTCTTATTCAAAATATAAGCTGATTGATGAGATTTGAAGATAAAACAAAGGCTAAGAAAGCTGAACTCCTGAGGTCCAGCTACCATAAGACAACCTGCAATGAGCCCAACAAGCTCAAGGGTCTGCAGGGGTGGCAGCAGGGCAGAGGGGAGGACTCTGGGCCATTTCACGGTTCTATTTATCACCCCTGAGGACATGAGCCCCGGCATGTCACACACACGCATAAGCACACACACACATACACACACCCTGGTGGCATCTCAAACAGCCAAGCTGAGCAACAGCTGTCTGTGACAGGGCACATACTTCATACAGCAAACGGCTGGCTTCGGGGACACACTCACAGTGTGGTCAAACACACATACACATACACACATGCAATCATGAGGGAAACACTGCAACACAAGTGTCACAACCTAATGGGAATCTTAAAAGCCTGCTCCTTTTTTCCTTTTATCATGAGGTTTGTACATTGTCCAGTAGTAGGAGAACTGATTTTGTGTTTTTACAGAAGCCCAGGTTAAAGCCCAGGCATTTGGATGCAGCATCCACAGCAGTATTACCACCCAGACAGTGGACATGTGTTGGAACATGTTGGTTTTAAGTAAATAACTGTTGCATTCATAAGGCAGGTTATGCTGGACTTTCCTGCTTCTCACCTTTTTGAAACTGACAAATCGAATGGCATACAAAGGGAAGCACTGAATACAGCTGTCATTAGCTGGATATTATATCACAGCAGACACAGTGGACACAGATGGGATCTGCCTCAACAAGCATCTTTGACATGTGTACCTCTCGGTGGTTGAGAAGTCTCTCCAGATCGGCAGCCATGTTGTTCTTCACCTGTTGCAGAGTTGCCAGTTCTTTCCTCAGTGAACTAGCACAGATAGTTACATGAAAACACAGTGGTTAAAGAGTCTGAAATAAACACCTTCTCTTTTCAAACAAAAACCACAAGCTATGTCATTTTATTTGTTACACCTTTTGAGTTAAATCCTTATTTAGTATAAAGGCAAATAAAAATAGCAATGGCACACATTTGCTGTGATTAGTGATAGTTAAAAATGCTCTTTACTTACAAGATTTATTACTTTTTTATGATACAAGATATTGGCAGACGTAACACATGAGTGTACATACGTCTATGAAAAGCCAAACTAAATGAAATACAGTGATTCATTAACTGACATTTCAGTTTATTAGGTTTATAGATTTCTACTCCTTTTTCCCACTGTATTGTCCAAATGTTCTTAATTGGGGCTGTAAGAAGTGCAAGCAAGAGCCTGCTACTGCCTATGGGGAGTGGGGGTGCTTTAATGCAAATCATCTTGCAAATCTTGAAATAACAGCAGGGTAGTCACAGAAGCTTTAACTGAGAACCCAGGAGGAAAAGGTCTTAGAAGTATAGATCTTGTAACCTGAAGCACAAGTAATTTCTAGTCATCAAAAAACATACCTGTGTAATGACATTTAACCAAGAGGCTACTGTCTGAGTTTAAGAAGCATTTATCACTGGACCAGAAACGGTTTCCAACGAGCTGTGTCACGATTATGAAACAGCAGGTAACAGCCGGGGGAGAGCTTTGTTACATAGGGGAAATATGGTTGAAGAAACATGACTTTTTAAAGGATTTCTTGCTATCCCACTTGCCTCAGGTGAGCGCTGAGCATTAACTGAGCAGCAAGAGAAAACCTGCAGTCTTGTTAGTTCACATATTTCTTAGGTTACGATAGATGTGTACATTACAAATTTAGATCAATGGCAGGTAAATGTGATCATTACAAACACTAATGTGCATATGCAGATTTACACAAGGAAATGGTAGTGACATGGAAGAGAACACAAAAGGAGGAAGAGATGAGGGTAATGCAAAGATGCCCAAGGGTGTGGTGGTTTGGCCCATTGCATTGATGAGTTGGTAAGAGATGTAATTAAAGCTGTTTAGCAAGAAAGTCAGGATGCAACACTGACATAAAGGACAGAATGTGTTTTTTTTTTTTTTAGTGTTAGTGTCTTCCTGCAATTAAATATAGGCTGATTCTGTGTTTGTACCTTATGTCATCCTCAAGTGACACCACTCGTTCCTTCAACGAGCTGATTTGTGCATCTCGTTGTCGTACGGTGTCAATCAGGTAGCTGTAGGGCTGTTGTGTTTGTTGCAACAGTTGGTTGGCTGCCAATAACTGTAGAACAAATGCACATGTCAGCAGTTATAGCAACGATTGCACTGACTTGACTATCTACCCCGACTTGATCTGTCTATGTGAGACTAATAGCACAGCTGATGATCAGACTCTCTTGTGCTGTGAAACTGAGTCAGGCTGAGTCAAAATCTGTTGGAGTAGATTTACATTTTTAAATAAAAAGAAAAGACTTTAAACTGGACTTTGACACCGACTGACTCGTGACTTTACTTTGACTCGGAAAGATCCCTTATAAAGTGAAAGATAAATGACTCCAAAATATGCACATGAATCATCTCCTGAGTTTCCTGACATAAGATGAATCAAACCGACTGCACCCAAAGCTGTGCACGCACATGTGAAAGATACACTGGCAGTGTTGACCAGCAGGCAGACGAAGAGAAGATATGTCACGTGTACAGACACACATACGTTATTTTCATTAATTATTATAATGCAACATTAATTAAAATATTATTATAAAGATATTATCAAGTATTGGGAATGGAACACAGTAGCTTGTTTGTGTTTCAATGACTTCCCTTATATTATTTCTAAAAGATCCAGTTACCCTAATGATTACTCTGGAAAATGTATTTCTACTCAATGACATTGTGAACTTCTTAAAGGTTAGCTCATGTTATTTCTTTTAATAAGAGCATAATTAAAAGTTGAAGAACACATAAATGGTGTAAGGTTGTTAAATCCACACCTCAGCTTCATCTGTGCTGCAATTATTCATCTGTAAATCACTGTAATTACACCCAATTGATCCCACTTATAAATTTACATATAGCTAATACTGCACGACTCGGTCAATATCATGTTTTAAATCTGGGAAACAATAAATTAAGTTATCGCGTTATACATTAATCCCATTTTAGAGCCAGAAAGTAGTGAGTAGAAGTGAGTGGGAGGGGAAGGACAATAGTTAGTTAGTCAGAGTGTCTGTGTGGGTGGTTAAGTGGTTAACACCCTTGCTCTACTATGGTTTTTCACCCTTTCTTTTCATACTCGATGAATCATGAGGTATTCCACAGAAGTGCCAGTCAATCATACCTGACAGTTGAATGCCTGGCTTACTTGGTGTTAGATCAGACCAGCCTCCCTATTCTGTCTTGCACAATCTATAGTCCTGTTGGAATAGTAATAAGAAACACCTACAAGCCCGCACAGTGGCTGCCGGGTCCGTCATTCTCCCAGGTTGAATGCTTACTGGGTAATTTTCACACCACAACACGAGTAGCAGACACGTGACTTTCACACACAGTCATGCAAAAGAAAAATAAACACACCCAATATTAAAGTTGCAGAGTACTAAGCACAACAAAAGCTTTAATGATTGGCACAGTGACTTATTGGGTGATTGAAGAGTATAACCGTCACGGTTTCGGCACTCTTTTCCACTGTGTCAACACATGTGACAGGTACTAAGAAGCCAAGTTTTCACTATGTTCATGTGAGGACTGCAGTGTTGGTTCTCTCACCAAACAAGCTGTCATTTTCCTGAAAGGCGGTCTCAAAGATTAAACAGGATTATTGTGAGACTGGGACAAAAGTAAAAAAAAAAAAAAAACAGATGACCCTTGCACCAAAGAGTTGAAGTAGACTTGATGATGTGTGTGTTGACCAACTTCACACACTACTGCAGTTCCATTATCTCCAGGATTAGTGTTTATTAAAGAGGAAAAACACTGTGATTGCAGCTGTATAGGAAGAGGATGGTGTCTGTTATAAGTTGAAGTGAGGATAAGTTATGCTCTTGTCATTAACTTTCTAAAAGCACCATGCCAGGTGATGGTGTGAGACAGTAAATGGTGGGTGCTGAGAGGAACCACTAGCTCAGCTGTGTGGTAATGATACTGTTATGTCAGAAGACGGTGAGGTAATAGTCTGATGAAATAAATCATTACTACAGGTTTGAGTGTGCGATGCATGCAGCTACTTGCTGTGATTTATTATCAACACGAATTTAACGTTTATCCCTTAGATGATAATCCCCATGCAGGCTTACAAGTTGATCTGTGCGTGTTTACCTCTTCAGAAATCTGTCCTGTTTGTGACTTGTGTCTGTCCAAATCTCTCCTCAGTGATGTGTTCTGCCTCTCGAGCTGTAGCACCCTGCGGGCTAGGTGAACACTGTGTAACAGCCATGCAAACAAATACACAGTTAGTACAAATTCCAAAACATGATTACACAAACAAGTTTACACTAGTGTGTTTTTCACTGTCGTTTCCACAACGGTTTGAGGTGGATTCTTGCCACTATAAACATGCTTATGGTGATCCACAAACTGAGGCGGAGGAAGAGATTAATCTGTTTAGACATTTGAGAAAGCAAAAACTCTTGTCACGTCTCAAACCAGAATCTGATAAGATTTTTTAGGGTTTTAGCTAATTCATTTCATTGGTGTTTCCTGTTCATTATTATTATCATTACTATTATATAAAAGGTACCTTGCCACGTAACCACTACCTCACTGGCTAGCTCTTAGCCAATTGGAGTCAAGTAAATTAGCTGTTGAATATTCATAAAAACTGGTGCAAATCGAGTTGAGTCTTCCAGCCGGCTTTCTATACCATGTGAGAATAAGCTTGAAACTTGGTATTCAAGGCATTTTTTCCCCCAAAAAATGTTACAAAATCCATGGTAGACCTTCAGATATTACCACAAAAGTAATAAAATGTGTATGTCAGGGAACCTTTAACATATAACATAGTCAAAACTGCATCTCCTATCTGGTTGGAGACAGTGCATCGAAGAGCTACAGTAAAGAGAATCGCAGAGAGGCGGCACGTGTAGCAGGTTCAAAGAGAAAGTCATGTGTTGAGAGAATACTGTAAAAATCTGATTACTTCCTGAACGTCATGACAACTGTTCCCTGACTTCATAGTTTGAGACTGACATTTGAAAAAAAATCCAAGCTCAGGACAAAATGAAAACAGTCATTGGAAGTCATCTGTATATGGAAGAGATGGAAAACCTACTGACAATCACCTATTTAAAAAAATGCATTGTTTACATTTCCGTGTTATACCACAAAAAACTGTTTTTTAGTGCTCTTCTCCATCACAGCAGAGGGAACAACTATCTCACTAATACTTTGTTATGTGTTGTTATTTGTTATATGTTGACATGAAAACTTACTGCATGGTCTAGGCTCTGGTCACCTTTTTCTATCCATGTGCTCATGAGTAAATAACCTAAACTTTGTTCTGTATATTAATGATGAAGTTCAGGATACTTTTGAAAAATAATTGATGTTAAATATCATTACCATTACCATAATCATTACCATTTACACAAATTAACATAATGGGTAATAATAGACTGTCTGATGATAATTGACAAGGCTATAATTTTGCTCCTCTGGCTGCCTAAAAATTAACACATTTTTGGAAAATTATAAATCACACTGGGGGCAGAAGTCAGGGAACAGAAATACCTTTCCCAATATAAGAGCCAAACTTAATGAAATCAAATTACCAACTTTTCCATGAGTGGGAAACCTGCATTAGAAATGATCACAACCGTGTACAAGTGACACCCTTCAATATAAATTAATATTCAAAGATACCAATAAATGAAACATCTACCTCTGTTTAAGTCGTCTTTTGGCTGTTGTGGGAACGTTGGCGCCGTAGCCGTATGAGAACAGAACTCTCTCTGCCTCCTCCTCATCCTCAACTGTCAACAGAACATGAACATGAACCCTGTCAATGCAGTCTATACATCATCTGGGCCATTATCATAACCATGTGCCAATGTGTGGTTTAATAGTGTACAGCCGAAGTCAAGCCTTGGCAAATGGACTTGGCAAAGACCGCAGTAAAATGTTGTTACTTAAGACAATAACTTTCTACTCTCTGTGTTTTATGTTCCATCTTCTCTCACACAGCCTTCCACTTTCATTGGCTGATAGCAATTACAGATTTTTCCGCTATTGTTCTCTACATCTCAATTCAATATAAAGCTGTCTGACAGATTATTTATTACACACATTTTTACTACACTAGCCTCCATTTAATGGGATCTGGCGGAAAAATTAAAAAAACAAAAAAGAAATCTGTGTCTGTTTGTGCCTTTATCTTTGTAACTGTACTAAAACGCTTCTAATGCTGTGGATAAATCAGTGCTAAATCTGTGCTCACTCTCAGCAGCCTGCATGGTGACCTGGTCCAACTCTTGCTCAAGCTTTTCATATGTCTCTAGTCGAGATGCCTGTTCGGCATTCTGAGCTTGCAGCTCCGCCGCCCGCTTCTCCGATGACGTCTGTAGCCTATAAAACTCCTGGGTAAGGACCTGAGGGAAGAGCAAGACAGCAAAAACGAGAAGGAGACGAAGGGCAAATATTATTGTTTTACATTTGCTTTAATATTTGAATATTTAACTCTACTGAGGGATACTTACTTATAAACTCTATAATGAGTGCTGTATTTTCTAAGTGGGTTTCTTTTCCATTTCTTAATGCTTTTAAGCAGTTTTAAGCAATCCATCTCCCCTTAGTTACCATAACTTCCAGACTATAACCCACTACTTTTTTTTTTACACACTGTGTACCCTGCAGCTTAAATAATGATGCAGCTAATTCACCGTAAATGAAAAGCACTCGCACTAAATTCTTCAGATCAGTCAGTTTGTGCATCATGCACACACCCATTGTCATGGAAAACACACGAAGAAATGCATATGAGGCAGCTTTAAAATTAAATTGCTCTGGCTATCGAAGAAGGAAATTGAGCTGCTGCACATAAGCTGGGCATCAATGAATCTTTGGTGAGATGTTGGAGATGGCAGCGTGCAGCTTATATTCATGTACTCTCAATAGTTCAGAAATTACGGTACTTAAAAATATTACGTTCACCTAAAAAAAAGAAGAAAGTATCAGGAAACATTTTAGAGGAAAGGACTTAAAATCTGGGTAATATAATGTGATTACTACATAATATGAAACCAAGTTAAAGCCTCCTAATGCACTCTAGTTTTAAAAGGAAATTACGTCAGGCCAAGGTTTTCTGTGATTTCAGATGGAATAGAGTAAAGGGCATCTTCAACCCTATATGTCCTTGAGGCAAGTGGAACAGAGTCAAGTCCAGTCATAGAAATGGGCTACAGGAGTGGTACTTTGAGAAATCAAGGCCAACATGCACTCAATTAACTTCAATAAACGGGTGTGGACAGAGATAAGGATGCAGCCACTGGACAAATAGCTGCGTACAAAAACTGGACAGAAACACTTTTAGAGTGGATGACGATCAGGGCTCCTACAAGTTAAATTTAAGACTTTTTAAGACCTTTTTAGAGCTACTTCTGCCCCTTTTCCACTCCGACTTGGCTGGACCTAGTTTTAGTGCTTTTACACTGAAGGTTGTACCTGGTAATAGCCATTTTTTTCATACCACCTCTGGCAAGGTTCAATCCGGGCTGAGTCAGCACCGAAATTTCACTGCCGGCCACTGATTGGTCAGAGGGAGTGTTGTCATACGTGTGCAAAGCGTGAGCATCTAATGCAAACACCATACACTGAGTGATAGCAGAGAAAATCTTCAGATAGTCATTGTTGGTCCCAAATTTGAAATGGAGAATGAGTGCAAAAGAAACACACCTTGGTCTGTGAACAAAGCGCAGGCCTTTGTGTGTGTGGTGGCTGAGGACCACATCCAAAAAGAGCTGGACAGAGCAAAAGATGGCATCCATTGTCGCTACTGTTTACGATACTGAGTGAGACTTATGTCGCACTCTGTCCAAAATACTTCACCCTCCCTGCCTCCAGTGCTGCCACTGGTTCATGAATGTTCGGTGGTGGTTGGATAGGTGCAAATTGTCAGTCATGCTTCTGTCATCCTGCCCCAGGGCAGCTGTGGCTACATACTGTATGTAGTTTACCACCACCACAATGTGAATGAATAATAGATCCACTGTGTGTGCTTTGAGTATGCATTCATAGAAAAGCACTATATAAATCTAATCCATTATTATTATCACTGTACCAAACTGTGTACTGTTGAGTCGAGCCAGTACCATGCAGTGGAAAAGGGGCATTAGAACAGAATTTAATGCCCATTTCACAGCCTATTTCATGGCCATAGTGGTAAAAATCTGTGACTCCTAGAATTCAGGAGAACGTATTTATTTACAAAGCACTGAACTGAAAGTGATCATTTCTCACCAGTGGGCTGCAGAGTTATAATATAATATAACTGGTTATCAGGTTGGAAGGGGTGGACTTGAATAGACTAATATTTCTGTTTTTCTAGTTTGGACATTTCTCAGATATATTTAAACACAATACAGGTAACATGTTTACAAGCAACATAACTTAAGAACTACCATATGAAATTCAATACCTTTTAAAGACTTTTCTAAGGTATGAAATACACAATTGTAAATTCAAGACTTTTAAGACTTTTTGAGACCCTGTGGGAACCCTGGATTATCCTTTAACTGCCATGCATGGTCGGCTGCCTCAAAGAACCAGTTTCAGTATCTGGTCATATTATTTAATCTGCATTTATGATTATTTAGCTACAGAAAATTAGAGGTAGAGAGAAACCAGAACCAGATGTGTCAAAGCAGGTGGAAGGATGCTTTTATGTATAGTAGCTACTAAATTACCTCCAGTTTTTTCTGCTGTTTCTCACACTCCACCTGACACTGGGCCAGAGCGTTGGCTGTCTCCTCCTTAAGCATCTGAGCGCGCTCAGCTTCGAAGGAGTGCAGCTTAGCCTGATTGGACAGCTCTGCTACCCGGCTCTCAGTACCCAGCTGGAGCTGACGGAACCTGAAGAGGCAAATCAGGACAAACTTAGACCTCACTGAATAGGAATGAGATTGGTTGCATTACAAATGTGATGTCATGTGTTTTGGGGCATTTTTAAAGTATATGAATTAATTATTTTAGGGTTAGCCCAGTGAAACTCCACCTCTAACTCAGTGACATTAAAAAGGTGAATAAAAGGGCAGATGATTCCAACTTGCTTGAGAAAACTCATCATTTGCAATGTTTAAACTCAGCTTTAAGGCCTGGTTTGGCTCAGACATGTTTGACAGTTTGCAATAAACGTTGTGATGATGTCTTTGGTACAGATACAATTACACTTTGTGGTTAATTGCATGCCAGTATTGGCAAGGAAATGATAACCTCATTTACTTTTTGAAACGAATAGTTTATGAACTTTCATGCATCAAGTGCTCAGTTTCACACCGCAGCTTGACAAATGCAGCATTACACAAAGTCACCAAGCAGGAAAGCCAAGTCTTAAATCACTGTGACTTTCTTAATGGTGCTTGCAGCGATGTTTGTTCCCATTTGATCTTAAATGTCTCTTTTTGGCAGCTAAGGAAACTTGTTTCTGTGCTGGAGTTTAGTAATTACACATAAGAGAAGAACAGAAACAGAACTTATTTTAGAGTATCTGGTTCCAAGGTTCATAATTTAGCAAAAATCACCTAAAATTATGATATTTAAGTACATTTACATTGCGTCTTTTTTGCTCTGTTCACTGAAAAAAAAAAGGTTTTGGAGATTCCACTCTGGGTCTTGGAAACTTATATATTTATAGATTTTCAACAATTTGTGTTAAAAACAAACAAGATTTACTCCAAAATAATGAATGATGGTACTGGTAATTATCTGCAGGTTTAAAACTCAGCCGAAAGGTGCTTTTTGAGCTTGGTGCTCTTCCTCAGGCAGCTCTCAGGCACACACAGACACCATCAAGCCATAGAGGTTGGCTGGATAATATTAATAACTCTCGATTACAGCTGACCTGATAGGATTTCATCATCCATAGAGTGCAGGCCTGAGCTGTGTGCTCACAGTGATAGACGTGTACACATGGTCGACATTTTATGCCGTCTTTTATTAATGGCGGCTGCTTTCTCAAAGCAAAAGTTTTCAAAACAAATTAATGTATTCCTACAGGAGATTTGTCAAATACCATTGTGTGTTCCATTTATCTGTAAATATGGCAGTTTTAAAGCAATAATTACAAGTATGTGCCTAACGGCTCATGACATTGGGTTTCCTCAATGTATCCCCCACTCCTACAAGTCAAAACAAACCAGGGAAGTGGATCTCTGTCTTTGTTTAGTCATATTAGTTAAAGTAATTCTTCTGTTCTCCAACTTTCTAAAACAGAGATTCTAGCTGTCCCTCAGAGCTACAATCATCTGACGCCATTTCAGGCTTGTCCGCCTCATTCTTTGCCCCAAAAATAGGGGCATGCGTGGGGTTAGGGGTTAAAGGCTTGTGGCTAGCATCTGTCGTTGCTGGCTTGTGATGCGACGCAGAGGGGGAATGTGATCGCAGCAGAGAGAGTGCAAGGGAGAGTGGTGTGTGTGAGTGTATGGAAAGACCAACAGCTGGTGGTTTGGATCTACAGAAATGACTGGCATGTCAAGTCAGTAGTAGTAACCCAGAACATGAACACTACTACTGCTGAGGTGGTGTGTCACAGACGAAATATTGTGAAACAAAACTTCTAAAAGGAAAATTAGAAACATAAGTCTTAAATTAATTCCTCTTTGATTTGGACTCTAAGAACTCTGACCTATGCTATTTATTTTCTCTTGTTACTAAATATTATGTAATTAATATTTCCACGCTAAATTAGAAGCAAAATCATTTCTCACAAGTTTTCAGAGCCAAAGTTGAAGTTATCAGCTTTTAATAATATGAGTCAAAAGCAAAGCCACTTCTCACATGTGAAAATAAAACCATTCCATACCATTCATACCATGGTTTAAAAAAAACAAACAAATATAATACTAAAATTACTTAAGACTCCCAAAAGCTCTAATCCTCTTTTTGTCTCCAAATTTGGCTAAATTTCCTCATTTGTATATGTATATTTGCATATTTTACACTGGATGGAGCTGAAATTTGTAATAAAATATGACACCCTAAGGACATTCTGAAACTACATATGTTTTCTTGTTGTCTCAACATTAGTGATTTGAAAAAAAGACTTAGTGGTAATAAGATACTCAACTAACACTACAATTATGCTATAAATGTAGGAGAAAAAGACTAATTTATATGGCTTCATATTCAGCTCAGAGAAACTGTTCTTCAGCTGCACTGAAAAAGCATAGCCAGACAGAAAAAAAAAAACTTAACGTGTAAAGTGTGTGTGTGTTTGTCTGCATGAAAGCCTGGTACACAATATTTCTGTTGCAACTTTAATGCAAGAGCTGAAACTTCGGTAAAGGCCACGACCCAGAGGCACATTTTGAGGCAATGCAAGATGGGCACAATTGCCTGAGGTGCAATGGAGATAACTGATTTTGACAACAACACTATACAAAAGGTAATAAATTAGTAATGTAAAAAATATAGGGTTTTTTAAAAAGTTGACATTTGGGTAACTTATGTAACTACCACAACTATAAACGGAACTGTAATGTTGATAGTTATAGGATATAAACAAGTTGCAAAAGAAAAAAAAAATTGAATATTGAAGAAAAATGAAAGATTGATATGTTTATAATGAAATTGAAATAATCCCAGATGAATCCCTCAAATATAGTGTCAGAACAGCATCACATTCAACCTGCGCTCAGAGGATTTCAGCGCAGACACTAAGGCCAGTGACACCAGCTGGCTGCAAACAAACCTTTCACCCCCATCATGAACTTTGACCTCTTTGCCATCCTCTGACCCAGTTCATTACGGCGGAGCATTCATGTGATGTTTAGTAAGCGACGGTAGACCACAACCGCTAAAGTGCTGCTGCTGCACCCTCCCGGCATGTGCGAATGCGGAGGTTTTAACTGGACCACACGCCAACACCAAAGTAGAAACAAGCTTTCCTGTTTTTTTGTGAAACTTACAGTATGTGCAGAGCTGAAGCCTGGACTACCAGATAGAGTTAACCCCATACAACAAGCCACTGCATAGAGTCCTTGACTCAGCTTATACAATAAATGCACATGAAATATGATGCATGACAAAAGGAGTGTTCAAACTGGCCTGGATTGCTTGACAGTTTAACAGTTGCCCTCAGGTGAAGCTACTTTACTTTCCCTTTCCCCTAAGCAGCTTAACTTTACAACTACGAACTATACTGTGTTTTAGTCTTCAATTAACTTTTAAAAGACCAGAAGAGTTGTCAAAGATGATGATGATAGTTAAAAAGTGAATTTCGCTTGCTCTACAGCTCCAAGTGGCAGCTTAGACTTAAGACGAGAAAGTAAAATCTATATCATGACCTTTGTTGTTTCACATTTGCATATGCACAGGAAAGTATGGCACTCCATTCAGGAATTCAAATTATGCAGGAAATCACACACACACACTGTAACAGCCTAGCGACCAAAATGTTCATCAGGAAGCTGCATTTGCATGCTATCTGCACTAAGATAACAATGTTTTTGTTTCTGTGGTAGTATGTCAGCGGGACTGCACGAAAAAAATGCTGCAGTGATATTTATGAAACTTCAGTTGGAGGTAGAGATGGACCTTTGTCAGTGTTAGGACAATATAAGATTTTAGTTGATTGCTTTTTCGGCTATAAGAACTATTTCCCCTCTAAAATTCCATACATATGATATCACATATGACTGGAGAAACATAGTCACAATAAATATACAGCATTACAAGAAACAAATGGGTTACATTTAGAATTTTTATTGTGCAACAAAGTTCTCCATAATCCTGATTCTGCGATTTAGGCATTTTTCACAGAAAGGAAAACAATAAAATAATAAATAATAAAATAATTCAATATATTGCCCAGACCTTTGGAAGGGGTGGAAATGGGCAAAAGATAGATCCACTATATTTAAGTAGACGTTCATGACAAGTAGTGGATCCTGGATGTTTTTGGGTTTTTTTTTTTCATTTTCTGAAATTACTACATTATAGTAATGTGCTCTTGTTCATTTTATGCATCCATATGCTAGATTAATTACCTGATTTTTAAATAAATAAATAAGTCTGGACTTTACAGATGCTCTAGAAGATTCAAGAATGCACAAATGTATTGGTTTTTTTTTTTTTGCATTTCGGTTAAATATATGTTTTCCTTGCTTTTTAACTTCATCCATACACCATCCTTGCACTGTATATGATATTCATACACTTTAAATACTAACAATTGCCTTCTGTGTTTGATATCTGGGTATTATTTTAGGCTAGGTTGGCTGGTTAATCATTGCTCTCTTGGTTTTTTTTCTCTGTAATGTTAAACTCACTGTTCTAGTAGCTGGTCATATCTGGACTGTGTGTCTCTCTCTGCTGCTGCCGCTCGGTCCTTCTCCAACACTGCATTATCTCTGGCTTCACGCAAGTTCCTGAACAAAACACAGACACAGACTCAAACATTGCCCTCCAAATCAAGAAAATACCACTAAGTATGAAGGATTAGATTCTCTATGGTGGTAACTGTCTTCCACTTTAAATGTGCATTTATATGTAATTTTGAATGTCATAAAATGTAATTAAACACACCCCTGACCTTTTGCCTGAGATCAATTTGGCACATGAATAAAATGAGTCATAGGTATTTCTTTGTAGTTTTCGACATCACTACGGCACACGGAAACTGTTACCTGTTCTCCCTCTCGTACATCTCCCTTGAGGTTTTCTGCAGGTTGTCAATCTCCTGACCGGTTTTCAGCCTGATGTTATCCAGCTCCTCTCTCAGCTTGGTCTCATACTCAGACTTGTAGTGGTCTCTGTAGTGAAAGAATAAAACAAGTGAAAAGCATTTTTGGCACAAAAAAATGTCTTTGATCAAGTCTGACTGAGGCTCAGATTATATCACTGTGACGTTTTTAGATGCACTGAAGCACAACGTGGAAAAATACAGGGAAGTTATAACATCCGGACAAGATAACATCAAATCACATTAAGCCGATTGGTGACAACAAAAAGAAAGAATGTGTATTTTGTAATATTTAGATTTTTTTTTTAACCAAAACACAATCATTTCAGTGTCTTTCCTGACATTTTCTGCAATAAATACACTGGATGCTCGGGATAAAAATGTGAAGCCAAACCTTGATGTGACATATTTGTCATAAGCCTCCTCTCTGGCCTTTTTAGTATCTTCTAATTGGATCTAAAGTGTGTAAAAAAGAGATTTGGACAAGTTAGTAGATACTTTACCACAATTTTACATTTATTTTTTTTTCTTTCATACAACATGAGCTTAATGGTTTATGGACTAGACAGACCTGTAGCCTCTCCAGACGTTCTTCCTCGTGTGCACATCGCACATTGAGCTCCATGTTCTGTCTGTGGAGGTACTCCTTGTCCTTCTGCAGAAGCGTCACAGACTGCTGCAATGTCGCCACCTGCAGGACAGGGAGTGAAAAAACTGAAGCAAGATAATATATAAAATGTGTAGTGTTAAAAAGCGCGGAAATGAAAGAATCAAACACAAATATGTGATGAAGGATGAGGAAAAAAAGAGAAGCACCTCTTTGCTGAGTGTGTTCCTCTCCCTGGTCAGCGCAGTGTGGGATAAATCCAGAGACTCAAACCTCCTCTTCAGCTCCTTCAGCTCTGCTTCACAGGTGTCACGTTCACTGTAAATCACAATATTAAAGTCAGTAAATGGCGTCCAGGAAGCACTACAACAATGACTGAATAAATAACAAACAATAATGGGTTGTACCAACACCAACTGATGTCTAATCCCAGTTAGTTTTAATTATCTTGCACCAAACTGTTGTGAGTGATTAAATCTAACTCTATGTAATGTCAATTAAACAGCATTATGTTGCATCAAAATTTCGAACTTCCATTTAAAATGTGATCTGAGAAAACTTTAAAGTTACACTTGAAGAGGTTTAATGTGTAAAATCACCAGCTCTTTTAGTCAGAGATTCATTTGCACCGACGGGACATTTTACAAACTAATGTATCAGCAAATGTTTGTGCCGACAGTGACCGATACCTGATAACAAACTGGACGTATTGACTTTGAGGGAGAATCACCGCTGAAAACATAAAAATAATTCCTTAATAGATGTGAGAGTTAGTTTCACTTCCACATTTACAGATAATGTATCCTGGATTTGTTCTTTGCTCCAGATTTATTGATTTTGATGATGTTGATTTAAATAGTCAGGTAAACATATCTCAGGTTTATATTAAAGTGAAAACCAGTTTCACTATCATCATTCTGGGGAGAAGTTGTGACGATAATATGGGAAAATGAATGAACTAATAATTCTTTCCGGCTCCTAACCATTGTTACTTTACCTGCCTTAAACCTAGTTCTGCTTCTCTCAAATTAGATAAATGTTAACTGGTACTATCAAAGAGACCTCTCTGTGAAACAAACCGTTTAAGCATAGGGTAGTTTTCTCTGCGGTAATCCCCTTCCTGGATCCGCTGTTTGGTGTCAGCCAGTTCAAGGGTCAGTTTCTGGCACCTCAGCTCCAACTCTGTGCGAAGGCGCCGTTCCTCCTCATAGCTCTGTAGACACATAGAACAGACCCACATTCTCATAAGGTATTACAATAGTCATACTTTGAAGGATATGACACAATTCACCACAGTTTCAAAGGAGGTATATGGGATTTTTTTTTTTTTTTTTTACACTTGGGCACTTTACCTCCATCAAAGACTTCGTCTGACTTCTGTGTATATCAAGCTCTTCGGTTAAAGTGCTTTTCTTCACACTGAGCTCCTGAACCTCATCCCGCAGAGGAGTCACCACCTCATAGAAACGCATCTGAAAACAAAGCACAAAGAAAATGTGAGAATGTCGGGAAACACCATCAAACTAGAAAAGCCAATAAGATCTTTCCCATTCTTACAGCTACATATTCCTGTATGGAGAGTCTGTCTTCTGGAAGGTCCCTGAGCTCCTGGTATTTGTCGTGGGAGATGTCTAGCTCCCTCAGAGACCTGCGGAGTTCTCCTGCCTTCTCACATAGCTGTCGGTTGGTCTCCTCCAGCTGCTGCTGTCTGAGCAGAATGGCCTCCATCTCCTGTTTACGGAGACCTTGTTGCTTCCTGGTGAGAACAGTGTCTTTTACAGATGTGTACATTTGCTCTTTGCTCTAGACAGTCTTCCTACTTACAATTGTTTGATTTTAATTTTATTCCTATTTTTAAGGATATCTATCTAGTTATTAAGATTTTTTGTGACAATAAAATCATCCATCACATCCATTGCCAGATCTTGGTTATGCACCAAATGTAAATGCATACAAATATTTGGGAAAGGGTCTGGTGACTATTTACAGAAGCATTTTATTTTTCTGACAAATCACATGACTCTAATGCCCTAATACCTAAGGTGCTCATTTTAGCAGACTGCATGATGAAAATTTTATATCTTTGACAGCGCTAAATTTCAACAATTTAAAGGCCTGTCAAAATCATATATCAGACACATTAAGGCCTTAAGACCTCCTACAGCCTTTCTAAGCTGATGAATTTCAAAAATCAATCCATACTTTTTATATTCAACAAAACTGAAAATTGAAACTGTTACTGTAATATGAGTTGTGACACCATCAATCCATTCACTCACCTGTTTTCCTCTTGAGCAATTTTCAGCTGGTTGTCCAACCTCAGAGTCAACACCTGTTTCTGATGTAAAGTGTCATTCAGCTTCTCCTCCAGCTCCTCAATCTGATCAATAAAGAAACAAATATACTTAGTACTCCTAAAAGTGACTTCTTCAATGAGACTATCCTACCCCCTTTAAGACACATAAACACTGTATAGACTCCCTTTGTCTTCTGTCTACCTTGGACATATGGTCTGCCTTCATATTGTCTATGATCAGGTTCTTCTGGGAAAGCTCGATTTTTAGCAGCTGGACATTGTGCAGCAGCTCCTTCCTCTCGATCAGCTGGCGGGTCACCTTCTGGGAGCCGTCCCGGAGCTCGTCCGAGGAGGACACATCCTCGGTGGTGGGCACGGTGGTCTCCAGACTGATGTCCTCAGACTCCAGATCCAGGGAGCTGGAGACATTAGCAGCCTTGACCTTTAGCTGGGATTTTTTAGGAGGCATCCTGCTCGCTCAGGGTTCTTTTTCTTCTCCGTTAGCCTTAACCAGTCGACACAATGTCTTCTGTAAACTTAAATTACGATTAAACTAGCTAAACAAAATGTAGCGATATGTTACTGTTGAAAATTAGCTATTCATTTTATCAACCAGAACTGAAAACATAGTATTAACTAGCCAGCATTTAACTCCAGGCGAATTGTGGAGTTTAACTTCTATTCCCAAAGTACCAAACATAACGAAAAAGTGATAGTAAATTATACAAAACAACTCACTAGTGCTGACAAACCAACACAGTGGGTTGTTGTTATTTTCAAGGGTCCCGCTCCTAGCGTCTGCTAACCGCCGCTATAGCTTCAATGGGTGGATACGAAGTGGCTGTAGACTACAGCGCCACCTGTAGAAATAAATGCGCAATGCAATACCGCCCACTCCTTTATACGTATTATAAGGCAAAATTATACAGTACCCCCTCCATGCTCTAAGTGGCGCTATAACATTAACAACAACCGTCTTTCCACTCTACTGCTTTGTTTTCAGCGAGTACAAATGAGATGGCCCACCAAAATTTTACCCATAATTGAGATTTATTTTGTCTGTGAAATATAAATTTTGACTGGGTTATAAAATATGACATTTGTATTGCTTTGGAGCTACGTCTTGCGCATTTTTATATAAAAAATGTCATAATTTAGAAAAACAGGTTGTTTTAAAAGCAGTCGCTCAAAACTCTAGAAAGCTTTTGTCGGCCCACAGGGTTAGTTTGTGGACTACACATGGGCTGCTAACACGGAGCGGCAGAAAAACATACCGATATTCAACATTTTCTTGAGTCGACCGTTATCATGTTGAAATCTAAAACATTTGTAAAGAAGACGCGGTCGGGTGGGGTAATGAAAATAGTGCGTGAGCATTATTTAAGAGATGATATTTGGTGCGGAAGCGAAGTTTGTACTGAATGCAAACAGGAGTCTACTGTGCTACAGAGGGACACATGCATCGAAAGCAATCTCTGTGCTTATTCACATTATCTGATACCCGACACGAACGTAATACTACATCAGGTAAAGATAAAATGCATAAATATTTATACTTTCACACACATATATCAATTTATGTGGAATATTTAAATTTGCAGGCTTCACTTAAAATGTTGGGAAGAAAACACGTGTGCTCTCAGTGATATAATCAAAAGTGTTGTCAGTAAATTTAATAGTCGACCATTTATTTGACGTTTTCCCTAAGTTATGTTCGCCTTTTGGAAATTACAATTTTACTATTTACCTGACATTAGAAAATAATAATTTGTAACCCTGCTTCAGACTAATTTTTGTCGTTTCTGTCTTGCAGATCGATGTGTTGGAGGACCCTGTGATTCGTAATGTCATTATCCTCCAGACTGTACTGCAGGAGGTTCGCCACCGCAGTGCACCGGTTTATAAACGCCTAAAAGACATCATACACGAGAAAGAAAAACACTTCTACACCTTTACTAATGAACATCACAGGTATAAAGACACCACGCTCATGTATTTACTGCATCACTACAGGTTTACTACACTGTCATAATCAGTAATGCAAAGAAACGTTTAGAAAGTACATTTACTCAAGCATTGTGGTGTATGAAGTAAATGCATGCAAAATTTTCTTCTTTCTTTCTTTCTTAGCCTTCAGATCCATTTGTTATCCCTAGTGGTCATAACTTGTCTATCTGCCATATGTTTTCATTATCATAATAAAAAATATGTTTTTCAAAACATCTAATTCTCTAGAGAGACGTTTATTGAGCGTGAACCAGGTGAGAGTGCTAATGATCGTAATGATCGAGCAATCCGTGTAGCAGCCACCTGGTACACCCAACACCTCAAGACATCTGAATCTGCGGCAGATGGGCTCAAAGTGGTCCTCCTCACCAATGACCAAGGGAACAAGCAGAAGGCAGCAGAGAGTGGCTTGCTGGTGTTCAAATGTAAATTGAGTATTATTACTTTTACAACTTTTGGCATTATTGTTTATCACTATGCATTCATATGCTACCAGTTTAATATACTTATAACTGAAGGTTGTAGGACCCAAACGTACTTTTGTTCTGTTGATTTATTTACCTTCTAGGCGAAGAGTACATTAAGAGTCTGATTGCAAATCCAGAGCTCGTCGATCGCCTGGCATTGACCAATGATGAAAAAGTAAGAGGCCATTTTTGCAGAAAGCTGGAAGATTTTTCCCTTATTTGTTGTTGTAAAGATATGCTCCATGGCCTTATTTTTACCCCCATATCTGTCCTTAAGCTCACACCGTCTTCTCTCATTTTTCCACCCCTATTTGTCTCACTCACAGAATGACATCACAAGTAGTAAAGTGTTATTCCCAGAGCATCTCCCTCTATCAAGGATCCAAGCAGGTATCAAGAGTGGCTCCTTCCTTCAGGGCACCTTCAGGGCTAGCAGGGACAACTACCTGGAGGCCACTGTGTTTGTCCAAGGAGAGGGGGAAGACAGCACAGAGGTGAGGTTTTGCTTTTGACTTTAAATATACATCTTTCACAGACTGAAAGTCCAAACAATCTTAGAAACAAAACAAATACTTATTTTCTAGACTTAATCAGTGTCTGAGAGAACTGAGCATTCAGATTTCAGCTCAGTTTATGTGCTTGTAGAACTGTTAGCTGATATGCACATATTCTTTAGAAATTGCCCTCTCATGTTTTGCTTGTTGTCAGGTTCTCCTGCAAGGTCTTCAGAACCTCAACAGAGCAGTGCATCAGGATGTGGTTGCTGTGCAGCTTTTGCCACGGGATCACTGGGTGGCCCCCTCTTCAGTTGTGCTTCAGGATGAAGGCATGGCAAAAGATGAAAATGCTGAAGAAGAAGAGGAAGAGAAGGCTGTGAGTGTTGCTTTAAACCAGTAGCATGGTCATTGAACTGGTATTCAGCTGTTTACTGATGAAACAAGGGTCTGCCATTTTCCTATAAACATAATGTAATACAAGTCATTTACTTTTCATGTGTGTCTACTGAGCTAAATAATACTGTGTAAATATATTTTTATGGCCCATTACCCATTAATGGCAAACTTAAAGCCTGTTACTGCATCTCTTTGTTTTGAGCAGCTGAGGATGTCGGCGCTTGAAGCAGCCAAGAAGCCCACGGGCAAGGTGGTGGGAATCATTAAAAGGAACTGGAGGCCATTCTGTGGCATGCTCAATGTCTCCCAGATTAAAGAGGTATAGCTTGATTAGTGTTGTATTTTATTTGCTTTTATTAATAAATTATGATCATTAATATAATAACAAGACTGAAGAAAGTAATCAAGGACTTGATACTGTACTGTAATAACTGTTTCCTGTTTTTCAACCCCTCCAAGCCTGTGTCTTCTCATCTACTGTTGTTTCTTTTTTTTGTTCAGTCAACACGCCATCTGTTCACCCCAGCAGACCGTCGTGTCCCACGTATTCGAATTGAAACACGTCAGGCGTCCACACTGGCTGGCCAGAGGATTATGGTGGCCATTGATGGCTGGCCCAAAGACTCCAGATATCCAAATGTTAGTCTGACGTCATATGCAAATTGAATCTGTAAAACCTGAGCTGAAATTATATGTACCACTATACATAGAAATGAGTCCCTCAATAAGAGTGATTTTATGTTATTGTTAGGGTCACTTTGTGCGTAGCCTGGGAGGTGCAGGTGAAAAGGACACAGAAGAGGAGGTTCTGCTACTTGAACATGATGTTCCCCACCAGGCTTTCTCTCAAGCTGTGCTCAGTTTTCTCCCTAAGATGCCTTGGGCCATCACACCAGAGGTAATCACAGCAACTAAGATATACAAAGCAGTATTATGATTATAGTTTTTATAATTATATGTCACTTTGAATCAAATGTTCACAGTGTTTTTGTATGCAGTAAGTTTTCACTAAGTACATAAATGTGTGTGTGTTAGGACATGAAGCAAAGACAAGACCTGAGGCAGCTAACGGTGTGCAGTGTGGATCCTCCAGGATGTACCGACATAGATGACGCCCTGCACTGTAGAGAGTTGGATAACGGAAACCTTGAAGTACGTATATTGTGTACATTCACAAACTATTAAATAACACAAATAAGGTTATTCTTGTCTTCTATATTTAATCTGCGTGTCTCCCGTAGGTGGGTGTCCACATCGCTGATGTCAGTCACTTCATCAGACCTGGTAATGCTCTTGATAAAGAGGCTGCCAACCGAGGTACCACTGTCTACCTGTGTGGAAAGGTAAAGAGACACAGACACATTTTACATAAATATGTCAAATATTGTATTTAGTTCAGTTATTTTATTTTTGTGTAGATATTGTGACAAAAAATGTAAATCTTATATACTAAGGAGTTCAGTATAAAATCTGATCTATTCATATCTTTAATTCTACAGACTTGAAATTAAAATGAAGTATGTTACATGTTTTATTTGATGTTGTGTTCAACAGAGGATAGACATGGTTCCCGAACTGCTCAGCTCAAACCTTTGTTCACTGCGCTCCAATGTCGAGAGGTAAACACTAAAGGGACACACAAACTACACATGTGCACACTGTCTCCAGAATAAAAGTAGTGACATTTTTTTCTTTACCAAGTTTGCTAATAAAGCAAAATGAAGTCAAAAATGCTGATTGGTTGTAGTTTCCAAGAAACGATATTGGGTCAAAATGTGAAGATTCTAAGAATTGAGGGAATGGGTTTTACTAGAAATTATGTTTGTGACAGAGCTGGCAGATTAACTTCAAAACACTGTCTGCACTTGACAATATATTAACTTTTAAGGTTCTTTCTAGCGGACAATTTATAAATGTACATAAAACAATATATGGGTAATAACATTATCATATACACTGAAAACATGATCAAAACAGAACTTTTGATTTGTTTTGTAATTCATTTTATTAAACTATGTAAGATTAAGCACAGTGTTTCTCTGAGGCAGATAATTTACATAAAAATGTTTAGTGTAATCAGTGTAACCCTGGTTTGTTAGAATGTGTGTTATTTCTTGAACAGTAAGTCATTCATACTTTAATTGCTGACTTGAGTTTTGATGGTTCTTGTTACAAGGTTTGCTTTTTCATGCATATGGGAAATGAATCATGAGGCTGAAATTCTGAAGACCCGGTTCACAAAGAGTGTCATTAACTCTAAGGTAAAGCGTCATCACACAAATACAAATGTAACAATCACATAATTTGTAAGTAATAACACATTACATTATAGACATAAACATATGAAGCACCATGATTTGTTTGTATATTACTTTGTTTATGGAACAGGCTCATTTTTTTCCTTTGTTCTGCTCAGGCCTCTTTGACATACGCTGAAGCCCAGATGAGGATCGATGACGTGACCATGAATGATGATATCACCAAGAGTCTGCGGGGTCTCAACAAACTAGCAAAAATCCTCAAGAGGCGGAGAATAGAGAACGGGTACGGCTCAGTTAGTTATCAGAGACAGTTAGTTATAAGAGCAGAAAAAAAACAGATTTACAAAAATGTAGATGGAAAAAAAACCTAGATTTAATTTAACCCATTATGTTTTATGTTGTGTGTGGTTTCCTTTAGGGCTCTTACGTTGTCATCGCTGGAGGTCCGTTTCCACATCGACAGTGAAACGCACGACCCCATAGACCTCCAGACTAAAGAACTTATGTTAGTAACAACGACCGCAAACATTGTGCTGAATCATCTCGAAGTCATTCTTAACACAATATCCCTTTTCAAATACATTTTAGTGCACACTGGGGTTTGAATACATGTTAAATAAACTCATCTGTTTGTGTCGTTGGTAGGGAGACCAACTCCATGGTGGAAGAGTTCATGTTGCTGGCCAATATTTCAGTTGCCCAAAAGATCTATGATGAATTTTCAGAGTGTGCTCTGTTGAGGAAGCATCCTGCTCCACCTCCATCCAATTACGACATCCTCCTCAAGGCTGCAAAGTCTAAGGTACATAGAAACTGATGGTCCCTCACCAATATGTACTGTAATAATTGTACAGTTACAAATTATTAGAACATCAAGAGTCATGAAAAACAATGGTTATGCAACAAGTACTAACTCCTGTGTGTATCATGTGACTAAAACTGACAAAAAAGAAAACACGGAATGTCTAAAATCACTGTTTTTGTCAGTACAATGACATAGATATTGATGTAAGAACTGAAGTGATTTTGGTTATTGTCAAAAAAAAACATGGAAAATGGATAGATATCAGCTGTGAAATGTAACTCTTATGAGCTATTTTTGTTGTTATCTTTTATATTTGTACAAACAAATGTACCTTTAGTTGTACCAGGCATTAAAACAAAGAAATTGAAGAAAATAAGGGGTTGTAATTTTTTCTGTGACTGTATTTTGTTTGGGGTTTTTTTTTACACTTCCTCACCTTTGTTTCTTTTCCTCTTTAGAATGTGGAAATCCACACTGATTCAGCCAAGGCACTGGCAGACTCCCTGGACATGGCCAAAGTGGACAGCTTCCCATACTTCAACACACTTCTGCGTATCTTGGCTACTCGCTGTATGATGCAGGCCGTCTATTTTTGCTCCGGCATGGACAGTGATTTCCACCATTATGGTCTCGCTTCACCCATTTACACACACTTCACATCACCTATTAGGAGGTAACAGATTTACTGTGAGTGTGGTAAATGCTTTTGGGATGCAATTTTAGAAACATATAAAATTATGCAAATTTTTCTCCCTTGCCCTTTACTCACATTTGCAGGTACTCGGATATTATAGTCCATCGGCTCCTGGCAGTAGCTATTGGAGCAGACAGCACCTACCCTGATCTGATGGACAAACATAAACAGTCTGCCCTTTGTAATAACCTCAACTACAGACACAAAATGGCCCAGTATGCACAGAGAGCCTCTGTGGCGTTCCACACACAGGTAAACACACACACACTCAGATTTATGGCAGCTTCCTTCTGTCCTGTGCATCATAATTTTACAGATCTGATCATATATAAACATAATTATATATGATTTAATCATAATACCCCAACTAGAAATTAAAAACATAAATTCATGAATTGTTTTTTTTTATAATAAAAAAAACCATACAAGTAGGATTAATAAAAAACACAAATTAAATATCAATCAATAAATACTTGTATTTAAAAAGGGATTTATGAATACATGAAGTAGTAATTTGTATTATCATCTAGGTATATTTTAACCATCCAAAAATTCACTTTTAAAAGAGAAATTAACAAATAAAAAGGGTATATATATATATATATATATACTTTTTGAATGTGCGTTTATACATTTCTTCAACCAATCACCAATTTGATTTATGACATATTTATAAATGTGTTTTTAAACTATTAATGGATTAATGTCATTAAATTGTTTTTGTTACCCAATAAAATCCATAGATTTTTCTTTATTAGGGATTAGAAAAATATATTATAAAAACATGTCACAAATGCATTGTATAAATGAATTAGATATCACTAAATTAGATAAATCCTGTACAACTAGAGTGAATCTTTGGTCGTCACTTACTTTCATGCTGTATTTTTTACAGTTAAAAGTGAGTCCAGAGTCTTTACAAAGCCATGACAAAACAAATCTCCTAGTTTTTAATGCACGTCTTCTTTTTACAGTTGTTCTTCAAGACTCGTGGTGTTTTAAATGAAGAAGGATTTGTTCTGTTTGTGAGGAAGAACGCAATCATTGTACTCATCCCAAAGTTTGGGATGGAAGGAACAGTCTTCTTCGACTCCAAAGGCAAAACTGCTCCAAACCTTGTTTTTGATGAGGAGGTATAAACATTCAGTTCATGTTTTATAAGAGTTGCATTTGTAGTCTTGGTTATAGCTTAATACATAAAAGTGTCAGATGTTGAAATGATCTGTGTGTTTAGGGTCCCACTCTGACTGTAGAGCAGCACACCTTTCATATATTCGACAAGGTGAAGGTCACCATCAGTCTAGACGCCTCCAATATTCAGCATCAGAAGATCCGCATGGCTCTGATTGATCCTGTGGTAAGTACAGACTACACTGGATAGGAGTGCTAATAACCAAAGACCAGCAGAATGCACTTATCGATCTGTCGTTCAAGCTTCAAGTCATTGTTTTTATCATTTCCTTTTAGATCTCTGGTGTAAGTGTCCCAGCTGAAGACCTTGAGCCACAGTCCAAGAAATCCAAACTGGATCACTGACCAAAAGAGCAATTCCTCAACCACCACCAGCTGATGTTTCAAATTAAGACATCCTGAAAATGTCTAAGAACTAGTTCAATATTTGTGATTCATTTCCAAAGTTAACTGTTTTTTTATGAAGCAAATGTGTTCTTTTTATTAATAGACTTCAGTTGTTTTTCACTGCTTTCATTTTTATTTTGTGATAACTGTAAAGGACTGTAAATGCTAAATCCATGTATCTTTATCTCATTGTCATTGTGATTTAAGATTTTTTTTTTTTTTTTCAAGAGGGTCAAATACTCTCAGTATATATTTGTTCTTGTACAGGAACAGCCAACATGGCTGTATTTTATTGTTTTGGATTTTTCTGAATTACAGATAGTTAAAAGCCCCACCTCCCAACATTATAAAAGCTAAATATTTTGGCATCATTAATACACTGTAATTACAAAAAAGAACAGTTTTAATCTGAATACAAGTCATGCACTCTGAAGTCAAACAGTTCATTTCAAGTCTCTTTAATATAACCATCCAGCACACACTTTACGTACAAAAATAGGTATGTAAATGGCTCAGTCAGTTCTTAATTTTCTAGTGGCATTACTCTGTTTTATTCTGGAATAAATATTCTAATCATCAAAATAAGATCCACGAATAACCTGAATTGTATCAACTGTTATATAATCCCAAAAATAGAGGTATAAATCCTATAAAATCATGGTCATGATTGTTTTAAATGATTGTTGTAAATACAGTACACATTAAATTTTCTGAATGGTGGATCTATCCAGCCATCAGTAGTGTCAAGACCATTAAAAGAATTGAAATTACGCAACAATCAATACAGCATTCAAAAATGTGCAAATTAAAAAGAACGTTTTACCTCCCTCTTTTGCCACAAGCACCATGGGGCTAGGACCACTAGGATAACTGAATTTACACCAACCCGCTCCATTAACTGTGCCACTTTTATTTAGAAGACCCACTAATACCATGTGTGAAATTCCTGTTTGCTTGATCCTTTTCACCCTCACAACATTAAGCTGACATAAAAGCTTCAAACATTATGTAAACTTTGCTGTATTTGATTGCAAAAACTTCATTGTAAGCTTCCACTTGAAGTGATGTCCCTTTTAATGCATCAGGTGACTCAGTGGTGAGGGTAAAATACCTGAAAAACAACAAATACAATGTTATCATTAACATGTTTTTCCCCCTGAATATTAGAGATGAAGTCTTTATGTAACTGCAGGTACATTGATTCAAAGGACAAACTCTCAAACACATGGTTGTGTGTTCAGACACTACCTTCACTTTAGTGTGTCTTGTTTGTTGTAAAGCTTCCTCAGCCAGATTTGAAGTGAAGGACTCTTTTCCGTGACAGTCTGAGCTGAGGCCATCTATGAGACTTCCGGTTCCTGCTGAGGTAGTGTTGTAGCCACTATCCACCTGACCAAAAACACAAGTAACCTATTATCATTTCTTACTTTCCAACTACTCATCAAATAGAAGTTTTACATCTAAACAATGGTCTATACATATGTAGTTGAACAAAGCAATGACACCATGTTGGACAGGAAACAATGAAGTCAAACACTGAAAAAGAAAAGACAACACAAACCTGCATGCTAGAGTCATAGCGTATGCTGCTTCCCTCAGCCAGAAGAGATACAAACATTTGAGAGCTCTCTGTTGTTGACACATTCCCCATTCGAGAGCTGGTCAGGCGTCCAGAAGGTCCTCCAGATTCCTCCTCATCCTCCTCCTCCTCCATACCCATGTCCTTGCTTTCCTCCATTTTCACAGATTTCAACAAATCCAAATTCACTTTCCTGGTATCAAGGTGAGCATCCTGATCATGGGGAGAGGATGGGTCCAGTTCCATAAATGGAAGAGAAGAGGAGGAGGAGGAAGGGAGTTGTTCTTCAGGCTCCTGACTGTCATGGAGTTTAGGGTTAAGGATGGGGGAGATGAGTGGGGGTGAGGCCCAGCACCGAACTCTCGTCCTGGGTTTAGATCTACCATTGTGTTTGAGCTCATTGTGGCAATGGTACTGGTGTGGGGAACAGCTGCGAATAGGAGAGCAACCTTCAACAATTGGTCTGTCAGTGCAGGAAGTGACATCTATATCCAGTGGAACACTATGAGGACTCAGAATGCATGACTGTTTACCCTCAACTAGAAAATGAGAAAAGAAACAAAGAAAAAAATGACGTCAATCATTTATTTCAACCTAACAACAATTATATAGAAGCAGCTTGTGTTATGAATTCCAAAGCCAATAGTTTACCTGAGCCTATAGGTGTGCGTGCTGCATGTGCAACAATAGGTGAGATTGTTGGCGAGACAAGACCAGCAGGAGAGGACCTGTCGGGGAACAGAGGACTGCTGATGCTGCCAAGGCTGTAGTCTCGGAAACAGCCATGTTGGATGGGGCTGGATGAGAACTGCCCCTATAGTAGGAACAAAGGATCACATTTTGATTTAATAGCATAATTATACCCGGTTTAAACAATTGAAGGAATGCCTATTCATTCTGCACAAAAGCAAAGTTTCCAATTTCAAAATAAAAAGACATTAATAAACATGGCACAAGAAGAACATTTTAGAGCAGGAACATGACTTAACAGTTTTCATGCTTTTTTTCTACTTTGACTATATTTTCAATTATAATTTGGCCATTTTATATGAATGTGAGCTGTGGTTGTACTAGAAAACATTGGTCAGGATTTCCTTAATTTAATTGTGTATGAGCCATAAAATGTTTATAACTGATAAAACCATATTTGATATACTAATATAAATATAATAGTGGAAGTTACAATAGAACACATGTTCCAAATATGTTAATAAATGTGAAATATTGTGTTTCTGTTATTGGTGTTAAATTATGGAATCAACTGAAGGATACATTGAAATTGTGTAGCACATTGTTGTTGTTTTTTTAAGAAAAGCTTTAAGTTGTGAAATTCTCCATGCACACACGGCTGATGCCTGTCACTAACTTACATTGGTATCGCTTTTGTGGGCCCATTACAGAATTTTCTGGGATTCCCGTGATACCATCCCAGATTTGAGGTAGGGAGCAGTGCTTTGCATTGTGGGCTGCCCACAAAAATGACATCCCAACTTTTGTTATCTTTTGTAGTTTTACCCAAAAATCGCAGCCCTAGTTTGTCATGTAATTTAAAAAGGCATTTACAGATATGCTATTGCAATAAAATCTCCCAAATGCAAATATTACAATCCAGTTTCTAAACAGACTGATAATTTGCACTTCTACAGAATTTGTGCTTACTGTAGATGGAGTTGGAGCTGAAACACTGCAGGACAAAGGGGAGGAAAAAATGGATGAATGAGCCTCTTGCTCAGAGCCCTTCACTTCCTCTACAGCTCCCTCTCCATTCTGCAGCTGGGTTTGCTGCCTGGAAAGCCTTCTCTCCGGACTTGGAGGGTTAGAGCTGTCAGAGCCACTATAACTGCCTTGACCATCAAGGAAAAGTTTTCGTCTCAAAGAGGAGGAACTGAGGCTCTCCTGGACAGCATCAGATGGTTCTTCGTTTCTGTAATATTCCCCTGTGTGGAAGAAGAAATATAGCAAAATACAGTGATATAAAAATAGAATTAATAAATAAAACTAATTTAATTGTGTTAGGGTTAATTGGAAACCTACCTAGTATTTTCTCCAAATCAAAAGTCAGAGGTAATGATAATGTTGTTTGACAAGCAACTACAAAATAAATGACAAGAGAAATCAATTAAACACTTTAATGAATGAGAAACAAAATAGCGAGGTCCTAATTAACACACAGACATACAAACCAACCTGACAGTTTCTCGGATTCCTCGGAAATCACCGGAGACACAGAATCTGTAGATGCAAAAACACAGTGGAATTCCAGTTTTTGTATTTTTCTAAAATATAAGCACCTCATAATCACAAACATTACCTAAGAACACATTTAAACTAATAATTTTTACTCACTTTTGTTGTACAAATGCATTTTACGGGTGTCTGGTGCAGCCCATGGGGAAGGCACAATGGCTCCTTTAGTGAAAAACTTAAATCAAAAGACAAACACTCATCAAATAACTCATTACATGTGAATATTAACTTTATTTTTTAATCATTAAATGAGCGTACCTGTTCAATGGCATTCTGACGCTTTTCTTCAATTTCCACATCCATCCTACAAGCAAGAAATAAAAGATTTATCACTGTAAATACTTCATTGCTTTACCTGTAAAACACAGTATCAGGTCATGGAAGTTTACACCCAACAAAGAACAGTAAACTATTGCAATAATGATTATAAGTCAAAGAAGAGAGGACTGTGAAACCATGAACCGGGTTTTAGTTTTGAACTAATTGAATTACTTTGCTGGAAAGATGATAGGGCTGTAGGGATGAAATAATCACTGAAAATATGATTTATTCAGTGCGGGGGAAAAATAACTGAAAGTATTGTTGGAATAAGCTACTTCCTTGTTTGCTCCTTCAATAATTTGGGCTTAATTATCTAACCAAAAATGAAGAAATTTGAGGATGAAATGCTATGCTCTGAAATCATACCACTATAGTAATCCACACATACCTTGTCTGACTGAGGTAGAGAGATTGCTGTTGTATTTCTTCTGAACCAATGTGCACAGGGAGAAGACTGGCCATTTCATCAATAGACCAGTTAAACTTGGGAGGAGTCTGGGGGGTAAAGAGACGAGGAAGTGGATGAGGAACAATATCAATTTTAAGACAAAATTCACGAATAGATGCCTAAAGTATCCTTACATCTTTACAAGGTTTGGACTTGAAGACAGATGGACTGGGCACAAGGGGTTCACGGAGGTGGTGGTAGTCATTTGGACTCTCAAATGGGTTTCTTATGGAGGGTTTGCCCGGAGTCTGAGGTGTAATCTGTACCTCAACGTGATCCCCCATCTTAGCTGACCACAGCAAGAAATGATATGACATATTAAATTACAAAATCACAATGCAACAAATTAAATACGCATCTTTCCTACAGCCAAACGCCATTCTCGGTTTAAATGTCTTCAGTAATGATGATGAATTAGCTTCCTTGTTTCTACAAACGACTCTTCGAAGCTACTAGAAAGAATGTGCTTGGAGTTTAACCTAATGATACACGTTTCTACGTATTAAAGCTGCAATTTACCCGAAAAGTTATGTAATACCTGTACTTACAGCTATGAATGAGCCAGGACTTTGGAAAAAGAAGTAAAAGGACTGTTCATTGAAGGATCTCCAAACAAGCAGTGGGATAAGTTCAAACGTTTATTTCAATTTCGTCCATAAGGCGAATCGACCAATAGAAACGTTTCCGGAAATGCTTGAAGACCAATGACGGAGCTCCTCTCGTCACTTCCTGTGTGTGGCTAATCAGCGTAAAACAACTCGACTTGAAGCTAACTGCTAACTGTTTCTCACTGGTCTATATATTATAATGTCATATTTATTCGAAAAAAAATATTACGAAGACGGTTAAAATCTGGCTAAAGTGAACCAAAATTTCACCGATCGGCTGCCAAGTTAAATACTTTTCTAATCTCTTCAGTTAGCTGCCCGCTAGTAAGCCTTGAAAGCTAGCTCTATCTTACCTTTACCATGGCAAGTGCAGCAAATGCAAACCTAAACGCAGTGCGGGAGACTATGGATGGTAAATATGTATTTGAAATGCCTTTTATATATATATTATACATGACGTAAGTCCAAATGTTCTTTGCATTTAGGTTGGCAATTGTCCTATATGAATAGTCATAAATGACATCTAAATAATTTTATGCATATATGTTCGTATTTTTAACATGTGGAATAGAGCACCAGTGACGGTTTAGATAGATTTAGATATTACACCAGTTACAGCTCTATTGGAATATTAGATTATAATTTTTGCATGACGTATTTAGTCGATTTTATGTACATTGAATTGGGCTATGCATGCATAATATACAATTTAATTTACAAAACAAATGGCAGAAATAATCTGTTATATGATATACAGGACTGCAGAGATATTAATTTCTATGGAAAAGTATATACTTTATTTTAAAAGCAAGTAAATATTGCTAAATTCAAGTTACTTAGTTAAAAAAAATTTCCCCAGGGTGGGATAAATAAAGTATCTATCTATTTATTTAGTCAATTAGTTCCAGATGATGTAATTGGTATAACATACTCTCTGTTTATATAGCCTAAATACATTTTTTGTCTTAAATTTTTGTCTGTTATTGAAAAAGAGGAGACATAAAATAGGCATTTCATAGAATGGTATGAGTAATAAACTTGTAACTTTGTCTTGTCCAGTACTGCTGGAGATCTCCAGGTTGCTCAACACTGGCTTGGACATGGAGTCTCTTTCTATCTGTGTACGTCTGTGTGAGCAGGGCATCAACCCAGAAGCACTTTCCTCAGTTATAAAAGAATTGCGCAAAGCTTCTGACTCTCTGAAGGTAAGCAGACTGACTCTCACAGTACAAAATCTTTTTTCTTGGGGATGAGCAGCCTCAAGTTTAATTTACCAAAACCCGAGAAAACACAGGTATTTATGTTGGATGAAGGGAAAAGTGCTAAATGTAAAATTATATGACATATAGTATAAAGACACATTGCAAATATAAACACAAAAGACATATGGATCAGTAGTGCCATGACTACATTCTGCACCGAGTTCAAATATCAAAGATATTTGATAATTAAATAAAACTCCAATATTCATTTTCCTCTCTATTTCCATCTGAAGAATATTTTCGAATGTGGATTATTTCAATGCACATAAAGCAAATGCAGATGCAAAATGTTTTGACATTTAACTATTAATGAATACATGGCTGTGTTTGTATTGTTTTTCAGACTTCAGAAAACTGCACAAATTGAAGATGAGGACTGACCTCAGTTTGGGTTTTCAATGGGATCACACTTGATTCCTGGATCTGTACTATGAGCTCTAGCCAATCTGGCTGCATATAAGTGTTCACGCCTTAGCGCAACCTCTGTTGTAAATATATTCCTGTCTTGTCTCTTCTCATGAGTTATTTTTTTCCCCTTCTGCCTCTAATTGCAGCTTAATATTGGCATCCTGTCTTAAGTTAAGAGAATCCTTATGTCATATGTCATTTTGTGGTGCATGTGTCACATTTTTTATCTGGTTATGTATGGAATTGTTTCAAGCTGTTTTTTATTTTGTGTGCATACTGCATTTTTCAGTTTTGCTACATTGTTTATGACTGAAGAGTTTATATTAAAACAATACCGTGAATGGCCACATGGTGGTGTTGTGTCATCTTTTTCTAAACAACCTTAGTTTTATTGTCTGTTAATTAAAGTATTATAACTTGTTTCATAGTATATGCAGTAACAGTTTTACATTTTCAAAATACTGCTTTTTCAAATAGAATTTTATTTCATTTAAAATGGTGTTCAGGGACGCAGTCACCTGGGGATGAGTTCCATAGAGGATTTTACAAAGGAAATAATGTTTCCTGTTACACTGGGTGAAAGGGGCAAAGATATCGGTTGAACTTTACACAATACCTTGCCAAAAGAGCATGTAGGGGTCGTTGTATCCATTGCCAAGAAGGGTCAGGATTTACAACAGAACATACTGTAGAGCTGGAAATTTGGAACCTTTATGTCTGTGTCATATCTACAAAAAGGATTTTAGGAATACTGCAAACTTGACAAAAATTCAAGGCTTTGATCACCCAGCAATGAAGACAGTACATCACCAATCCAACCACATAGAGCATTGTTTTGTTTCTCTACTGTCTGTAAAATAGCTCTATTCATCTTGTAGACGAGGCAAAATGCTGAGAGCACAGAATGTTCCTCCACAGGCCAATATACAGGCGTGGAACGACCTCTCATCTTGTATCGGAGTGTGTATGTGTGTGTTCCTCACTGTGTGCAAGTTTAAGGCATTGTAGATGTCTACAAATGAGTAGCCTCTAAGCCTTGTAACAATAACGCCTCACCCCTCACAGGCAAGAGAAAGCCAGTGAGTGAGCAGGAGGGTGTGTGTGTAAGCATTTCTGTCTTCTTTTGCTTTGTCTCGACATCTTGAGTGACAGACAGTGAGTCTAAATCTCTGCACTGCTGCTTTGATCTCTTAACACAGTATCTCTCTGTTCCTCAATACCTGCATCGCGTTGGCCAAGTATGTGAGGCATACAGATACTGTGCAGTGGCTCTACTTGATAGCCTATAAGTATAAGCAACCCCTGGCCTCTGTGTGTGTGTGTGTGTGTGTGTGGGGGGGGGGGGGGATCTGAGATGATGATACAGGAAGACCCACATTAAGAATCTTTTTCTTTTACAAAGAAAAAGAGTTATGCATGGCTTGATTGGCTACTGTGGGCGTGGGATTCAGGATGCATTGCTCTGTGTTTGATGTGTTTGAAGGGTTTCTCCTGATCCTAGCCAAGCACTTTGATCTCTGTTAAACAAAATATTCCCAAATCCCATAGTCCTGACTGAGAGATTAGCGTCCACATATGCATAAACATCTAAGAGCGTTCAACTAGGGCACTGGTCAGGTCACATGACCGTATAAACTTAAGAGGTAAGCAGGTCCTCACATCAGAACTTCTAAAGGTGTTTATGTTTGTATGTCTGATAATTATCCAGGCTCTGGATTATTTTTCTGATAAATGAGGGCATTCTCATTTAAAAGTGAAAGGTCTTGTTTTGCAGGTGTGTGAAATGTATATAACAAACATAATTACACCTGATTAGTGGACACCAGCATATTAAGACTCTACAACCCAATTATTGGCACAGAGAAGAGTATTACTATAGCTCACTGTTAGAAGACTGAGGTGGAGGATTTATTAATATTTTCCTGTGACTGGTCCAGGTTATCTGGCCCTCATCTTTCAGTAACGTAAAGCTTCACTGACTGTATTTGCCCTAAGAGGTGTTACATCCTTGTTGACCTTGTTAGAGCCTGCTGCAATATACCACCCTTGATTAAATACAGGCCTCACTTTTACACTGTAAGATTATACTATTTAGGTCCCAATTAAATTCATAGCAAGGAAATTGGATCGTAAACTCTTTAAAGGATCGTTAACAATCATTAGACAGGATAATGGCATGGCAATCAAAATGTGTAAAAAAAAAAAAAAAACTTCCAAAGTCTTTTAGTGACTTTGTTGTTTTTGGACATTTTCCAAGCTGATTAATGTAGAATTGATTGATTTACAGTTGTAATTAGCTGTCTTCTGCATAGATGCATAATAATCATATATCTGCCTGCTTGTTTTAAAGTATTAATTGGTTTCATTAACAAAAGCAGTTAATTGAATAACAATTAACAAAGTTGGTGATGGCATCGACACAGCGCGTGCAAGCTCCCTTGTGTTTTCACTAAGATGATAATGAAACCACCTTTTATCAGATTGGAATTTTGTGTGTTGGACTATGTAATGACTAATATGATATTGGGCTTATTAGTTTATTCGAGTGGCTCACTGAGGCGTTAAGCTGGTATTGAACACGTTGTGTTTAACAGGTAGGCACCATATGCTGCTTTAATCAGACATTGGAATCACATTTGGTTGTTAAATTGTCTTCTAATAAAAGCAGGTAGTAAAACAACTTGAGCTAATTCAATTTCAAATGAGTTTGGCTGAAGTGAACAGCTGTTCATATTTGTTGAATTGTTTTAACATACCCTCTCTTGTTTTTCTCCTTTTTTTAGTTTTAACTCCAACAGCTTGTTTGTTCCTCAACTTTTCTTGAAGAAAATAGAGATAGAGGGTGGGCTAGCTGTCCACTCTCCTTAAAAGAAGACAATGCCAGGCATATTGTGGTGACAGCTTGTATTGTGAGTGTGTGTGTGTCAAAGTAAGTAAGAGAAAGAGAGAGGAGACAGGAGAAAGAGCATGTGTGCGCTCGAAAAACAGAAAAATACAGAGAATGTGTGTGTTCATCTATGTGGATGTGTGTGTGCATGTGTGTTACAGTGACAGCTTGTATTCTCCGTGATTAATGATGTGCTGTGTGACTTGATAAGTGCTTCGGAGGACCAACGCTTGTTTCAATTAGACCTTGTGAAGGTCGCGACGCCGCGCCGGCCTCTCATTATCATATCCATAATCAATCCACATTATCATAAGGGAATGTGCAATGGATGTGTGATATCTTGGTCATACACACACACACACTCACACACACCTAATCACATACCAAAACACAATGACATACTCTCTCACTCACAAAAGCGCACACACACCCTTCACTCCAAGTTGATTTGAATCATAACAGTGGCTGTCGGAATGGATTGTCTGTTTAGATTAAGAGTGTGTATCAGAGAATTAAGCAGCGTTGATGGTGGTGGCATTTCAGAAACCATCCACACACACAAATGCCAAAACATCATTCTGTCACCCCCTCTTTCTTTCTCACACAGACACACACACATACACAATCACACTAAGACCCTGGGGCATTTTTAATAGAGGCGAAGTGATTCGTATGTTTTTACTCCTCTAATGAGAACAGATTGAGTGGTATTTACACTTCATCGGCTGATCTAACCACCTACACATTTCCCTCATGCTTGTGCTGCTCAGTGGCCAAAACAGACATGTGGAAAGGACCAAGAGCTTGGCTTTCAAACAGCAACACAACAGGAATATTATCTTTGTCTTATTGACTCATAACAGCATTGCAATAAGAAGAAGATGAACTGTTAGCATTGGAAGACTACAAACAGATTATTAAATTGCCTTTTTTTTGTTTTTGTCTCTGATAGCTAAATGATCCAAAAATAGTTGAGGAAACAGCATGTTTAAACCTCTGACAGGTACATTAGCCCATGAAGAGAGAACCAACTCAGATCTAACTCTGGTGAATCTTTATTTCAAGCAGTCTGTGTTTAAAAAAAAAAAAAAAAAAAAGACCAACATGGGTCAAATACATCAATTGAAATAACTCCCCAGCACTAACCAATCTAGACTTTATGATATCATAACATGAATCAAGGCAAATGTTGGAGGTTAAATCTGAAGAATTACACTGTACTGAAGCAATTAGAGGAATCAGAGGAGATATAAAATATTAATTAACCTGGTAATATTCAGCAGAGGGACAATCCCAGCAGTTCAAGATGGATATAGACAGGAGACGACCACCATAACCTGCCATTTAGGAACTTTAAACAATTATTAAACTTAAAATAAGAATTTGATCATCCTTCTGTAGGTATGTGTTTTAATACTTAGGTAAGACATTTTTCAGCAGATAATGGTTCATTGTTTTTTTAGGGGAGTAAAAGTACAATGGCTGCTGTATGACCTTCCTGTTTATTGCAAAGTCACTTCCCACCAGGGGTATCCTGCTACATATGCTAACCTGATTCTCTCCAGTTTTTTTTTTTTTTACACTAAATTTGGGAGATGATATACAGTGATGTATTTTTTATTTTTTTTATTTTGCAAGCACCAAGTTCAAAAAGTTGTCAACTACAGGGCAGGGAGGTTAAAAAATGGACATGTTAGATTTTACTAAACAGTTAAAGGTGAATTTACAGTGTGAATGGGTTTTGCTTAACACTGATGGCTTTATCAGTGTGTTTTCTACAGATGTACAAAGAGAGTCGTGACATTTCTTTTTGGCAAGGAAAAGGCCATACTCAGCAGGAGTTATCAAAGGCAAAAAGTAAAAAGTTCGAGTTAGCTATCTCTCTCCCCCTCTCTCTCTTCCCCTGGAGATACTCATGTTAAGCATAATTAAGCAGATTTGATTAGCATCAAGCCTGGCTTCCTCTCTTGACTTTTAATGAATGTAAATCTACCATCTACATCCTAAAGATTAATTTCTGCCAATTAAAAAACACAAGAGGGCTTATTGGAGAGAGGGGGGTAGGGAGGAAAAGAGTGTTAAAGTCCTTTGAGTTGAAGTACAGTCGGAGTTTTATCCTCTTCCCCCTTGTCTTATGGTGAGATGGTCTCTGGAGATCTGTGTGTGTGTCTCTCTCTCTCTCTCCCTCACGACCAAGATCATTATCAGCACAATGTTCCGTGAAAGCCACTTTGAAAGGACTGCGAGCTCCATATGTAAATGATGGGAGTGTGTGTGCATGTGTGTGTATGCATGTCTGTGTGGACCATATGACAAAGAAGTACAGAACAGGTAAAGGGGTCAATTTGTCACACCAAGGTTATTGGCCCCTGCATCAGCTTTTGTGCAGATAGTGTCTGTCTGGCTCCTTCTAATTTTTGCAAATAACAAAAGATTTAAGTGACCAGTAAAGGATTTTGTCTGTAACAAAACAGTTGTAATTACTCATTTAATCATTTCACTAATGAAATGTGAAAAATACATATTCAATGTCACATCTAAAAATTATTTAATTTTCTGTAATATTAACAAACAATAAAGCTGTACTCAACAGTTTATCAACAGTTTTTTTTTTTGTTTTTTTTTTTGCTTATGAGATGACCAAACAATTAACCTATTATCATTATTATCTGTCAGATATTTTAATACATTGATGACTTAATCACTTGTGCTTCAGCATTTAGGGAGCACTAACTACAATCATATATGATGAATTAAAAAAATATTCAAATCAACTTCTATATTAAAAAAGATAAATTGTGTGTTGATAACATTTTTAATTAAAGTAATACAAAACTGTGTAAGTTCTAAAAGAGGTTATATAAAGATTAGTGACACTATTAAAAGTTTTTTTTTTTTTTAATGTTACGAAGAAAGCAGCTTGATTACCCCACACACTAATTCCTCTCAGAAACATTAATATTTCGGTGTCGTTTGGTTAGGCGTTCATAAATAGGCTTATCTAAAGTTTATATAGGCTAATCTTCGGTCGCTCTCCTCCCTCTCTCTCCCTCTCTCTCTCCGTGTCTCTCACTCTCTAAGAATAAACCCAGGCTCCTCCTCTTTATGATAATGTGACAGTAGCATCTCCAGCTCGGAGACAAGCCTCCTCTCATTCTGATTCAACTATGTGATCTGTTTTTTCACACACGGACCCGTCTTTTCTCCTATCTCTTCTTTTATCCCCATCTCCTCATCGTTACTCAATGCGCACTTCTCCCTCGTGCACCGGCAGCACTTGTTAGACAAAGTTACTTTCGAGACAGTTGACTGTAAAGTTTACTTTTTTTTTTTTGGTAGTTTTTACTTTAAATTGTAGGACATGACTACCATGGCATCTCCGGCCGCTCCGACGCTTCTCCCTGCTGCTCCTCTCGGGCACCACCCGGCGCCGAGTTCCGTTTCGCCGGCCACCAACTCCCCTCCACCTGCGGCCACCTCCGCCGCGTCCTCCCCGGCTCCTCCGGTGGCTCACCCGGCGCTGCTTCATCCCTTCAGAGCGGAGCTCTTACTACCGAACGGGACCCCATTAAAGAGCGGAGGAGCGCCGGTGTCCAGCGGCTCTAAGCCCGTGTACGCCACCCCGTCGCCCGTGGAGAGCACACCGCAGAACAACGAGTGTAAACTGGTGGAGGTGAAAGGGGCCAAACTGGCCTCATTCACGGTCAAAGACACGGAGCTCATCTGCCTGCCACAGGCTTTCGACGTGTTCCTCAAGCACCTGGTTGGCGGGCTCCACACCGTGTACACCAAGCTGAAGAGGCTGGACATTACCCCGGTGGTGTGCAACGTGGAGCAGGTCCGGGTCCTGCGGGGTCTGGGGGCCATACAGCCCGGGGTGAACCGGTGTAAACTCATCTCCAGGCAGGACTTCGAGACGCTCTACAGCGACTGTACCAACGCAAGGTGAGTGGGGCATGTGGGCTGGGGTGGGCTGGGGGGCAGGATGGAACAGAGAGGGGTCACCCACTCTGAACAAATACCCTTCACCTGCAGGTTCAACACGGGCTTAAAGCCTAAGCCTGAGGACTCAAGTGTCCCAGAGAAAGAAACTGAGCAAACTCCACCCAGGTTTTCCCTCTCATCTCTCTGCTTACACCATCTCAATGTTTGTTTTAACAATGATTAATATTTAAGATGATGACATTTTATGTGTGCAAATAATCCATTAAATATTCAACTAGTAATTGGAGTAAATATGTAATAGACCCAGCAGAATTTGATACTTCTATTCATGAGGGAGACAGAATATTTAGATTTTTATTGAACATGTCATCTTGGGATGTGGGCACTTTATAGAAAAAACAATAAATTCATTAATTAAGCAGATGAATCTCTTGGCGTAAGGGCATTTATAGTTGCACCCCTTGTGTTATATTTCATAATCTCTCATTACAGCCTGATACGGGTATTGATTTACACTTCTATTTGCATTATACTGTGCAGGCAAACTTGACAATACAGGCTTAAGTTTAAGTGTAAGGAATGCTTGCATGATATGTAGGCTATTTTTGGTGATTTTTATGTTGTGATTGACTGGAGGTCCACTTAACCTTTTTATTTAGCACATTATTACAGCTTGGTCTGTTACTAATTCGCTCATCAGATGAACGATGTGATTGCAGTGATGATGCTGATGATAATGAATTTTAGTAATCCTAATAAAAAGCAGTTTTAAAAGTTTGTCATGTTATCGTAGGCTGTGATCTCTCACTCTCACGGTTGTATACACACACACACATACACACACATTTACACTCCTCTCTTCTTCCTTCTACTTCTGTCCTAGACACATATACACACACACACATGCACACATTGAATCTGACACTGTCATTCTGAGAAATTGATTCTTCACAGAAATTAATTAATTTTCATTTGGCCCCAAGCGGCAGCTTAAATCAGGACAAGCTCACTCACTCACTCACTGATCCCCACACTCACTTCTCTCTCTCTCCCCTTCCTTAATAACTCGCTGTCTTATCATATCAACACTCTTTAGCCCTGAGCATCAGAACAGAGGAGATGATTAAATGAATTCTCGGTATTTATGATGCGATTATGTAAATGAGCTGTTTTGCAGAACTCTGATGGTGACCAACTACATGGGTCATCAATCCAATGCGCCAGAGAGATGTTTGGATAAAGGAGCTAAATTGGCTGGGATCTGTGGTTTCCTGGTGCCTCAGTCTGCTGTGTTGCAGACCACATGCTCGTAACAGCATGAGTTTGAATCCAGAGGAGTGTGGATTAGCCCTAGTTTGGGGAATTTATATTGTTTGATAGTTAATCCCTGCTCCTTGGAGCATGAATGATCCAATTTACACCTGCCATTAAATGCAGATACAGCATGTGTCAAGATGTGTGTGCTTCACAAACGAGAGAAAAAGTTGACAATGTAGAAACTATTTTCCAGTTCTTTTTAAGCTCAAATTCTGCATGTTTAAAGCCATTAAGATCAATTTTGAATTTGATATAGTTGTAATACTTTTTACAAGCTGTGACATGTTCAGTTAAAGCAGTTTTGCTTCCAACAGAAACTAAGTTTTGGGAGTAAACTTGTGTTTGAGTAGATTAACACCTGTGTTCAAGCACTTGGAACCCTCTAACCACAAACAAATCCAGATGCATCTTCTGGCAGCTTTAGGGATTTCTTCTGTGTCAGGTGTTAATGGGAACATTGTTATACAACCTGAGAAAATACTCAGCCTCCGTCATCTCTAATTATCCACACAAACAGCCTTTAGTTAATGAGATCTGAAAACATCAGTCATCTGAAATCTTCAAATGACTTCCATGATTCTTTGTTTGAAGGCTTTAATTGTGTTATGGTAGACACAAGTGTCAGCGCCTTGATACTGCAGGAATGTCTACAAGGAAAAAAAATGGATGGAGTAACATACAGTTGCAGGATAAAAGTGGGACTCAAGACAGTGGTGGTTAAATTAGGAAAGCCGGCCAACAAAAGCTATAAAAGTTTCAAGAACATGTCCAAGAATATGATGTTGCAGCTCTCTGACAGCGTCAAGGCTCAGTGAGGGTTTTGTTACTGATTAAGACAGCCATCACTTATTATTTTCCAGTCCAGTACAGTCAGACACGCTGGAGGAGAAATAACAGCCTTGTCAAATAGTTTAACATGACTAACAGAACATTTTACATAAATTCAAGCTGGTTATTCTTCACATATTATTATGTTCACTGTGTCTTTAAGATATAACTGAAACATCGTGAAGCAGATATTTCACAAATAGCTAGTGTTTATCAGTGTCTTTCCTTATTTGCTGTCCTGATCTTTAACCTACTATACACACACACGCACACACACACGCACACATACTCTAACCACTGACTCATCAAACCATGAAGATGGTCCGACTTCACCCTGGGCCAAAACCTAGTTATAATTCATGCATAGGTGGCACACATACACACTGTCGCCTCCTTCATACCCACACACACACACACACACACACATATACACACCGTCGCCTCCTTCATCCCCACACACACACACACACACACACACACACACACACACACACACACATACACACCGTCGCCTCCTTCATCCCCACACACACACACACACACGCTAATGCACACACATGGTCACGCCTGTGTGTTTGCTGGCTTTGCTGCAAAATGACATTAGTTCCACAAAGAGAACATGACGTGTAGGAGGCAACCTGATCCTCTGTCCTTTTCTTTCTGCCTCACAAAGGAACAGTTTCATTTTATGTTAGCAACACACATCAAACAGCTTAGGTCAAACTGTGTGTGTACGCGCATATATTGCGATTATATACACTATTTATGTAGTTTGTGTAGGGTACCAAAATGCCAACCCCCACGTTACATAAAAGCCATGTAATGCGGCACAGGACAACATCTCTAGTTACATTCTCACAAAGCATGTCTGCATGTGTGAATAGCGTTTGCATGCATGGAGGTGAAAAGTAGCACACTGTATGTTTTAATAGCCATGCTACTTTTGATAGAACAACCCATAGTTTTTTTTGTGTGTGTGTGTGTGTGCCCAAATGTTAAGATACCTGTCACTGACATTTATATGTCCTCCACTACAATGGAGGACAATTATTTTTTTGGGTGAAACATGACATTTAAAAATTTAAGGTGCAGTGTTTCTTTCCAGGAACAATGACCCCATTACGGTGAATAATCTACTGAAGACAATGTCAGCAGTCAATACTTTCTTTCAAAGTGGAAATATTCTGTGTATTATCAAGTTTAATTTGGCCACTGTTCCTGGAAAGAGAAGTCGGAGTTAAGCTGTTTTGCATTTTACATTAATGAATTAGTAGAGATGCAGCATTTCAGAAACTGTGGGCTGATACTGATCTGTTTTTTTTTTTGTTATTTATTCTACTTTTTATGCAGGTTAAAGAAAGAAATCTTCAATATATTGAAATAACCAAACTCTTACCAGTCTTTCTGTACTTCAAGCCTTCATCATGTTGTGTTTGATAGAGCACAAATTCAATCAAGTTGAAGCAACATTTAATATATACACAGAATGGTGAATGTATTATTTTTATGATAGGTGATATCAGTCAACATGGCCAATACTTTTGTTCAAATGTATGTGGGAAGGCAGCGGGAATCAATTAATTTCTCAGCACTTGAACACATTAAATCTGAACTATCCTCAGTGAAAAAGTGAGAATACATGTTTCTTCTTTTAAGTACCGGCTTTGTACATTATCCCATGTATCTTCTATTTCTAACAATAGACCTGAGATCACACATCTTTCTATGCAGCTGTTTTAGTCAGAGAACCTGAAAAGAAGAGGCAGACATGAGGCAGGTGTAAAATTGACATCACTTGGGGGGGAAAAAAAAGTTGCCAAAATACAACAGTTAATGATAAATGAGATGAAATGGCCTACAGAGTGGAACAAAAGCTCAGTCTTTGTGTTTCTCTGTGGCAAACCTCAGCAGAGCAAGTTAGCAGTGGCGGCCCGGTGCTGTGTGTGGGAAGGTGGACTCCTCAAAGCCGAGCCCCACTGCCATGCTATAACTCACTGTCAAAGTCAGCAAGTGGTATTGGGATGGGAGGAGGAGTAGTGCTGTATGTCTGTGTGTGTGTGTGAGAGGGTGGGGTCATTAGCTCAACTTTAACCTCTGCTCTCTTTTGATGTTTTATAGAGAAGAGAACGACGAGATAGAGAGAGTGGGCCTCCATGTCTTCATTTATGACAGGTCTTAATGGAAGACTCACAAGCGTAGACGCACACGCACGCATACACACACACACACACACACTCTTGACATCGTCTTGACCCTGGAATGTGGGAGAGGAATGCAAGGCAGTATCAGTTGAGGAGATCAGATTCTTGCCATGATCAAACGTCCTGTGTGAGTCTGTCTGTCTGTGTGTGTGTGTGTGTTGTCTTGCCTGCCCCTGTCATGACATCATCACACAAGCTTTTTCTAATAACAGCGCCGCATAAAGGTTTTTCTAGCCCTCAATTTGAAAGGAAGATCACAACATCAATCTTTCCCTGCCTTCTGTAACCAGCAGCATAAGTCTTCCTGCGCAAAGCAACGGACGATATGATTTATCAAACCGGACCGTGACGGCGAATACAAACCCGTGTGATAAACACAGATTGAAAGGATGGGAGCAAGGGAGCTGTAAACCGCTGCTAATATATTCCAAACAAAATCTTGTTTGAGCTAGTCCCTTTCTCCCCCCCCACCCGTCACCCCCCACCTCTCTCTCGCTCATACACACCCACACACAGCGGCGACCTATCAGCACTTCAGTCCCTCCAAGCCAGTAGCTGTTCCACTGTTTTGACTGTAACACTTCCTCTTCTTTCATTACTTTTCTTTTTCCTCCTGTGTGCGTGTGTGTATGTGTTAGCGCGGAAGAGAGAAGAGAGAGAGAGATCTGTCATCTTTGTTATGTTTTGTTTCTGTTCCACCTGTGCTAAGCTCCAGCTGCCATGTTTAGCGTTTCATGTTTCAGGTAACACACACATGCACACGCAAAACTCTGAGGGGCAGAACGCAATGTACAGAGTACCTCTTTTAAAAATGTGTGTGTGTTTTGTGTGACCAGAGCGTTGGCATGAGGGAGGACGTCTGGGTGAGATTTTAATTAAAGTTTGAGACAAAGAGGTCATAAGCCATACACCCCCTCTTCGACGCACACACACCTTCTACACACACACGCACACACAATGCACTGTTTTCTCTCTTACCCCTCCTCTCTCTCATTCCATCCCCTCAGCTTGATGACTTTTCCATGAAAGGCTTTTTCATTAATCCTACCTCAGGGAACCGGTGCTCTCCAACCTCACACACACACACACACACACACACACACACAAAACACACTTGCATGTACAACACACACTTAGACCTCCCTCTACGGGTCACTTTGATGTATCAACGCACTTGCAGACTAAACACAAAATGAGGTTCCAGATCTTTATGCCTCCTAAAATGCAACATATACAAAGGCACACACGCAACACAACACAACCCACCCTCCAACACACATGCGCGCACACAGAGGCCATTAATTAGTGTGTGCAAATAAACAGCAGTAAGGGAAAGGGAAGCGGCTGCAGTAAAAAACCAACCACAGTCTTTGGTCTCTGTGTATTTTATTTCCCCCGCTGCTGTTTGCTTCTTTGTCTGTGTGTATGTGTGTGTGTGTACCTGTGTGTTGATTTGAGGGTTTCAAAATCAGTTTCAGTAGAATTGTTGCTTTATCTTCAAAGTTGAGGCCTAAAAATACATTTCCTGCTTTTGTTAAGCACAGTATGCAACTATATATGCACTGCAAAAAAATTCTGTACATTTACATCCCCGCAGAGGAACACACACAAATACACATGTAGTCTCTCTGAGCCATTCCTCTCCACATTCTTACTGTCTGTGGATATTCGTACGACTACCTGTGTGTGTATATGTGAGTGTGAGTCTGAGTGTGTGTGAGTGTGTGTGAGTGTGTGTGATATCTGATGTCAGCTGTCACATCCCAGTCGGTCTGGGCCCATAATAAGAGACAATAATAACAACTCATTAAAACCGAGGGCAGGAACTGTGGAGCTCATCGGCTCATCAAATTAACCTTTGAACACTTCATATGCACACACACATAAACCGAAGCGCACTCACACATACACAAGCTACCTGTTTTTCTCACACAGTTAGTCACTACGCAATCTTTCTCTCGCTCTTTTTGTCTCTTCCCATCTTCCCCCTCTCTCAGCCGGTGGGTGTGTCAACAGGGGATTGGTCCTTTCTGCTGGGTAATTGATGAATTATATGCAATATGCAAATGAGGCGCCATTAATCTCCTGACTGACAGCTTCGTTTATGGGGCCTTAATGACGGCTGGATTAGATTCTAATTAAAATCTGCTCAAAGACACCCCACGCTAGGAAGCTGCTGCTGCTGCTGCTAGTCTATCTCTCCTTTTTTTTTTTTTTTTTTTTTTTACACTTTCCCACCTATACTCACTTTTCCCCTTACATCTTTACACCTCTCTTCATCTAAGTTTGTATCTTCATTGTTGCCTCTGCTGCTTTTTTGCCCTCTGTCATGCCTTCTACAACTCCTCTTCTTTCTCTCCTCTCCCTTTTCACGGGTGCGCACTTCCCACAGATGTATGTTACACGATGTTAGGCTGGTAAGAGTGGAGATGAGCCGCGCTGGTTGTCATTAAGCTTGATGTGGCCCGTGTCATTTCCCCTGTCAGGACATTCACACCGTTTAGTCAGAGCCAAAGTGATGTCTGACAGCTTTTCACATACTTCCTCCAGGATTGATTGAGCATGCCCGGCTCAATCAAACCATGTGAATCTGCTTGGAGTTGTCGCCTTTATTGAAGAAATTTGTGACATGGCGGGAAAACAGGAATGGATGTGCAAATGAGGGTAGGATGGGGGAGAGGTAGGAGGCAAGCAAACACATTTAATAAGCAAACAAATGAATGAGTAAGCTGAACAGTAATGAGGTGCTTTATTGATGCCATAGGGAAACTCCTTTTTTGCTTGCTCGTATCCACAGGGAGGTCAGATTTGCTGTACAGCAGCCTTCCTGGAACCGGTCAGGTTTCAGTGTTTTGCTTGTTGACACTTCAGCAGGATCAGAGGTTTACAGAGTGAAGGACAGTTTCTAATACCAGGCCACCCATCTCAGTCTCAGCATGAGAAACCAACGGACTGAGGGAGTAAAGTATTAAACTGCCTAATGACTGTTAGTTTGTGTTTTCTGCTTGCAGTTCGAGGCCTGGACGACCGCCCAAGAGGCTCCAGAGTGTGACAGAGGGCGGGACTCACCACATGCTGTCCCACACTGGTCTTATGCATGCTGGGATCATGCCCCCTGCAGGTGACCACCCAGGACTCAACACATACTGTACATACAATGCATAAACATATTTCGTCATAATTTATGCACCCACTCTGCATGAATCCTCAGCAGAAAGTTTTCACTGGCGTAACACCAAGACCAAGTTTAATGTTTTGCATCACACTGAAATTTGTTTTGTGGCCTAAAGTTGCAGCAACTCAATGAAAGTTACATAGTTTCCTTCACAGGTCAAAGGAGGCCTGTTGATGATTAGTGCATGATTTTGCCATTGAAGTTTTAAAAAATTTACAAATTATTGATCATAGTTACCCAGTTTGAAGTGCTCCAAATCAGACCTTGACTAAGTTGTTGATGTAACCAATTTAAAATAGAAAAAAAGACATTCTAATTAATCCTTAAACAACAGTAATTATAGATATACATATATTATACATTAAAGCAGTTAAAATTATTGACAGAACAACCGCTGTTACTTCAATTAATGCTTAAATTTCTTTCCTTGTCTAAAAACCTCTTAAAGTGAGAAAAAACTTTGCTACCGCCTCAGCGATCTAATCAGCAGCAGCCTATTCTATATAAATGAAGAGGTTGCCAATGCAGAATGTGATAGGTACACGATGGGGCGTTTTTACACTAATTTCCATGAAATTGCATCTTTTACTCATCAATAGTACAAGGAGGCGTAGTTCTGGGAGGTAACCTGTGTGTTGATTAATAAAATTAGCATACAAACTGCTGACACATACGAAACAACTCATAACTTGCAAGCATGGTGATTTTTCCTTGAAGGAGGCCGACACAGTGAAGTACAATGATTTCAAATGTTTAGTCCCTTCAAACCCTTTTTTATAGTTTCAGAAAATGTCTCATATGCAGATATATAATTTCCTGCTGACACTTAGAGTCTCTTTTTAAATCTCTTTATTCCATGATAAATATTAAAGTTGTTGAAAGATGTAAACAGAATCCGTAAATCTGTCTGTTACATATTTTTCGACTTACATTTTGACTTTGTAGCAGCACTCCGAGCCAACTGGATGCCCAGAGACACTTTTTGCTTGTGACAAACACCATTGTGTTTGTGTGTAAGCAGAGTGCCCGTTGTGTTGTTTGTGTGTGCCTGGGTGTGTAACAAAAAGAAAGAGAGAAAAGTAATTGTTGGCACCTCGCCGCTCTCAAAGTTGCCCTTGGCTTTGTGCTCTTCACTGCAACCTGATCTTTTCATTCCCCGCCTCAAAAGAAGCCATTTTCTATTAGCCTCCGCTTCCTCTCACTGTTCAAAGGTGCTTGAGTGCGTGTGTGTGTCTATATGTGTGTTGTGCGTTCAAGAGCATCTTTCTCAGTGGGAAAAGAGTCTTTTTCCACCAAAGGAGAGGGCACGGCGGCAATGTCAGCGCTACTGATTAGAACTGGCCACATGAGAGGAGAGGAAGAGACAGAGAGAGAGGGAGGACATTTGGGCGTAAAAGGCAGGAAAAATCTTTGATGTGATCCTCCTTAGTCTCTTTTTCTCTCTCCCACGTACACACACACACACACACACAACACGGTGACTTATGTCCCGCTGTGATGCTGACATTTGAAAAGGTAAAGTAAGGAGAGGGGATGGGAGGAGAGCAGAGGAGAGGGCAGCAAAGAGGAGGTGAGAAGATGAGAAGAAAAGGAACAATTTGTTGTGGTTGTCGACGTCTCGGACAGATAGGGCTATTCTCCTCAGACACCCATTGTGTGAGATCATAAAAAAAATACACAGCAGTTCACTTTGATGCAAATGTTTATGATGTATCCACTATCAGGAAATGAAGGAGGATTGTTTACCTTTCCTCTGTAATGTTTTCTCAGTCCCTCACTTTATCAAACTTTAATAATTCACCCTGTTTGTCTGAATTAGTGCAAAAGATATTTAATTTTCTGTGGCAAGAAAGAGTTTTAAGGCTTGCACTCAGGGTCAGAGTACTTTCTGAGGTTCACGGCACAAATTAAAATGTGTCTCAACCACCTCACCACATTTTGTCACTCTCCATTTCGTTTTATCTAAAGGTGCGCAACCCCTATTAAAAAGTATCTTCGCTGTTTTTTTTTACTTCTAATTTGTGAAGATAAAGAAATACCTTCCAACTATGAGGTGCTGCTCTGAGCCATGCTGTACTGTGGGATATGATGTCCCTGTGTGGGAGAGATGAATGTCTTGGCTTGTTCCTATCACTGCCGATTCCCCAGCAGACTAAATGGCCAGTGCAGCGGTGCAGTCAGAATGAATGGCTGGCCTCTGTCTTCCCATGACAACCTCCTGCCTACCCACTGCTCTAATCCTCCACCGGGGCCATTGATCTGGCTCTTATTGATTCTTTTTTTTTTTTTTTTTGTCCCTCCTTTCTTTCCTCTCATTTTTCTTTCTTTTTATGTCTGTCTTTTTCTGTGTCTGTCCTTCGCAGATCTGTCTGCCCTGGCCAAAAAGATCAAGCTGGAAGCAATGGGCGGTTACCACAGTAACCAACAACATGGCGGGCCAAACGGAGAGAACGGCGATCACAATCCTGGACTGGGTGAGCGTCGTCCGTTTGCATAGAATAGTCAAACAAAGCCAAATGTTTTATTGCAGTCGTACAGCACTCCTCACAATTGTTGTCTGTACACAGCGGAGATGCCAAGTCAGTGTGATTTGAGCAGTTGTGTTTATATGCAGCTGCTGAACCAACCTGATTAAAACCAGGATGTGACATCAGCTCTGCTGCCTGCGCATCCTGTGAAGAGCAGGAGAATGACAAACAATCTACAGTAGTGATGAGTCAGTGCTTCATGTGAGTTACAAATAAACACATGGGTCAGGTAACTCAAATCAGCAAGGTCAAAAATTACTGACGGGATATTTTTTTCTTTTGGCAACCAAGCCAAAAAGTAACTTTTCAATGTCCTGTCTTCAGTGCTCAGCCTTTTGAGCCCTAACTAAGGTGTAGCTCTTTAACAGCAAGGCTAAGTAATTTACTAAAACAGCTGAGGATTGTAATTCCTCAAACTGGAATAAAAAATTATTTATGGAGGAATATTTTTATGGCTACAGTGTGTTTGTGAAATTGGCCCAAACACTATAGTACCAACATTAATTGTAATCAGAGGCCATATACAGAAATATTAATATCAAAAGAGAAAGGATGCACTGTACCTGATTTACACAGTATTTAATTTCTGAGCAGGTGTATTTGTAAAGAGAAAATGATATTCAAATACCTTTTATAAATTTAGGAACCCACCGTGACTCGTACCGACAGTTGGCATGTAATAGTTGTTGGACAAAATGTGGCTTTAAGGTGAAGAGGAATAACAATGCTGAGGAAATAGAATATCAGTCTTACCATTCATAATAAGACTATAACAAAGTCCTGCACGTACTCCAGTGGGTTTTATAAGTCAGGAAATGGATCCTGAAAAACATAGCTAGTCATCCACTCTGGAGCCTCAAAACACTGCTTGCAAATCATTAGTACATATTACTCATCACTGTAGGGAGCACAGATGCCAACCAGCTCTGTTACTCACACTCAAAAAGACATAAACCTTTAATATTGAGTAACATGAGATCAGGAGTTACAGGAAGAACATTATCACTTTGGAGGGTTGAGTAAAAAGTCTGCTTTTAATGTCAGTGATAGGTACAGACTGAGAGTATTCTTTGCTGTTAAAAGGAATATCTCTCTCTCACACTTCCAAAAACTGTCCCTGGAAAGCAAACATTCACCTTATTTAGAAACCAAATCCTTTTGGCTGTTGGTATAATATTTGTAGTGATACAGTACAAAAAAAAGGCTCCCTTTACTGCACCAACACCAGGCTTTGCAGTGAAGAAAAGGCAGCCAAGAGAAGTGAAGCGCCGGTAGACGAAAGCAAGGGTACAGGGATGATAGAGAGATGAATAAGATGAGAGGCTGAAGCCAAATCAATAGTCTTCTCTCTAATTCACTATCCTGAATGCAAACGACAAACACTGGACAATCGATGGCGGAACGGACACATGCACACACTCACATACACATTCATGCACTCGCACAAACAAATCGGGCACACCGCCCCCACTGTTATCGACAGGTTAAAGCGACATCAGTGTGTTTAGACAGATGACAGGGCTTATGGAGGTCTGTGTGGAATACACTATCAACCTGGGACACACACTTTACATGTATTGCAAGGCCCAAATGAAAAAGCTTGCGTCACTGGAAGTTTGCCGTTTTTTGTTTTTTTTGTTTTTTTTTCTGTACCTGTATGTGTAAATGCTTCCAGTCTTAAGCATTGTTTACCAGTGTATATACTCAGTTACAACTGCCTGCATCTGTGTGCAGTTAGGTGGCATGGTTACCACCAGCCATTATAAACCTGTAAAGCTTAATCACTGTAAATGATAGAGTCAAGTGGAAACAACACACACACAGGCATCAACTACATACACACATAAGCACAATGTGTTTTTTCCATACCGCCACCCACGGCCTTATGGGAAGGATAGGGCCCTACCAGAGCTTTAACCACTACAAAGGCAATCTCAGATTACACACACGCACACACTCGCAAATGCTGAGTGTGACACCTTATGGGCCGGGAAGAGCAGGCAGCAGCCATTTCTGCATTTAACAAGATCTTCTGGGAAATTTACAGTAACTGTTTGTTTACAGTAATGGTTTGTTTGGATAAACATAAGAGAGGCACTTTGACTTTTGATGTTTTTTAATGAAACATAAGAGAGAGTGATGGGAGGGCAGAG
>JAPSES010000097.1:5744552-5767230 GCA_029822895.1 Maxillicosta whitleyi | reverse complement strand
ATGTGGAGCGCTGGTTCCCAACCAAGGCTTAATATTTAGAGTTGGCTGCAAGTTGATTGTCAGAGCATCTGGTTATTTAGCTCCATTCAGACAGATCTTTTGTTTGGATTGGTTTCTGCTTTGGGCAAGTGAGAGACTAATCTGCCAAATGCACAAAGCACTGCACATATGTCCAGCGAACCCAACTCGTAAAGTCAGCGCCTCACCCTTTATTTCCGACTTTGCCTTTTTTGCCTGGCTTTTTCTTTCATTCTGATTTCTCTCTTTCTTTCCTCCTTTATTTGTTTTATTTCATCTTCTCCCTTCTTTGGATAGACTTTTTTTGTTTCCATCCACTCGTTCTATTATTTGTGACAATTGTGCGGAATAGAGTCCAAGATTTTTCCCTTTGTGTTTATAATTACCCGGCGTGCGTTTCTGGCCCAGCACCAGGTCTGCCATCAGCTCCTTTTGTTCCACTTCCTCCCTGTGTTTCTTTTGTTTTTGTTTTTCCTTTTATTAAATGATAAATATTTATGTCATTTTCTCCCCCCCTCGACAGGATTGTTTGTTTCATGAATAGAGGGACTGAAACAACCCACTAGGGTGCTGTTGAGAGGAAGGATTTTCTTTAAAGATAGTGGATGCTTGTCTTGAAGAGAGGAGTGTGAACAACAGATTGTCCAAGATAATAAGAGTTCGGTTTGAATCACTGGTAACGTGTTGGATTATTGTCAAAAACTCCAGGGCCCTGAAAGGAAAATCAAGTAGTTATTTTTTTTTTATTGTCTTTTTTGTTTTTTTTCCAGGTAGGAGGATTTTTGCAGATGACACCCACATAATACATTTAAGTCTTGGTAACAACTTCTTTAGGGTTTCATCACTTTCACATATTTGATGATCTGACTTTGTAATGTCTTTTTTCACTTCCCTACTGTTTTCTCATGTCTTTAAATCCTCACACACACACACACACTGCACACACATACGTTTGCCAGCTCCTACACGGTTTTCTAAACTTTTTTTTTATTCTTGGAGACTGACTTTAAAATAACAAACCATAGGCTTATCTATCATATCTATACCTCAACAGTACAGTGAAAATGTGCATAAATGTATGTTCTGATTATTTTTTCTGTTATTTCAGATTCACAACCAATAGACATGTAGTGTATGGACAAATATATTGGGTCACACCACATCTACGGTTTGGAAGACTTCCCTTTCCCACTGATATGAAATGCTAGCATGATGAAAACGTTCATGTAAAATGTCAATAATCATCCTGATAAATGTTAAATCAATAGTACTTGTGATTTTAAAAGATGATTTTTCTTTCTGAGTGGGTGTTAATGAAATTGGACAGTTACCTGAGACTTTAAAAGATTAGTTTTGAAGAAAATATGACAAATATTCACCTTTTGAAAATTAAGTAAAAACAAAGTCTGAGGTATTTGGTTAGTGTAGAAGAAAATGTCAACAAAATTAAGCCTAAAAAGCAGATAAGAGTAAATATTTATTACATTTATTGAGATGTGTGTTTATATATATATATATATATATATATATAGAGAGAGAGAGAGAGAGAGAGAGAGAGAGAGAGAGAGAGAGAGAGAGAGAGAGAGAGCCCCCTGTTAGCTGCTAAACATCTGAATTCAATGTGCCACAGTATTTGTTTTTATATAATGTATGTTGGATTAACCCAGTGTTTCTCAAACTGTGGGGCGGGCCCCCTAGGAGAACTGTGAAGGCTTGCCAGGGGGGTGGGGGGATGGTAGCTCTCCTGGGTGTTTTTTTAATTTTTTTTAATTGTTGTTTTTTTTTGTACAGTTTTCACTTAAATGTTTGAGATATGCAATGGAAACAGGCTCATTGCAGCCACTGATATTGTTAAAATGTTCATCTTTGTTACCAAAATGTGTTTATTGTTATTATCATAGTTGTAAGATAATTGCACATTTCCTATTTTTATTTAGAAAAATATTGTCTCGGGGAACAGACTTGTTGAGTTTATTTGTATTGTTGAACCAAAAATCTAAGCTGTTTTTAATTTGAACAATTATTGAAAAATTACTTAAGGAAAAGCAAAAAGTATTGTTACAATATTGACGTTTTTTTCAATAAAAGTTATAATTACACCACTGTTAAAATGTGGTTGGGTTTGAGGGGGTCCAGGAGATTTTTTGTTCTCCAAAGGGGGGCCTGAGACAAAAGGACTGAGAAGAACTGAATTAATCACAGCTTCATTGTGTGTTATTTAAGTATATGCAGTTCTATTTAAAAGTCTTAGTCCACCTTTAGTTTTGTTGTTTTTGCAGGGTTGACATGAGCTTGATATTTACTTCTCAGTCTTTTTTCTACAAATACAGCAAGGAAATTCACAGAATATCTGCACAGCCTTAAAAGACACACAAAACATTGAAGTCAAAGGTTTCTAAAGGTTAAAGTCACTATTTAGTGTGACCTCTGACCCCATGTCAAGAAGCATCACATACACTTAGAAACATCAGATATGTGTTGAATGAAAACTGGTATAAAACATTAGAAAATTAATGCAGTAAATGTTGTCTGAACAAAAGGGTTAAAAACATGCTGCCACTTTGGTTTCTAGAACTACTTTTTTCTCTGACGCTTTACTTTTTAATGCTGTACATATTTCACATATATCCAGATTTGACATTATTTTGTCTTAAGACAGAGACTTAGAAATGGTTATGTGTTGCTCTTATAACTTCACTAAACCAGAAAAATTAATGTTGGTTTATGACTTTTGCACAGTACTATACATATGTTAAACACATTACAGATTAGATCAAATAAATACTATTCATCCTAGATTCAAGAGTATATGCACAATAATTATAGGAATATGATAATACATCAGTACCTTCCAAAATATGTTTCCTAGTTAGAGGGTTTTTTTTGGAAATACTTGAAATGCCAATTTATTATGCATCCCTGATATAATTTCCTGTGACCCAACTGTGGGTCATGACCTGTTCCTTGGGAATGGATGGTTTAGTAGACAAGCATCCATCCAGGAAATAATAAAATTGCAAATGTTGGAGTTCAGTATTAGTCCTGTCATTGGAGTGAGTCTCATTTCAACACACACTGCCAGACGGAGAAGAGAAAGACCTGAACGTAGTGATACAAACAGACGAGACGACACCAGTTTAATGTTGTTGTGGTTCTGTTTCAAATGGAGTGGCTGCTTTGACCTTTGACATCTGAGGAGCATCAGAGTCTTACTGTTCTCTTCTCTTTCTCTTCTGTTGTATTCTACATCTCCTCAGTTCTTGACCAACTACCCTTCATGATGATGTCACATCCCCTGATCCCTGCCAGCCTGGCGCCCGCCTCCGTTTCCATGGCAATGGGCCAGATGAACCGACTGAGTACACTGGCCAGCATGGCCAACGTGGCACAGCTCCACGCCAAGCCCCCCGCCAGGGCTCCCACCTCCGTCATTAAGGTGAACTTAGAGACCCATCAGCCTGGTACATCTGACCAGCAGCCAGTGATCTTGGCTTGACATCATTTAATGCTTTAGTTACACATATACTTTGATATAGACATTAATAATTAGTTTAAGTCACTTTTAAAATCCAAAGACATCTTTCCACTCACTTCATTAATTTTGTGAATTTTTTGCATGCAGTTAGACTCAAGTCTCTATCTCTTTGACATTCACCCAAGTTACAGCTGAAACCGGTGATTGTCTACTGGTGGATATCCCAGTTCTGGACCAGTACCAAAGTGTAATCATGTGTTCCTTGAAATCAGACCAATCTGTCCAGCAAAATATCCTGCTTAAAGATAGAAACCGTACAGAAACTTCAACACTTTGCATCCTTTTGATACAAGTTAGTGTCTTTGTCTTACTGTATTACTGTTTTTTTCTTGAATTCTCTAAAAAGGATTAACTTGGACTTAAGAGGGCTGTTTTGCCAGGAATCGTATTACAGAAATTAGCTCTTTGTCAGGCATCTTTCCATTTGGTGTCCTTGCCAATAGAAGGAAGTACTGTCTCCGGATATCGCTGGTCATAATTTTAACGATGCAGGCCATTGTTTTTCTAACAGACGGCTAGGCACCTAAAATGGTTTAGAAGTCACTGTGAAATCAGCACCAAGGCAAAAACCTCCAAGTTATATTTCGATGCCTTGTTGAGTAATTATTAATCCTTAGTAATTATGGAACAGTCTCAAGATTAGGTAACCATTGTGTCCACAATGAGGCTTTAATGATACTCTTTGTGTTATGTTTATTGTCCTTTGGGACTATAACACACTAGTTCATGAGGCTATAACTGACGTCTGTTTTGGTACGATGATTGTTTTTGTTGTTCGGTAGGAGCGAATGCGTGACAGTCCCTCCCCATCGCCCTCATTGGAGGAAGCGCAGATGTCATCCAATCACAGCAGCAGTGTGTCAAGTTCACCATCTCACACAGAACGCACAGCAGAAATCGCACGTACGTACTCACCTGTCACATGAGTAACAGTGTGGCACTGTGCGACAAAAATGAAAGATGTGATAGAGTTAACAATGTCTGTGAGGACTTTATCAGACATTTCTGTATTTTACTCTCTATAGACTCATTCCATGATGGGCTGTTAGGACATTCCCCCACTGTACAGGGGACCAGAGAGACAGATACTTCAGTGGAATACAGCAAAGATGGCAAGAGGGGCCACACTGACAGAGGTGAGTTACATGAGTTTAGACCATTACAGCCTAAAAATTAAATCTTGATTATTTTTTTAAGCACAGTTAGGGATGAATCACAATTTTTATCCAATTATTTTCTGTCTATGTGAACACAAGGTTATATTACAAATCTGTGCATTATCAACCAGTACAAAAAAAAAATACCATTATTAACCATTGAAGCCTGAAGGTTAAGTTTTTTTCTCTACATCTAACATTTCTTCAGTGATTTATCACTATTCACAATATTATAAAACCAAGTGCATGCATGCATGTGTGTGTGTGTGTGTGTGTGTGTGTCTGGGGCTTCACATAAAATCCGGAAAGAGCTGATTGTTGCAGTTTGACAAACTTTTTTTTTTTTTTTGCTTTATTTTTGTTATTTATTTTTTGTCCAGGAAGAGACTAGCAAAAACAGCAAGTTGATGAGACCAATATTTTGGGAGATATTAGTCATTTTGGAATACAATAGCCTTTCGATCATGTTGCTTTGGCCAGAAGGCTTTGCAGTGACTGCTGGACAGATGTATGCGTGAATACACATCAGCATAAAAACTACCACATCTAGAACCCATGGATCCCCACGGGTTAATTTATTTAATCATCTGCATTATTCAGTGAATAGCATGTATTTTTATATATGTAATTTATTGATCATGTAGATGTTAATTAAAGCTCAGCGTAAATGCAAAGGTAGTTATATTAGAACACAGAAAACTGAAGCAAAAGAGACTTTTTTAGCAGTGTATACAATTGATTGAGCATAAAATCTAGTGTCCACAGCTGCTGGCATTTATCAAACTGCATGGGTTTTATTGGCGAATCGATGTTGCAGAAGATGACATTGTTTTTATGCTCATGATGGAGCCTCTGAATGTCCAAATGGGTCTTATCTGACGCTAGTGAAAAGCTGACAAACTGCACTGTACCTCATTTATTAAATTTATTGGTAGGGTCAGTGGCTCATAAGTTATTCAACATTTTAGCTCAGCAGATGCTTTTGGTTGCCAGTTTTTGTTTATAAGGGTTAAGCCATTACCAGAGAAATGTATTCACAATTAATCTATTAAAGCAATCAAAAAAGAGATTCTTGAATAAGACGGTTTCCACAGGAATCATTTAATATAATTTTATGATTTAGGTGGTTTGTCATATTGCTCAACATTAATCAAATGAATGGAATATAATACCCAGCCCCATGTATAAGCTCAGGTTCACAAACATTAATCCACTAATCTCAAAGAGTGCCATCTTATAGTTGGATACACAGTACAAGGTCAGACTTTAAAATGTTGACAGTGAGTAATGTTCAACAATTAAATGTGAAACAATCATTTCGTATTGAATGGCTGTCACTTTTCACTACAATGGTTGAGTTCTTGCTGTTTGTTGAGAATTTCTTGAAGTAATTAGTCATTTAATGATTATTAATGAGCAATGATTTTTCTAAGACAAATCAATTCCCATAGATCAGAGCACATCAATATAAACATCCAGTCTCTCTGTGTGTCCTCTAAAACACCAGTTTACAGCCATTTTAGTTTGTGACCGCTGAAGTTTAAACAATATCTTCTTGTGGTCTGATATTTTTAGACTTGAAAGCGTCTAGCTTTATACTAGGAAGCAAAAATAAAAATGAACAGATTGGGTTTAGCAAAGGCCTGTTTTATTACTTTTAAGATGTTAATTGTTTTTATTGCCTTTCTTCAATGCAATGTGTCAACATGCATGTGTATCCACTTCAATATACAAACTACCATGTGCTGCACATTCTAGATATTATGTGACTTTTAAACTTTTTTCTTTTAACCACTGTGTGAACACTTACATTTATTTTGGGACCCAATAGAAAGGTTCAGACACACAGATTGACAAGTGCTGCTCTCCGGTCTGCCATAGCCTCCTCAGCACTGTGCTTTTTGGATGAGAATGGGCCCTTAATAGGCTGACAAGAGAGAAATATCTCCGTAACAGGTCACTAAAGATTCAGACTGTCTCCGCTCTCCTCTCCTTTTTTCCTTTGCGCTGTAGGTGTCCCCCCCTGGCTTCCCATTGTGAGAAAAGACAAATAATTCTGCAAAACAGGGCTCCATTAGACCAGGAAGCAGTGTTACATTAGTGAGCCATTTGCCGGGCCGCGGCCTAACGAGCCAGGCGGCCTCCCGCGCTCTCAGCTGGACCTCATCTGCATAACGACCACCTCCCTGTCGTTAGGGCCCGCGTTGCCACGGCGCTGCAACGTCAGTTGTTTGGTTCTCTCTGTCAGGGAGGTTTGCATTAGCTTAATGAGGACTGCTCAAGGACAAACAGTCAGCAGAAATCTACAGCGAGAGAGTGGGAGAGAGTAAGAGAGAGTTTGTATGTATATGCACGCGTGTGTGTAAATGCATTCTAGTACTGAATAGCATTATTCAGTAATCGAATCTAAAAATCACAAAGCCCCCCAGGTAAAGTTTCAGATGCTGTCAGGTATCTGTGAACATATTGACAAAGCAGTGATGGCACCAACAACGTGAATGCCATGCATCACACATTGCATTTATGCAATTGATTTTCAATTGATTTCCCTGGATGCAAATGAAATACATGTACATTTTCTGGATTGCATGCTTTTGTGTTTGACCTAGAACATCACAGGACAGGTTTATTGTGGAGTTTCAAAGAGCACTTCAGCGCTGTCATTCTGTCAATCTGTTGTATGATAATCTTTAAGTGTGTGTGTGTGTGTGTGTGTGTGCGCACGTGCGTGTGTGTGTGTGTGTGTGTGTGTGTGTGTGTGTGTGTGTGTGTGTGTGTGTGTGAGCCAGTTTTGGCTGTGTGTGCTGTTTCAGTGGTCTTTGAACAACGTATCCATGCAGCAAAGATCAGAGGCCATCCCTGACACCTCACTCCCATTAACCAAACATCAGCAGAATTTTATTCTCTCTCTGTCTCTCTCCATTTCTCCCCCCTCTCCGTTCTCTTCCGCTGACTGGCAGTCTTCATGTGGTGAAGTTCATTAGCCCTGGGGATGGGTGGGAGAGGAATAAGAGAGGGGAAAAAGAGAGATGAAGTTGGGAGAAAAGAGAAAAACAGACAGTGACCTTGGTTAGGGAGATGGGTAAATGATCAAACGAGCTGGCAGCCATGTATATGTGTGTGCGTTCATGCCAAAATGTGTGTGTGAATGTGAGGTAAAGTAGGCGTAAAACAGTAACTCAATAAAGGATCAGTCACATCCAAGGAGCCTGGGGAGCCCACGCTGCTGACTGCGCAGTTTAGCAGCTATGAATGTGTGTGTGTGTGTCTGTATGTGAGCCACAGGAGTGTAGTTGGATGCCCTCCGCTGAGCTCGCCAGCACCTGCTAATTACCTTTCTCTACAGAGCAATGCTTTTAGCAAGAAAGAGGGAGAAAGTAGAGGAGAGAGGGGGGGTATTGCTTCTCATCTGTGAAACACCTTGAATGTGACAGTTGCCAAGACATGAGGCCGAGGCGGAGAAGGGGAGGTGGGTGGATTTGGAGCAGAAGATGCTGTGGTCAGCTAAGTGGAGAAAACACTGTCATTTGTCACAGACAGAGAAAAGTGCCAGATATCACATCGCACGTTCACACTCGTCTCTGCTCCAATAACCGCCGGACTCTTAGGACATCTTAGTCCTCAGTGACTTGGATGACAGTAAACGCATAAAGCGAGCAACTGCCTGACACAAAAAAAATGCAGAAAATAGCTAATCTTCATCTCCCTTACCATCACGAATCAAGAACACGCAGTTCTCAGGTTTACAAACAGATGGTCATCCATAATGCAGCTTCTTAGCTTTTTTTATGGGAGATGTCAAGCTGTGATGCATTATCAATAGGCAAAGTGCCATCTAATAAAGGCTAACCACATTTTCAAATCCCCAAACCAGCAGTGGGATGTTGGTACATGCACATGCACATGGAGAAATTTGTGTTAACATGTTTTTGCTGTTGGAACCGATGTGTAAAAGAAAATTTATTAGTCTGCTATAAAATGTAAAATTTGCATTCGGTATTGACTGAACAGTGTTGGTCAAGTAATTGTGGTACAATAACAGGTTTGAGGCAAATATTAACATAACATGCAGGGACTGTTTAAACATTTATGAGCTGCATAGGAATTCTCTCTGCATTCAGTTATTTAAGTGACTGTTGTCTGTTCATGCTTTTATATTTTATGTAATATTATTTTTATTGAACAATTTATTTAGACGTTTATTTTAACTTTTCATATTTAAAGAGCCTGAATGATTTTGGTGTAGACAAATTTCCCAAACACTGAATTTTTATTAGCAATTTGTTGGAAATTCTTTGTGTTATTTGATCCACATTGCTGGAAGAGCTTATATTTAATTTGTACGAAATGCAAAAACTAATGTTTACTGACATAATTGCCTTAATTGTTCTGGGTGAGCGGTGACATAATTACACAGAGGGGAAAATCAGCAAAAGATTTTACATAACTCCACTTTATTGTACATTTTTGTGTTCTAATAATACATTTTTCCTCGGTATGTGACAGTGTGTTGTTTAATATACTGCAGGTCTTGTTGTTTATTAGAATATTTCGCATCACAGGCATAATGAGAAGCAACAAAAACTGCAGAATAAATAAGACTGAGACAATTGTATAAGGGATAACCGGTGCTTAGGCAGACGAATACCTGCGCAGCCCATGATAATATTAATTACTGCCAGAAGGCAACATTAATGCTGTCGCCCTGAAAGTCCTAGAAAAGATCCCAAATTAGCCTCTTTGCCTTGTTTCTGGTGTTCATTCTGTTAAGGGTGCACAAAAACAATTTATACTGACCCACTTGATAGATTTTACGTATTCCACTGCTGTAGTTCATCAGATAAGGGGTCTTTACTTCATTACCTGAGGTTTAGTCACCCAGCTGTTTATTCAAGAGAGACTGCATAGATGAAAAAGACCATTTTCTGTCCTAGTAGAGTATTGACCTTCCTGCCTCTTCATGAATCTCTCCACATCTCTCTCTCTCTTTACCCTGCAGATAACAGCTCCTTGGCTGCTCACACAACCAGGGAAGCCTGTGACAGACAAGTCTACCAGAAACCCCCTTCAGGCAGGGAGGCCTGTGAGAGGGTTTCTTACCCTGCGGGACAGAAGCTCCCAGCAGGTCTCCACCACACTCCCTTCATCTTCCCTGAAGGCTTGTCCTCCATAGAGACTCTGCTCACGAACATCCAGGTGAGGCTCTAACAGGGCTTTATTTTTATTATACTCTGAGATGAATAGGAAAGGAGATGAGCCACTCTCTGGGATTTCCTGAAATGGTAAATAGCAGACTTGACTCGGATATACAGTAATTGGGATGGGCGTGTGCTGACCTGCTTCTCAGATTTTACGAGTCTTTGTTTTGTTGAGTCACAATGAAAGCAGTCAGAGGATTTATTTTCAAAGGTGGAACAAATATTCTCAGCCTTATTTAAGTCTGATGTGGTGGCAGACTCATTTCAGCAAACAGTTAAAAGATTAATGTTGACTTTTATGAGGTTACAAATCGGATTTATTGATTTTTTTCTTTTTTTTTTTTTTTACCTGGAATGAAAACCTAACCTTAGTGATGAGTGAAAAGAAGATTATTGTAGTTTAATGTTTTCATTTGTGTTTGTCTTTAAATAAATAAATATTCCCTCAAATCTTACATAGAAACATACTACCTATGATCTGATGTTTTAAGGTACAGAGACAAAACATTTACTTTATTTGTTTGTTTGTTTGCTTATTTCAAATATAAACATTTAAAACCAACATAATAAGGAAAAACAATACAAAAAAGAACAGAAAAACATATTCGAAAAGGAACAGGATGAAGTTCAACTTGTATAGTCCCGCCTCCTTATTCTATCTTTTTTCCTGACCATAAATTCCCATGTCAGCTCCCCATAGTAACTCATACATATCAAAATAAATTCTGACTAAGCCTGCGCAAAACACAAAAATGTTATACATACCAAAAATAAACTCCATTTCAATTCTTTAATTCAAACTTTAATTCATTGTGTATTTATTTTTGTCATCCCTGCCTTGCGGTGTGTAACCTGTTGATGTGTGTCTGTGTGTCTCCAAGCAGGGTCTGCTGAGGGTTGCCATAGAAAACGCCCGAGCGCAGGAGAAGCAGGACCAGCTGGAGAGGACGGAGCTGAAGATGGAGCTGGTCCGAGAGAGGGAGCTTAGAGAGACGCTGGAGAGACAGCTGAGCATGGAGCAGAAAAACAGAGGTAAAGACAACATCTTATGAAAGGAAATTTTATCCTGGAACCTACTTAGGTGTTGATTGCAGTGTTGTTTTTGTTTTCCCTCTTTTAAAAACGTGTATTCAGCTCTAACCCAGCGTTAAATTTCTCCTCATGGGTGTGGACTTCTAAACGCTTCAGAACTGACATGGTATTGATTTACACATAAAAACACGGACACTTTTTTTTGCTGTACGGATCTACCTCATCTACCTCCCGAGCTGCAAGGACTTCTAAAAGCTCGAAAATCAGATAAGGAAGTGAAGACACCTACTGTATATTACCCGTGAAAAGCTTCTGTAGAGGTGAATTAGACTCAAGTTGGCAGCATGCTACAAAGTAAATCAAGTTTGCCGTGTTACAAAAGGTGTCATATACAGCACAGTGTGAGCATCCCGGTTAAGGACTGCTATATGAGGCCACTGTGGATGGAGACTTGGAAAGGAAAGGAGAGGAAATATTCCCAGGAAATATCACAGCCAGTCATATGACATTATTGATCGACTGAAGGTGATACACAGGAGAAGAAACGCTTTGTTTACCTTCATATATCCAACATATTTTACTTTTATTTAAAGAAACACACTGATTATTCCTACAAAGTTACATACATCAATACCTGGAAGCTGGCCAAAGTCAAGGTTATACAGGGTGAGAGAGACACAAAGACAGCGATGTTTAACTTTCCCAACTCGTTCTTATCCTACGGGATATTTTCTTGTACTTCTAGGTGCTGGTTTTACAAAGACAGACCTTGACTGAAGCTTAGATCTAACTTAAATAGACACGTGTCAGATTTATGTGACTAAGGCTTAGATCTAAGTCCAGTCAGACAACAGATACACATCCAAGTGTCTATTGCACAAATCGGTTTAATTAGTCACTGTCTCGGGTAGGACTATAGCTGATTAAATGAAAAAAAAAAAAAAAAAACATCATTCTGTAAATATTGAGGACAGTTTGATTTTAACATTTGTTAAACATGTGTCATGTGTGTTAACATGAATTTAAAATGTAAATATTACATTGTGTGTTTAGCTATGTATTTAATTTTTTTTTACCTTAAACATACACAGCAAAAATCAAAATCTTACCAAGTGTATTTTTCTTTTCTATTTTTCTTTCTAGTCAAAATATTTCACCACACTTAAAATAACACATAATCACCTAAAGAGTAACTTTTCTATGAGATATAAAAACTTAACTCAAGATAATTTTCACTTGTTCCATTGGCAGTTTTTTTTTAAAAATTTAATTCAAGCAAAAAATCTGCCAATGATTTTTTTTTTTTTTTTGTGATGTTTTCACTAGAAATGACAAAAAAATACACTTAAGATTTAGATTTTTGCAGGGTACAAATATGAGCCAGTAAAAAATAGATATGCAAAAACATCTAAACAATGTCATGATTCATTTTGCATTTTTACACAGTTTAATCTATGTGAGTGTCACTGAATCCAAAATATGACCAGGTATACACAAGACCTTTAAACTGACATAAAATTGCATAGACTAATGTTGTAATTTTGGTTGTGTTTCAATTAATTGTGCAGCTCCAAGTAGAAGTGATTTGCTTTTAAACCCAGATAAACTGAACAACTTAACAGTCAAATGGTATTTAACTAGAAAAATTCACATATAGAAGTACTTTTACACTGACGTCCAAATTAATTTTTCTTTTCATTCAACCTTTCTTAAGTGGTTTATCATTATATATTATGATGTTGTCCTCTGCATTTTTCAGGCAAAATCAAGTCTTTTTGACCATATGGATGTTCATAAAAGCTCAGAGTAAATTCAAAGGTTATTATATGAAAACAGATAAAATTGGAAGGGAATTTCATTTTTCTGCAAATTATAATAATAATAATAATAATTATTATTATTATTATTATTATTATTAATTGAACATAAAAACAAGCATCTACAGCGACTGAACTACATTGGTTTTTATTGGGGAATCAATATTGCAGATGATGTTGTTTCCATGTTCTATAGAGAACATCCAAACAAAGACACTTCTGATGCTGTTGAAAAGCTTTTCCTGAATCATTTAAATTTATCAGTAGGCTTAGTGATTATTAAACATTTTAAATGAGTAGATATTTTTGGTCACCGGTGACTGTTGAGTTCTTTGAGGGTTAAAGGACAAGCCAGAAAAATAATTCCACTTAATGTGGTAGAGCTTAGTAGTTCTAATCACCCTCAATGGGGCTCAGAATAGTTGAATTGAATAACACGCAATCTCCTATTGCATTGTTTAATGTGTTAATGCACTTGGACATTTTCTTTTGTCATTTCTCAGTCTGCAATTTTAATAAACTACAAAAAAAGCAAAGGTTTGAACCATGTTTCTCTCCTTGTCAATTAATGTGACTACTTCTAAGCCTAGATAGAGCTGTGCTGAAAATAAGTCCCACTTTATCTTTCTGAAACTGTCCAACTTCCATTGGATTAAAAAGAGAACAATACTAAGGCTCCAAATTCTGGAAAACTCTGAAAAAAACAAAACAAAATAAAAAAGCAAAACTTAAAAGATTTTCAAAGCTCTTGGTAAAACGATCCAGTGAGTAGCAACAACATTTGTTGGAAGTATGTGGAAAATCTAATGTACTAATTCAAGTAAAGCCAAATACAAATGTTTGGATCTGTTTTTCTCCTTTATTGTTTTTTCTTCAGTTTTGATCCAAAAGCGCCTGAAGAAGGAAAAGAGAAGTAAGAGGAGACTACAGGAGGCCTTGGAGGAGGAGGTGAAACTTCGTGATCAGGCAGAGCACAGCCTTCTGCACAACGCCGCCACACACACAGGTATGACAGACACACACCTGCTACACACCACGCATGAGTGTTTTGTAAACACATCAAGATTTATTTGTTTCTGCCTTGACTCAAGAATTAAGCTTGAGTATGATTCTCATTTTCATATTAAATGTCACCAAGCCTTCAGTAGAACACAGCCTTGACTGTCCATTAGCCTCTAATTAAGTGTCTTTATGAATTAATGACCAAACTACAGGCCATCAATCATCAGCAGCGGCTCCTCACACAGAGTCTGTGACCCAGGATGTGGACGGGAGCAGCCATGATGACAACAGGCTGGACACCAAGGCAACAGTACAAGGTACAGCTGTGTTCATTACTAATACCACTTCACCGCTTTCATTCATCCATAAAAAGCTGCATACTCTACAATCAAATGCTACATACAGTATGTGTATTCAGTTTCAACATAAAACTCAAAATAAGAAAGAACAAGAAAATTGTTGCTTGTGACATTCACTTCTTTTTTAACTTGTTGTCTTGTGCCACTGAGATTGTGAAATTTTGTTGCTTCATCAGTCTCATCTGACTCTTGTGTCTAAATGCATATAAACTGCACCGTATCATCACTTTTTATGACCCTGTGCTAAGCTTGCAGGAATATTTCACTTATTAACTGTGATAGCTGGACATCAGCCCCAGTCAAACATCAGCTGTTTCCGTTTTTCTACATTTTTCCTTAAATCGTGGCAAATAAACATTGATTATATCCATCGGTGGTTGTTTATGTAGCTCCAATCAACAGGGCTCTAACAACAGATTTTATTATTGCACCTACTCACCGGCTTTGATGCTTAACTGACCGGTGTACTGGAAAGGTTTTCAAAGATTTCACAGGGCAGCCATGCCTGAGAAAATGAACAAAATGAAATGAAGCATGAGGCCGCCATTTTAATGGAGACAGGCGTTTAATATATTTATTTCTGCCAACATTTTAGTCTTCACGCGGATAGATTAATGAGAAAATCCCACATGTAGCATCTTTAACGGACAAAAAAATAGAAGAAATAGCCATGATCTTTAGCCCGGTCTCATCAAAAGAGTGCATGCTACCAGCCCACCTCTGCTCCACACCGCACCAGGACTGCCGCTCCAGACAGCTAGCTTGTTCAAAGGCAATTTTTAATTGAATGTCAGTGAAGCAAGAAGAGAACTGGTCACTAATTAACGGCTGTCTTAATTGTCCTCGTGACGAGTTTGTTTGGACATCATTTGCATAATTAACACCTAGTAATAAATCATTTAAAGGGGAATTGTCTGTCAGACGGCAGGGCAGGAAGCAATTCCTTTGTGCCAGGAAGTTTTATCGCCAAAAACAGGGATCTGAGCCCGAAAAAATAACTTCAACCAATCCATACTTAATAATGATCTTTTATTAATGACCTTCAGTCCAGTGTGTGTAAGACTGTGTTCAGTATTCACATTCATAAGCATGAATCGTCACCTTCTTTTCTGTGTTTTCTACACAATCTTTAAACATATCACAGCAATATTTAAAGAGAGTTTGTTAATCTGAGTTTGAGTTTCTGTGTGTATTTCAGAGGGCAGAGTGTTTCTGCAGACTGCTGGGATGTACTGAAGATGAGACAATAGAGATCGGATGAATGGATGAATGGATGGATGAATGAAAAGAAGATCAACAGAGTGATTCGTCTTTTATGAGACGTGCAGTTGACAGGCGTTTTTTTGTGTGGTCGCGCCGTGACATCCCAGATACACATCTCCGCCTCCTCAAGAGGACATCCCTACATTTCAAGGGTGACACTTCCCATTGTTTTCTCGTTTTATTTATTGCATTTATCACCGAATCTTGGCAGTAGTGGGAACAGTACTTTATTCTGATGATGTGTTTGACTGTGTTTCTTTCAATCAAGGTTTTTAGATCCTAGATGAAGATGACCATAGTTGTTTTTTTGTCAGTGCTGTTTATCTGGACACAAGTGATAAATATAACTTGTAACAGAATTGTGTACATATATAGTCATCATTTTTGTTATTATTATCAAAAAAAAAAATATAATGGCATGTTGTACAGTCAGTAAATGACTTGTATTGTGTATGTTATGCAGTAGTGCAGTTTGACAATACAAACAATACAAATCCTTTTTATGAAAATGTGTCTGTGCCTTTTTCTCCATTTTCCAAGCACAATCTTTCAATACATTTTTTGTATGTTTTTCTGAAGAACAAATTAGATGTTACAGTCAGTTGTTTTCTGTGACAAACAAAACTGTTCTAAATTCTGTCATAACTCACGAGATTTATTTTGAGTACGTCTGTGGAGGAGGCGTCGACTGAGAGCTTCCAAGCATCTATATATTTGTGAATATAGACAATGATGAGTCAATGATTCAGGCTGCAGCACAAAAACATATGCATAAAGTACTGATGGACTGACGGACAGACTGAGGAGGACACTAGGGTCACATGTCAGCTGTCCTTCATTGTAACATATTAATCTTCTCTGAGTTCCACTTATCATGTGACCCCCCCTTTAGGAGGAAACTGTTAGGATCTTAGCTTCTGTTTTATAAGACGAGTAAAATTTAGCTAAATAAGCCCCAAATACATGACATTTTGTCCTGATATCTATCAAATATTGAAATGCTTAAACACCTTAAATGTAATAAGTAATATAGCTATCTGTAAGATATTATATTTGATTACTTCGCAAATAAATCTCTTGCTTTTAAAAACAAAAATACATTTCAACTAATGCTGTGCAGGATCGTTACGGCTCTTTATTAAATTTATCTATTTACATATTCAGATATGGATTCAGATACAGTACATTTGATTGATCTCCAGGAGGAAATGAAGTTATTTCATCAATTAAAAAAAAAAAAAAAGAAACTAGACAAAAACAAAATTTAACAATCATCAGTCATCAACCTAATGTATTGCAGTGAAGAATCTTTTTTTTTTTTATTATTTCAGAAGTAAAATAGGCTATTGTTGAATTTCCAGTACAGAAAGGCATTCATGTGGAAAAGTTCACCGTACGTCCTGTGATCAATGTTTTTAATTTTAGATATATTTTGCATAATAAAATATAATTGGGTCAAACATCTTTATAATTGCCAAAATTTTGCATAATAACTGTGGGTTCAATGACATATTTTCCACAGTAAATGCAACAGATTAATGTTGCTTTTAGCCTTTTCTGTAATATAATTACATAACATTACACATAGCCAGTTACTCCCTACAACTGCCCATCTCTAAGTAATTAATCCAATAAATATTGACATTTTTGTCTGCACAAATCAAATGCAACTTAATTAAAAAATAAATAATTCTAACCAAGCAATTGTACATATGGAACTAAGATTGAAATCAGTAAAAGTGAAGGAATGCGAGTGTGTAGGTGTCATAATGAGGGGGAAATGAAGACGGTCTAATGAAATTCTACAAGAAGCCACAGAGTAAATGTGTTGTGATGGCAAATATAAAGACACACAAACTAGACAGTAGATGACGTTCACTCTCAGGTAATAAAGTTTCCTGAAGTCATTCTGTTGTGGAGAGACCTACTGAATATGCAAGGATCCAGCTTTTGCTCATGCAGCCTTGTCTAAATGTGCACTGTGCCATTTCCTGGACAGTAGCAGATAAGCTGTGATGCGGGAATAAAACAATACCCTTGTTACAAGCAATTCTTCCTGAATACAGAGTGTCTGACAAGTGAATAGCAGTGATTCACAGAAATGAATGTGTGAATGAGTCATCAGCTTTTCAGATGACCACCTCAGAGGCTGTCCCGACTAAAAAAAGGTATGCGACTTCATTCAGCTCCTTTCTACTCTTTCACACTCTCTTGTGTCTCTTTCTCTGTCACAGTCACACACACACACACACACACACACACACACACACACACGCACACACACACAAGCATTTCCCTCTCAATTCACCGAGTAGCATTGTCCTGCTGAGCGATGTGTAATGGAAAAGATAAATGGAGGATAAAGCTAAGGTGACAGGACCGAGCATGCATGTGTGTATGTGCATTTGTATGTGTGTGTGTGTCAGTGAGTGTGTGTATGCCCGTATGTGTGTACTGCACAACAGACCAGCAAACCATCTGCTCATCTCCTCTTAATGAACAAAGCAAACAGCAGGAGTCAAGGCTGTCTCCAAATCTGGAGTCTCTTTATTGGTGAGCACACACATGCACACACATACACATCTTTGTGCTGTTTAATCTGATTATCTTTGATTGAGAACAGGGGCAAAGCAACCTTTTTAGACCTTACTCCTACATCAGTGACAGAGAAGGTCTGAAACACAATTAGCAAGCTGTTCCTGAGCTCTGCTTTGCAGTCACATCTGACCACAGGCAGCCAAATAGACCTAATGGCTGGGAACTAACCAATGGGAACTAACACGCTACTGCATCTGTAGATGATGAGGAAATGCAACACTATTAGACAGCTGTTCACCATATCTTTTCAAATGTACTTGGTCGTAACATAAGCATTGGATCAATTGCCACTGGAGCAATCACACCCGCATACATAGGTGTACACGTGGTTTGATGTGACTCAAACTGGCAGCCTGTGGTGCAGGACAAAGCAGGGACTCTCCAAAGGAAGTCTGGACATTGACAAGATATGACACTGTGTGAATAATATATAATAGAGAACCATAAGGAAAAAAAAAACATTCATATGGACTTTGTAGAGTCACATCCTGTTCAAAGTCCAATGGGTAATTAACCCTCTCACAGAGTTGATGACATACTTTAAGGCATGAAACGCTTCCTGTCTACTGATTGAATGCATATCCTACATATAAACACATATCACCTACTAAGCAAATAGTCAGAAGTGACAAGACTAAGGATCAAACATAAATGCTTCATGGTGTGTGGGTTCAGAATCACTCTGCTGGAAGTGCATAAGTAACAGCATCGTGGCATCATGAGTAAGCAGCCTCATCATCTGCTCTGCTGAAATACCTGTGGGCAGGACATTAAATCCCAGCTCCAGGGGAGATGCTGTTGTTAGATCAGTGGTTCTTAACCAGGGATATAGACTTCACTGGGGGGTTAAGTAAGATGGAGTGGTCACTGGGCCAAAAAGTCAGAGGATGGCCCTGCTTTAACCTCTAAACATGCATATTTACATAATTTAATATTTCTTTTTCTCTAATCTTCTCTAATGTGTTTTAAATTTTTCTGTAGAGCCAATATTATTTTTGCTTTTATAGGCTATATGTTTTTGTTTGTGTTAATTGCCTTTAAAGAACATTTTGATAAGTTTCAGACGTTTACCATATAATACATTTTGACACCCAAAATGCTTGATATGCTATTGTGAAAGTAAAATATTATAAGAATATTACACATGCATTTTCAAAGTGAAGTTGGTGCTCAGTTTAAACATATTAAGCTCAAACTGTATGACTTTTTACTGATTTATCACTATATCTTCTCAATTTTATGCTCTCTATTTTGCATTTTTACATGAAAGGTAGTTTCCTATATTTATTTACTGTACTGGTCATGTAAATGTTCATAAAAGCTCAGATTAAAGTTGAGGGTTACTATATCAAAAATAGAAAAACTGAAGGAAAAGTGACTTTTTCAGTAAAAAAAAAATCAATAACTGAATATAAACACCAGTGTGTCCATCCACTGTCATTCATTAAACTTCATGGGTTTTACTGGTGAATCAATATTGTAGACGATGACAGTGTTTCCATGGTAACTAATGAATATCTAATGAATATCTGAATATCCAAATGGGTCACATGTGATGACCATGAAAAGATGACAAGCTGCATTTTACACCAATTATTTACACATATTGATATGATTAGTGGATCAACAGTTGTTTAACATTATATATTAGTAAAGGATCTCCATCGTTGGTGGATGTTTGGGTCTTTATGGGTTAAACAAAAAAGGCAATGTAAGCCAAATCTATGAAGGTGACACCATATGAATAGTGTCAACTGTTTATATATTAGAAGCAACAAAACAGTACAGCGATGAGTGTGACTGAGTACTATGAAAATCCATCCCTTCACTCTTTACATGAGCAAATTATAAACAAACATGCATAAAATATTATGAAGGACCCTATGCACATTGTCACAAACTTCAGCTACACATCAGATGATACAAAAATAACTGCTTCAACCTTTCCCTTCTCCAAACGTCTTCAGTTCTACTCAACAAAGAGCATAAGCCTATAGAGTATGGTTATAGATTTACATATTTGGCATGCATTGAAGATTGTGGAGTATTTGATGGATTGCTAACTTAATGTAAGATTACTTTCCTATTGTCTTTTCATGTATTTATTAGAGTTTCAGCTGTCTGTACTGTTTGTATTCAATGTCATGTCCTGCTATTGCACGGTTCTGTCTGACTCCAGTCTTATAGCATATTTTGTGTTTGGTATTATTTAGATTATTTATTTATTATTACTATTTATTATTATTTAGTTTTAATTTTTTCTTTTCCAAACTACATTTTACTATGGGGAATTAAACAATATCGTGTTGGTATTTTGTAAAAAACATGTTTAACCCATAAAGACCCAAACAGCTACTGGTGACCAAAATCATCTACTGATCTAAAATGTTTAATACTTATTGATCCACTAATCTGATCAATAATCAATAGAGGCTTTGTAGTGAACGTGCTCACACTATTATCTTCTATAACATTGATTCACCAGTAAAACCTGTGGCATTTGACAAATTACAGTGCTTGTACATGCTTATTTTTGTGTTGTGTTATTGATATTTTTGCTTAAAAAAACACCTTTTTCAGTTTTGTTATTTATTTATTTATTTTTTTACATAATAACCCTCAACTTGAATCTGAACTTTTCTGAACATCTACATGATCAGTGAATGAAATACAGGAAAATACATCATTTTTATTGAAAAATTCAAAATACATTGGATAATATTAAATTAAGTGATAAATCATTCTTTTTATTAAGAACCGTGAAATCTGGTGGAAAAGTCCTGTGGGGTCTTTATGGGTTAAAGGTATTTCTGTGTGTAGCTCTTTCCATCTTTTGGGGTCCTTACTTAAGGTTTGCCATTATAAGGTAACAGCGCCCTCAAGCGGTCAGAGGGTAAACACCATTACAATTATTGCAAATAAGACTCTTTTGGTCTTAACAGGCTCCCGTAGCAGATCCCCTTTCCCCTATCTCTTCCTCGTTACAGTCACAGCATGGGTCCTCATTCCAAGTTAGGTTCGGTGTTTTAGACTTAGTTTCGTTTTGCCTTTGGATAAACTGTTAGCGAATCAATTCCTTAACAGGTCTTTACATCATGTTTACCACTACCGGCTCTCGAGGCCTCTGTAAGTATCCCGAATCGGCCGTTAAAGCGGAGCCAGGCTGTCGCAGTCTTCTCACTGCATCTCCTGTCACTTTCAATGGCAGCTGTTAGCTTAGCCGAGTTGTGTTAGCATTGCGCTGTCATTCATTTACGAAAGGTATTATATGTTAATTACGATTGCCTTCTCTGATTTAACAACCTACATTTTCGTTTCCTGTCAGTCTGGTCAGTCGAATAACGCTCTATGTTTATAATATTCTGAAAACACTGCGGCATTTGTTGTGCTAATTTAGTTTCACTCAGTAGGTTTTAATGGGTCAGTCACGCCTCTGCAAACAAATTAGCAGCATCCCCTTTCAGTCACAAGAAATACATGCAGGATAATATTTAAAGCATTTCAAGGAAGGAATAAGAGCTTACTTAAAAAAGAGCCACAGTTCCTCGTCTAAGCTGTGCTGTTTGTGTTGTGTAGATAAAGCTCCTCTGTCCAAAGGCCTCCTGTTGGTGCTCAATGGACTGACTGTGATGCTCACCCTGCTGCCACAGTACCAGGACCTGTTCGTGTACAGTCTGCAGGCTGTCACACAGCAGCACCAGGTATGTCACCATATCAAACCAACTGTGAGCCCCACTGAACACAATATTTACACATGTTTAGTGTGGGGTTCACGTAAGAGTGTGAAAGTGCAACAGTAACTTCCAGTGGCCTCTGAACTACATCCTCTAGGCTTCCTCAGCAGATGGCGTTTACTGTGTTGCTATAGTGACTGATGGGGTCATGTGACCTGACTTAGGCATGTGGTATAGTTGTGAGGCATCCTCTGTTCAAGGTTGAGTGCAGGGTATGAGTGACGTCCTGAAAATCTTTTAATTATGAGCCATACGCAGTTATACTGTGTTCTACTTCATCATATTTTATAGGTTTCTTTTCTTTTTTGTTACTTCCATTCAAACATCCTGTTAAGTCAAACCTCCAAATGATAAAATATATCATTGTGTAAGAGTGTGACATGTCCCAGTAGGGCTACAGATATTTATTATTGAAATAGTTGTGGATTAATTTAATACTCAATTGAAAAGTGTAATAATTGTTGCCCAACAAAATAAACAGCAGAGCTGAAAACAAAATAATTAATATTTTTCTGCCATTTGAGATTTGACTGATGCTCCTTTATTGATACATCACAAACGGGTGCTTTACTTCTATTGGTATCTGTCATTAACAATGATTTCCATAAGCTGCAAATGGTCCATAACTCTGCTGCTTGCATCGTCACCAAACCCCCCTCCTACCACCACATAACCTCCAGCCTTCAGGCTCCCAGTTTAACAGAGAACTGAATTCAAACTCCTCCTGCAAACCTTTAAATAAATCCACAGTCTCGCTCCTCAGTACCTGTCAGACCTCCTCCATGTCACCACTCCCTCCCTCAGGTCCTCCTCTTCCATCCATCTCGCTGTGCTCCCTGTCTGCTTCAGCACCATGGGAGGCGGAGTCATCAACCGCTCTGCTCTTCCGCTCTGGGGGGGGGGGGGGGGGGGGGGGGGGGGGGGGGGGGGGGGGGGGGGGGGGGGGGGGGGGGGGGGGGGGGGGG
>JAPSES010000097.1:5726485-5744452 GCA_029822895.1 Maxillicosta whitleyi | reverse complement strand
ATGATTTTATTTAGTTCTTATAAATGCTTGGGCCTGAAAACAGGTTTTAATCTTTGGTTTCATTCTATAGTACAGTATTGTATTCTATAATAACTATAAAAAATAAAGCTGACTACTTCATGGATTTCGCCTATCGTGGGTTATTGTTAGAACATTACCCCCGCGATAAACAAGGTTCACTGTATGTTGTTTTCTGAATTTCTCTCCTTTGCAGGCTTGCTCCTGTCTTCTCTCTTTTTGTGCCTTTCTACCTATCAATCCCGAGAATGCCAGTCACCCAGATCCTGGGTCAAATCCACATCACCAATAAGTCTCTGGTTTATATTGTTGGTTTGCAGGTAAGTTTGTATTTTTTCTCTGTTGCTCACTTGTGTTACTGAGAATGTTTGTTTTTCAGGTTTGTCTGACCTTTCTCTTTCTCTTCCTGTTTTTTCTGCGGTCCAGTTGCTGACTTCCAGCCCATTCATGTGGCTCCTCGCCCTCAGTGGGCTGGTAAGTGGTCAAAATCTTATCTGCATTTGTCATGGCCATATCTAAATCATCATCATATTTAAATATCTGTCCCTGTTAGTGGGAACTTTTGCACCTCATTAGCTGGTTAATATTTTCATCACAAAATATTTATTTCACATTCTGACATGGAAATATTAAATTTCATTTATCGGTTTATTTAACATTGTACATTCATCCACATTGCTGTAAATGCACCAGAGTAAGCCAAATGGCAATTTTTCATCTGCAGGCCCTGGACAAATGTTAATTTGTCACCCTAAAAGGTAGCACAAGTTTATAAATATGCGCTTTTAAAAAAATATAGCCTATAATTTTATAAATAAATACCTAAACATGTATAAGTTCAAGACGAGTGTTGCAATACAGCATTTTAAATAATTTACTGACATGTCAGTCGAAGCAAGTAAAAATTGTTAAATACACTTTGTACTTAGACACATTAAAAAAATACAAGAGACAGGGCTAAAAAATTGTAACGCTGGGAGCTACCATTATTATTATTATAAGATGTCAGTTCTCTGATTACCACTGGAATAGAGTTCGACTCGTGCAGCTGTACCTGCAAATGGAGTTTCATACTAAATACCTGTAAATTCAATACTAATATATTTCTGTGTTTGTTTATGCCTTTCAGATATCAGGTGGACTGTACCATTCAAATGTCCTTAGGCTGCAGAAGCTGCTCTTTGTGCCTGCCTGGGTCTCTCGTTTAGGACATTATATTCTGGAGCCCATTTTCTCAAGTGAGTGCATCCAATAGTAATTGTATACTCTACACAATCCATGATTGGTGAAGTGATCTCACAGTAAACACTTACTAACAAGAGTAACATGATTATTGTGTCAGTGCTATGACCCAGAGAGACATAAAATATTAAAATATGCTGCATTGTTTGATAACCAATCATGTATCAAATTTCCAGCCACAGTACGTCAGCAGTTTTATTGTGATGTTGCTTTTTTTTTTTGGCTGCACATATCGTGAAGCTAATTAGGTCAAATTGGCCTTTACTATGCAGAGGTGTATTTGGTTACTGTGCTTTAAATCTATTATGGGACCATGTTTTAATATCTGTACAATTTTAAAGGGGAAGAGAAGAATTTTTTTTATATACATGGTGTCCTCTGTGTGCTCCTCTGCTGATTTGTATGTTTTTTTTTTTTGTTTTTTTTTACTCTATTCATATATTTCTTTATATGTGGTCTTCAAGGCTCCCAACCCAGCAATGAAACACCAGTTGGGATGGGTGCCACTCTGGACATCCAGAGACAGCAGAGGATGGATCTTCTTGACCAACAACTGCTGCTTGCCCAGTACAACGAGGCTCGGAGAAATGCCAGACACCAGCCACAGGTACACACGCACACACACACACACACACACACACACACACACACACACACACGGACACATACGGACTCTCTCTGTCTCTGTCTTTCTGACAATATACAGGCTCATGAGCACCAGATGTGTATTGTCTAATGTGGGTGAAGTTACTATTGAAGAGCTGTTATTGTAATGCACAGATAGTCCTTCCATATATAGAATAACTGCTGTGGTTCAATAGAATGTACATTTATTGTCAGCCTAACAATGCTATTAATATATGTTTATTAAGTTAAATCAGACTCACTTTAGCGTGTTATTAACACGGTCAAGTAACTGTTCACTTCTACATTCAGCAGCACCAGATCATTTTTACATGGACTTCCTTTTATACATTCAATTCAGGAACAGAAATACGACATGGGGATTAGAGGCGATTAGAACACAAATACAAGCAGAAAATGGCTTCTACAATTAATGCCTTCTGAAGTAAACTTTAAACAGATTTTCTTGAAACAAAAAAAACAAAACATTTGAAAACTTCTATAGTATATGATATTGTGACTCAAATATGATTGTCATTAAGCTTGAGTATTGTGCCCATTTTATGTCTAGTGTGTGTATTGTGTGTATATATTCTAAACATCACCTAATGATTGTTTTTCAATGGAGTATGTCAAAATTTGTCCCAACATATAAATTTAGAACATCACATGTTACACAAAAAAATAATCGTTCTTAAAAACAAAAGAAATTTTGACTGTCATTTAATAAACTTTATTAATATTAATATTTTGTTTTGCATAAAAATAAGAGGAAATACATATAGTTTGGGAAGAATGATTATTCAAATTCCCTTATGAGCAAGTGTTGATACTTCTTGTAAATATATAAATTTTTAACTAATTGAGTAGTGTTGTGTTATAAATGTGACTTAACATGAGGACTTAATGAACAGGTAATGAATGACCCATAACTAAAACAATCCTATGTGGGAAAGTACGCGATTCTGCCTCAATGGTTGCTTGTGTGTGTGTGTGTGTGTATATACAGGCTGGTTTATTACAGTGGACCCGGCTGTTCCCGTCTTTGAGACATCGAGGACAGAACCGACCCCCGGTTCAGCCCCGCCCCCAGACTCAGACACACGCCTCCACACAACCTCCGCTACTGGACAACTCCCCGGTTGCAGAGGAACAGGTGACCTGACATGTACTTTTGTTTTGAGCCAAGTAATGGATTACTTTCTTCAAAATCTATCACTTCTCCAAAACTCTTACTTCTTCTTCTGAAGGTCACAGAGCTTGCAAATAAATTCTTAACTTTTGATTAAACTCAGTATACATGTACAGTACATGTGTGCATGTGAGGTGCCACAACAACACTCTGACTACATTATAGATAATGTATGATAATTTAGAGATTATTAATTATACATTCCTGTTTTCAGCTCTCCTGGTTATGTGCTTGAACTACATCAAAACAGATTAGTAGTAGTCATCAGTAGTGACTCACACATGTAGGTTGTCAATCTATCAAAGTTTTCTGGTAAGATGTGAAGGATACATTCTGTGTGTGTTAGAGGAAGACTGAAAGAATGGGAGTTTCATTGTACAGCTACACTTCCTTGTTTCACCACCTGTTTATTGCAGCTCTAAACAGACAGAATTGGATTAAGCTACATAGTCTGTGCTTTACATTCAGTGCATGTATTTATTATTGATTTTCAGTTTTGGTGAGGATTGTCTCTTAATGGTTGGGGGAGGTGTGGTGACTTAATAAAACCATAGACCTGTGTGTGTCTAAAGGTGATGTTACTGTGAAGGCTGCCATAACTGATGTCTCATAACTAATTGTCTTTATCACACAGGTTGCAAGGTTAGTGGAAATGGGCTTTTCCAGGGTTGACGCTCTTGAAGCCCTCAGAGCTTCGAACAATGACATCAACATGGCAACCAACTTTCTCTTGCAACACTGAGATTTCAGTGCAAAAAAACAGAAGTGGGCAAGGACAGAGATGAATCAGGAAGAGAAGTGAAGCAAAGCAGCAACAAAGAACGACGGAGAAAATGGCAGAAGACAAATGAAACATGTACAGATAATTTGAAGGCTGTGTCACTACTACCTGAGGCAGTGTTAGTCTGACCTGATCTGAAATGAAAAGAGTCAGATGACGCTCAGACTAATGGAGAAGTGTGAAGCACAAAGTGTAAGACATTTGCGTCATAGCTTTCTGAAGGCTGTCATAGTGTGAAACAAGTGTCATAGCTCAGAGGTGGGGAGTATGACTCAAAGGGAATCCCTTTGAAAAATATACAGAAGCCAAACCTGTCAGAGCTTTTCTTATAGTTCATCCTAAAAGCAGTTGTTAGCCCAGAGGAGCCAGTGTAAAGTGGGCTTTTTGTCTTAAAACTGATGCTGAAGCACACAAATCAGCTGAAACCCCACCTTCCAACTACATGAATAACAACATATAACTATGTGTGAAATAGTTTTTTATTTTCCACTTCGATGTACTGCCACTTAACTTCCACAAAGACGATGTAACTCTAAAATCCAGCGTCCTTACTCTTCCACCTGGTTGGAGACATAAGATGTAAGTGAAGAAGATGCACAGTAAAAAAACAAAAACCGATCCATGAGACATCTTAAGTTGACAGATTCTCATCTCACATTTGTTAAATAGTTTTTTCTTACCAGATTTTGGGATATTCATTCATCCAAAGTAGTTTTTAATCATAAGTAAGAACTGGAACATGGCTCTAAATGCTAGATGAGACAAAGAAAGGTGTAACTCACTACAACAGAGAGGTTGAGATTTAATAATTATTGTTTTAGAATTTGAAAATGATGCATCAGTGAAGAATGTGACCCACTTGACCATGTTTTAACACATAGTTATTATTTCTACATGTTGGCAGTCTCTCCTGGAAGTAGCAGGGCTCACCCTTTTCCTGTATAAAATGTTTTAACAAAGTCGTTAGTCTGACTGAAAATGACTGTAGGAGCCAAATCCTGAAGAACAAACCAATTTGGCTCAGTTATAACTCCCTCTCTCTCCTGTTGATGACAGAGAAGGGGTTGTTTGACAGGATATGCATTAGTCAGGCTTTCTCAGGGTTCATGAGGTGACTTATTTTTTAAATGACATTTTACTTAAACCATAATTGAAGACATGATGCACAGTAGGCCTTGAAGGAGGTCACATTTCACACGCCAGCCCTCAACCATTTATCTTCATTCATGCTCACACACACACACACACACACATACTCAAAAGGTTTTATTTATTCTGTCTAAGCATATGTTCCCACACCTGGCTGAACCATTAAAGTCTTAAATGTCAGATGATATTTATTATGCAATATCATGACGAGAATACTACTTTGTGTATATAAATGTAAGATGTGCAAGAAAAGTAATATTGCAGCCACTATGTATTGATGTCAAAGACAGATGCTAGTTTTATATTTTGTGCATAATATTATTGATAATATATGACTTCAGTTGAGTCTGTTCTTTGTGTGTATGTATTTTTAAGAGTGATATGTCAGTATATGGATCTAATGAGGAAGTAGTTGCATGGACAACTTTCTGATGAACTGTTAAGAATCATGTTTGATCTGTGGAATAAATTGACTTGATAAAATTATTTGTTTCATGTATGAGCTTTTCACCATGATGTCTGTAGTTGTACTTGATACTTAAGGCGGATTTACAAAGGTCAAAATTTATGTGTGGGTTTGAACTGCGATTTACCAAGACTGCTTGGGCAAATTATAACAGGTGCAAAGTCTTGGACACCGCCCTATTTAAATGAGGATGCGCTACTGAAGACAATAAGCTGTAAAAACTGCTCTGGGATACACCAGCACTAATGTAACAGTGGCTGAAATGATCCAGATGCAAGGAAAGGTAGAGCTGGAGGGGTTTTGTCAGAAGGTATTACATGAGTCCTTCATTTGTTCTTCAGTTTAGAGGGGTGTGTGTGTCTTGTGTTGGGGTGGGTAGGTGGGTCACAGCAACCCATGTGACCCCACATCAGAAGCAGAGGCCCCTCCCTTGCTACACCTACAAGTAAGTCCAAGACAAGTAATCCACCTACTCTTAACTTGTAAATTTCACATTCAGTGTTCCAAATTCTCTAAATGACAAAGTAGTTTTGTTTTTAAAGTTGTACTGCTAAATTATTTAGAAACATTGATAAAACCTTAAAGCAATCAGAACAAGAAGTCTGTAAAACATGTTACCTGATCTCTGCCAAGAGCCTCTTCCCCCCCCTTTTTTTCTTTTAGTACTGTTTTGTCATTTGTTTTTCTGTAATATGACGTTAATGTTATGACATTCCATAATGAAATATTTTTATATCTGCATGTATATAGGTTTTTTTTTTTTTTTAAAGTTAAGTTTCCTCCAACTAGTTTCCTACCCCTGCGTTTCCCCCACATATGCAGGGGCTTCGTGGGCCTGCATTAGCCGGTGGCATACACACCAACAGAGGGAACAGCAACAGCACGTGGACCCAGTACTTCCTCCTAAACTCTACCTCCTCACACAAGAACACGCTAACAGCCTGTTTTATCTTCGTCGCCGGTGGCCCTAAACAGCCATGAACGACATCCAGTTTCTTCCCGGGAGTGGCCAAACGCCAGATAGGAGCTTCTCACGCGCCGCAGACCAACTGCCCTTTTCAACCCAACCAAGTCTCTCCCTCCGGTAATCACGCACACACCTGTTCTCAGTCCACTCAGCAGCACGTGCCCACTTTAAGTCACATCCCAGTATTAACCCGGTACAGACCCACCATTTTGCACCTGTGAAAGACGCAGCCCTTAGTGCACAGCGTTAGTAAATCTTTTTTTTTTTTCTTTTTTTCTTGTGCAATGAGTTTGCACTTGTTCTTACGCACACAAACCTGTAGTAGATCCGGCCCTTAACGTGCAATAATGTTTTTGTACAACTTCTTAAGTTAGAGGAAGTTCAACAATGTCAGGGAAAATGTGATCACTTTAGCTGATATAAAATGACTCTCTCTTTCACACTAGATATAGATAGATATAGTTATATTAGATAAGGGGTATTCAAATCCGGTGCTCGTGGGCCTGGTATCTTGGATGTTTTAGATGTATCCCCCTTCCAACACACGTGACTGAAATGATGAGCCTATCATCAAACTGCAGAAGCTTGATAATGACTGTCAGGTGTGTTGGAAGAGGGACACATCTAAAACAGGGAGTTAAACTCATTTTAGTTCAGGGGCCACATTCAGCCCAATATGATCTAAGGGGGCCAGAACAGTGGGGGAAAAAAACTTGAAATATGTTTAGAAAAATAAACACAATTAAAAAAAAAAAAAAAAATTCTGCCTCAGTTTATCATACATATGTTGATTCTAACGTACAGATGAGGGTGGATCTACAAATACACAGAACATTTAAGAACAGAATGTTGGTAAAATCGCACTGCCTTTTCTAAACACATTTCAGGTTATTCACATTTTTTGTAAGACACATGTTCATGTATTTTTTTTTTTTTTTGCACCAAAACGAAGACAAAGCAGTTTTCATTATATAAAGTATATTATGATAATATTTTACTGCTCTGACCCACCTGAGAACTGATTGTATTGATTGATTGTATGTGGAACCTGAATTGACAAGATTTTGACACCATTTATTGTTAATTTCTTCAATGTAATTTTTTCACAAATTCATCCCACAGGCCAGATATGACCCTTTGGTGGGCCGTATGTTTGACACCTGTCATCTAAAACATGCAGGATACCGGCCCTTAGGACCAGGATTGGTGACTCCTGTTTTAGATGTTTCCCTCTTCCAGCTGGTTCAATTAATGATCAGCTCATCACCAAGCTCTACAGAAGCCTGGTAATGATGTAACTAGTTCCATGTGAGCTGTAAGAGGGAAATATCTAAAACATTCAGGATACCATTTCTCAAGAACTGGATTTGAATACCCCTGTAGTGGATGTTTATGTCCTTTTTACGGAGGGAGTCACTGGGGATCCAACCTTAAGTGTTATATTCAACACATGGCGGCGCTGTTGTTTTAGAATGGCTGTTAACAGTACTTGGAAAAATTAAAAATGTCAACTGGACAGCTTTATGAGCAATGAACTACAAATACAAGTGGATGTGTACTATAGTCATAATACAAATATGTAGTTAAGAAGCAAGAAACAAATAAATAATGAATCCATTAGTTACTGTATGAAGGATTTTAGCTGTATAAACAACACCATTCTTTGATTAAAAAATAGTGACCCGCTGTGTTCTGTTAAGTATGGTTTTGCAACAAAACGGATATATTCTTTTGCAAGATTAATCGTTTTAGATCTCTTAAGTTCTGAATGATTCGATGTTTTATTAAATTACATGTGGATATCATCTCATCACTGACAGAGAGATGATGATAACCTCCAGGACTGTGCTGCTCAACAGTTTTTTTGTTTGTTTTTTTAAATTGTGATGCTTTGACTGATTATTATGTGCTCACAGTCTTTCATCACCTCCTGTCAGTGTTAGATCTGTGTAAATGAGGACATGACTGTCACAAAAGCAACAAAGTCAAACATCTGTGGGGGTCCCTTAAATGTTGAATGATATTTTGATAATAAATAAAGCTCATTTTCCATCCCTGTGAGGTATTATCATGAAAGATGTTACATCAAAATGTAAGATAACAAGGGACCTCGTTTGACCAGACAGAGGCCTGTGCCAGCTGAGAACACAGCAGTCTGGTCTATTTTGTCTCTATAATGGTAAGACAATATTTTGTAATAACAGCCAAATAGTTCAAATAGATTCATGTGTATACATCAGTCACTCTGTCTGCTGTGTATGTGTGTGTGTGTGTGTGTGTGTGTGCCAAAGTTGTGCCATGCGTAAAAGTGCAAAAGCCTCCAGAGTCAGATGCAGAATGGGATTGACAGTCTGATATAAATGATGCCAGCAGCCCTTGAATGAACACACTCGACCATTTTAATGCAGTTTATCCTGTCCTTATATCTTAAGTATAGGTCTATAGGCTACAATTTATTTGTGGTGTTTGGCACTCATCACTTTTGTTTAAAAGGTGAGTGTGGCACATTAGGAGAAAACATCTTTTTTTTTCCTTTTTTGCTTTAAATTAAATTCATTTTTGACAAAGTGCAGTTGCAGAACAAAAGTCATTGAAGTTCACTCTGTGTCGCTTCAATACCTGCTCATGTTACTGGCCATGGAAGGTTAATGCACTTCTTCTTTTCACTATTAAGCCTATCTGACAAATCATAGACCCTATACCTCTGCATGTCCATTAGTTTGTGGAATCCTGCAGCCTCTGCAGCTGACAGGACTTCTGCATTCCAAGCCCTGGGTTTAATACCCTGCACCACTAGCCCCTAATATGGTTCTTTGATGCATATGGAAGGCCAGCTGCATATAAGATATGCTCAAACACATTCATATACTATGAAATTAATGCGTTTTAATGAATGGAACCTTCACACATTTACTAAAACAAAGTCTGAGGAGGGCTCATTTTAGATAAAATACATGGCTCAATTTATCTGAATACATTAAGGTAAAATGAGCTACCATTAAAAATGATTTTTTTTTTCATACAAAAAAAGAACTTAGGAAAGCAAATATTTAGCATTAGGCTATATCTCGTGCAGGCAATACCAAGGTATTCCCTGCATATTTTATGTGGAGCTGAATCATGTACTCCTCACATCAAGGACAGCAAACTTATGACAGAAGAGTAGATCACACTGATTGATGCTTTGACACTATTGTGTCTGCATAGGCATTAAAGAAACAGCTATTTGTCTCAAGTAATGACACAATAGTGTCAAAATGTGTGACTGCATTATTAAAGGAAAATCAATCAACATGCTCACATATGACTGGTGAATCCTCATGGGAAGTTGAAATTTAATAAGATGTGCAAAAAAAAAAAATCTAGGTATTAAAAAGGAGAAAATGGTCCTAAGTAAACCCAATATGTCAAATCCATTTTTTAACCTTTCTGTTCCTTTCACTAAATTCAAACAATGTTAAGGTGCTCAATGGAATGGAAGTAAAAATCACTGCTCATTAAGAAAAGCAAAGGTATATTTTTGTCACTAGATGGAGACATTGAGTCAGGTCTGTGTGTTGTTATTGCCACTTAGCCCTCTGCCACACCCACCTGCTCAGATTATTCCACTGAGCAGACAGCTTCAGCAGACATCCTCGCTCCAGGGTGGCTGAATATCAATGGACAGAAATTATGCACATTTCCAAGTTTAGGAATTCCAAAAGCACATGATATTGCCAACATTTCCATGAAATACAAAAAAAAAAACCCACAATGTTGCTTCCAGGAACCTTTTTTTTTCTTGCCATACGTGCACTTGAATGTCATCTGAGCTCCCACAGTCACTCAGGAAAAACTTGCAGGTCTCCTGAGTTCAGTGACATACTTCCATCCACACTCAGCTGACATCAAACCCAGCCAAGCAGTACAACTTTAAATGGCTGCTGAATTGAAAAGCAGCTTAAACTAGAGTCATTAATAACTGTCTTTCCTGGGTGTCTCTGTGTGTTTCAGTGTTTAATTAAAGACAGTGACTTACAAAATAAAATCCACTGACAGCCTACCAGATATGCAGTGGGATGACAACTTAATGTACAGCTTTAATCTTGGCTTGTTTAGGGGGATGGTTTAGATTTTTGAAGCTTTGAAAAGTTTCTATATTTATGTTGCAAAAAAAACAAAACATAAAAAGATCATTAATCCTGACAGGTGTCCCACTGATAGTGAACAATATTCTGACTGTATTTTGCCAAGGAAACAAACTGGGACATGTGGGAGCCAACTGTGGTGTGATATTTAAAAATCCCTGTGTTTAACCAGGAATATCAGATGCAGTGGCAGGATGATACACTGTGAGTTTTAGGGGTTTCTCCTTGTCTGGTTGAAAAACCATTACACTACAGACGACTCTGGCCTTGAAGCATCAGCAGTTTGTGTCTGGCTATTTGTCATTTGAGCTGAGCCATCTGCGGCTTTATTAAACAAGGCCTACTGTACACACAACATGCTGCTACAGTACAAGAATAGTGTGTGTGTGTGTGTGTGTGTGTGTGTGTGTGCACTCTTGGACTTCTATCCTTTTGAGATGTTTAAGATTTAGACCCTTACAACTTACCCACAAAAGATATTACACAGTGTAATTAATCTTCCTTTTCTTTGCAGTGTAAAGGTTCAGACAAATCTAAGGCTTTAGGAGTATGAATTACTTAGCTCCGAAAGGTATTCCCTAAAGATTGTGATATAACACTCCCCCTTTGTGCATGAATCTCTCTACCATAGGTAAGCAGGGAAACATTTGACAGAATATCACTGCTCACACGTGCTCATCAATGTGAGTTTTCTATTGTCAATGAAAACACTGGCAATCGTGTAGAATTATATTCATTAGTGTTGAATTTTAGCCATAATAAACCAAACTTGGCAAAGAAAAGACTTCATTTTGGGAAATTTGTATAGATTCCACAGATGAGTCACATTGCTGTTGCCCTATATTAGCTTCAAGGTTACTGTGAACTATGATTTTTTTTCTACCGTAGAAGGGGATCTCTTAATGGTCAGTATGAAGAGGTGGAATGAATCCATAGACCAACATCATATTCACTGCAAACACTGGCACTGATACTTCTATTTAAAAAAAAAAAACCTGTGAAAAAAACAAACAAACCCTAAAACTCTGGGGATTTACGTTGCGGTTAACTAAGACTAATGGTGTGAAATGATTGTTTTTAAATCTCGACAATTCGGCTGTTAGCTGCCAGCGCCAGTATCTATCTACAAATGCAATGTGTCTGTTTTCTCTGGGAGTGAATTAGCTGTGGATACTGTGCTGCTGGCATGTACATGTATGTATCACTTCAAACAGCCAGAGGCCAGCACCAGCCTCAGCGCCGTCTCCGCTATATTCCCTCACCAGCTCTGTTGCTATGGTGAGTGCATGCCGTTTTGTGTGGTTGCCATGGGGACCCCGTGATACTGCCTTCCTCTTGCTCTCATCATGTTTCTGCATGATCATTTGTATGCCTTACCCTCTGTATGCTAATGCTTTTAAAAAAACATTAGCAGAGCTGGGAAGCGCCCTCGGGGATTGCCTTCTGTAGAAACGCACCCAGGTTAATCCTTTTCGCTGTCTGAAAGGATGGCAAAAATACCAAAAGAGATGAAAGACTTTTCCACTGTGACACTGCATGTTTGACTATCAGATGTATGAAAAAAGTCAGTACAATGATGCCTCTTCATCTATCTCACTAATGAGCCCATTGCTATGGAAGGCGAGGATGCCAAACGCCTCCCACTAATATGATAATCACATTGAAGCTTTTGCATTTTGAGATAATGACATCATTTGTTTGCTTCTAACAATCACTGACTGTCAGTTTCTTTTATAGATGCAGGTTATTATTGTCCCTTTACATGTGCCCTGTGTGGACATGTATGTAATCTAGCCCCATTTTCATCATGTCTGGGTGCTCAGGGAAACATGTGGGAATGTTTGCATCTCTTTCTCGTGTGGGCAGAGAGCGAACGGTAAAGGCCACTGATGTTTTCCTCTAGTCGTTTTAACAGGAACTTCATAGTTAATGGGCCACAACAATGTACCTGCCTTGAGGCCATTCAGGGGTTTGGCATTTTCCTTCTGTTTGTGCCGGCTCTTGTATGCCACTTGTGGTCTGTTTAGTCTGTGCTTGCTTCGTTTACGTCAAAGGCAGAGTAATCTTCTTTAATCATTAGGGCTTGGCTAGGTTCACTTTAGGGTGCTGTGGTTTGTTCAACCTGTTTTTCATCTTACCAAAAATAATGACAGTTTGTGGATAGATGACTTGTTTTGCTCCCCGTATACTCCTTTACTCCTCCTCACATTTCATTGTTGATATCTCTGTCTTAAACCTGTGTTTCAACTTGCCTGTGTCATGCTGGAAAACAGTGATTTGCAATCCCAGGATGGGATGACACTCTCTAAACCAGTCCTTTGGTCAACATTACTATTAAGTAATTCAGCTTCACTCATCTGACCATCAGCTGTCACCGACCACAAACTGATCCCCTTCCATGTCTCGACAGATTATGAAATCTTTGGCAAACCACTTTCAAGACCACATGGACTTAATTTAGATGACAAATGACTTGACCTGTGCAAAAATGACATATTTGATGAGGTATTTCCCACTAAGAACAGGTAACACAAGTCTTACACAAGACTTTGAAAACCACAGGAAAACAAAGTAATTCAAGTACAGAGACTTGGTTCTGGTACTTGGAGATTATTATGGTCTAATGTGGCTTTTACACCCCCTCACCATCCCTTCGTTTCTCCATTTCCTGCACTCTCACACTGTTCCAACCTTGATAAAACACAGACACTCAGGAAAAGCTAAGTTGCGCAGCATGACGAGCCCATCTGTTGACAGAAGTGGAAACAACTTTCTCTGCTCTATCTTTTCTCTATAAACTACTGTACATCTTGTACTTGCCTTGATTCTTTATAGCATATACTACACTCACAGAATCGCTGTGCTCTGACCTTTATCAAAGGCCACTTCCTCTGTAATCGTACACACACATGGTATGGCATGAACGCCAGCTTCGTGCATGGTTGTGTTTATTTTTATGCATCTGTGTGTGCCTATCTATGTGTCTATAAATGAGATGAACAGGGTCACCATTCAGACTCCTAGTTAAGGTGAAGGTGTTAAGCTCATGAAAGCTTTCTCTTCCGCTGCTCTTCTAAACAAACTTTTAACACACACACACACTCGTATACACACGCTCCAGCAGATCCATTACGTCCGGTCTAAAACTCCCTTCACTAAACACTTCCGACATTGTCCTGAGTGTGGAAGTGTCCAGCTGTTAGTGCATTTATCATGGGGGTTTAGAGCTGATTCTGGTTGTCTTTCTGCACCACTGACACACAACAGGATGACGTTTTCTTGACTCAACAACAAGGAAAGCAGCCTTTTCTAGCAAACCTGTCTTCTTTCTACTTTGTACTCCTCTCCTTTTACAGCCAAGTCTGTGCCTACTCATGCCCTTTACCTATCTGTTTTATGCTCCATTAGTATTTGTGCACAGTGCCAAGTGGGCATCCTCAAGCGGAAATTCACTATTCAGTTAAAATTAGTGCAAGCCTGTGTGAATGTAAGTTAAATGGAAAAAAACACCTCTTTATTTTAAAGGGGCTACAACGCTTACCACTCATATGCACCGTTTTTGTGCTCATGTATACAGTATGTTAAATAATAACTTTAAATATCTCACACTACTGAAGTCACTACATCACTACTGTCTAGTTATCACTTTGTGACTGGTACATCCATCCATCCATCCATCCATCCATCCAATAGTTTCTTTTTTTCACTGATTTTTGTGCAGAGGTTTCACTTAATTTGTTTGTTGCCTTTTTCTGCTTTTGCTGCCTCTATAGTTACCAAGGTACCATTAACTTAGAAGTGATATTATCTCATGTTAACAAACACACTAGCAGATGATCTATGAGCCATTGCCAACATCTTCATTTCAGTTATGTCAAGGTCTTCCAGGCTGAAGAGAACATCTCTGTTGTTTCTGTAAGCTCCTCCAGAAAAACATGATGGGCAGTAGAGAGGAAAGAAATCCCAGGAAGTCCAAGTATTATAGCATTGGAACAATAAACTCATGAGTATAGATTAAATGTTACTGGATATAACAAAGATGAAAATGTAATTTTTGTAGCTTAGAAAACAAGTAATTATAGCAGTGCTGAAGATTCACTTTGTGAAAGAATGAGTTATCCACAAACTAATCAAATTCATTGGTGAAACTGTGAAACAAGTATTGATTTTTCTTTTTTTTATTGCACGTACGCATAATATTGTGGTGATCATCAATAAAGCCATTAGAAACAAAGGAACAATACTCACAGACTGCATTTTACATCATATATATTCTGTTTCAGCAGCAGGGATATAGAGGAAATTACATTTAACGTAACTCAAAATTAACATAATGGACATCCACCTCCACATTGAAATTACATTCTCCTATTTTTAGGATGCATAAAACTAGTCACGTTAGCTGAGTAATCTGAAATATTACATGTAGTTATTAAAAAGGCTTGTATGTGATACAGAATGTGCACAGACAAATCCTGTTACACATTGTGTGTGAAATGTGTTGACTGCACTTGTGAAATACTGCAATAATATCCAGAATACTTATGGTTATGTTCACTTTTTCATGCATCTGTAGATGCTGTGATCACCTCAGTGCTTAGACTGAAGGTAACACAGAGCTGATCGTGTTCCTTTAGTCATGTTTAAACACAAAGAGACCACCCCCTCCCCTTTTTAGTCTGTGCTGATTCACAACGGTCTGAAACCAGCCAGCTCTGGAAGCTTGTCTCCATGGAGACAAGGGTGGGAAGGAGAGTGATGATGTTGCTGGCAGAACAGCAGTCCCGAATCAACCATGTGTTTCAGTGTGTGTATGTGTGGATTTACAGGAGACAAACACAGGGAGATTATATTTTCCTTCTCTAAAGAAGGGTAATTTGGGTGTCTAGCACACCACGCTAGGTAGCTTTTTTGGTGGAAGGATAACTACAGGATCTGTCAACTCTGGAGAAAAACAAACAGCTTTTATTGATGAGCTATGCCATTCTTACCCTTGATTGATTTTACAGGTTGTGACAAGCAGAGAGTGTGACCAATTTCTTGTGACATGTGCAGTAGCCTATATTCTCAGATATCTACACAACAAAAATAGTAGGATCTAAGAGGGTATACACTGTGCACCAGGGAACGTCAGTGTCGGAATTACATTTTAAGGATTATCAGAGAGTTAAAGATGTGAAAATAACACATTATAGGTCTAGAGTCTGGCAGGGTGTATTTCTTCTACTGCTTTTCCCTATTTCATGTCATCTCTAATGATGACATTGTCTAATGAAGATGTAAATTAGGACTTAAAATTGTTTTACAAACTTAAATTTTGTGTGACATGTTTTTCCACATATCTTTGTTTTTCATAGCACATTGATCATCTATTGATGTCTCAAATGTTCCATGCAGCCCTCTGAATGTCCTGACCCAGGGCAAAAATCACTATGTTAGACAATATAATACTGTAGCTGCAGTACAATTGGAAATCGTATAGGCTATTACATTGTTGATAGGATGTTAGTGTCAGCTGAACTGCTGTAAAAATACAAACTACAAGTCTTTAGCAATTGGCTGCTGTCTTTGTCTCAGCTGGCTCCTGTCAGTACAGCATAATAGATCTATGTTCACCACAGGGAACTAATGTAATAAGTCTTTAAATATGTCCACGATACTGCTGATAAATCTGACAATTTTGCCATGTATTATTTTAATACTGCCTACAGTTTACCATTGCACACAAGACAGCAGAGATGAAAGTAATGACACAATGTTTCATCAGCACAATGCAGCTGTCAAGTAAAAATTAAAAATTGGGGCTGCTTTGAGTTTGTCACCGAAAATGTCTTTGTTTTACTGAACTGCTGTGACCCACATCGCTAAAACTGAGCTTAAAGCTTTGGATGATGTGGCGATGAAGAGGTGTTACAGGCAATTTTTAGAGGGGGTGGAGATGAAAAAAGGGCACAGTTAGTCACTGGTTTGAATAAGATGGGTGCCTCTGTTTTAATAGACATGAATAACAATGAGTGAGACAAGGCGATGGAGACTAATGTAGGCTATCTGTCAAAAACTGGTTCAAAGCCTGTTTTTTTTAATGATTGAAGTAATCTTTTTAGCCTTGTCGCTCCCAGAGACTTCTGGCTTTGACCACATGACGTCATAAACCTTATTGAAGGCCCCTCTCCTCCCTGGGCCAAGGTGTTGATGACTTGTTGATCTCTTGTTGGCGTTTCTGTAACAAGGAAGTGTTTTACGGGGTGGGGTTGTTAGCCCCACGCCCAACCCCCAACCTGGAGGACCGGGTGCTACTTTTCGTCTGGCCTCTCCTCAAAAACCTGCCCGGCATGGTTAAACCTGCTGGGGGTGTGAGCCCCCTCCGGTATAGCCTTCTGAGTCACAGAGGCACGCAAGCCTCTCCACCACGCCAAGGTAGTAGCACACGGAAAGGGCACAGTTAGTCACTGGTTTGAATAAGATGGGTGCCTCTGTTTTAATAGACATGAATAACAATGAGTGAGACAAGGCGATGGAGACTAATGTAGGCTATCTGTCAAAAACTGGTTCAAAGCCTGTTTTTTTTAATGATTGAAGTAATCTTTTTAGGTATTCATCTAAAGTATGTCTGGTGTTAAGATAAATCTACTCACTCAGAGCCAATGAGAATTTTGGAATAGCCTAAGGAGTAAGAGAAAGTCATTACAAGTGCCACTGATGCAGCCAGTGGCTATGCAGGTTGTAACAGGTCAACACCCTTGTACCTGTGATTGACATCATAAATAGGCTGTAAACAAAGGATGTGAACAGGACTGAGGACTAATTGTGGTAATTGTTATCATTATGTCAGCTTGACATAGTTAAATGGCTTAAAATAACAACTTTGTAGATTCTCAAGCTAGTTAAATTATTTATTTAATTATTTGGATGTTTGTCAACAAAATATTATGTTGTAAGTGTGTAACCTTTTCACTCTTAAGGCAGCAACAACAATTCTCATTTTTATGTTATTGTGCACAAATGAAGACTTATTGAAAATTATACTCCAATTCCAGTTGGATCATCTCCCTAAATGTTACACTTACTTAACCTTTACATACTAGTCTGGTCAAATTTCACCTGTTTTGACATTCAACAGTAGTAAAAATACCCTAAACATGATTCTTTTATCCTGAAATTGTATGACTTTTCCTACATTTTGCCAAAATACACAAAAATGAAAATATTTTAAAATGTTATACTTTAGTACAGGTGCTACAGATTTTTGGACACTGAGGCTGGTTCAGGTCTATTTTATAAAAAAATCATAATGGCTTTTATGTTTTTATGTGTATTGTAAAACAGGACATGATACAGTGTGATGGTGGATGTTTTTGTTCAAAAACAAGTTTCTAAAACTTAAAAACACATGCTCTTCCT
>JAPSES010000097.1:5685542-5716614 GCA_029822895.1 Maxillicosta whitleyi | reverse complement strand
TAAATTACAGCTACAGGCTGTTGAAAAACTCTATTTTTACCTGTGATTTTTGTCAGACTGCCAATTCATACAATGGAAAATGACTTCCTTTCAACCTGCCTGGCTGCTGACTGACCTCGACTGGAGTTTCTTTGAGACAACTACAATATGTTAATGTGTGCCTTCATATCCACTCTACTGGTATTTCCCTCTGCTGGCAGCCGTTGCTGCCTGAACCCCGCAGCCTTCCGTTTCCCACAGCTCTGTCCGGAAAGCTCTTCACTTTTCACCCTGTTGTGTTCTCTCCATTTTTCTTTGCTCTCTTCCTCATCTTCATGGTCAGTATTGAAGAAGCAAGAGAGAAAGAGAGTCAAATAGAGAACTGCTCTGTCAGATTTAGAAACCCCTTTTATATGTTTGGGATCCTCCTTAAGCTCTCCTGGCTCGGTGTCACCATGGCAACTGTGAAATGCTACAGAGCAGGATAACAAAAGCTTTTGTTCCATACCAAAAGCAATAACAGTGGTTTATTTAGAGCCTACACTCAATGTGTTGTCTCGCAACCTTGTTGTGACCGCACCATTGTCTCACCTTATCTCTTAATTATAAAACATCTGCACAGTTACTATGGCTTAAACATGAAAGAAAAAAAACCCACAAACTTTGTATCTGAAATAAAGTCAACAATATATTTAGCCTTTAATTAATAAACCAAGTCACAAGTGCTTGGACAGTGTACCACAACTAAAATAGATGTAAGACTTTTTTTAAATGGCTCAGATGACAGCAATTGTGTGAATTAACAAAGATCATACTATTCCCACATCAATTCTCAGTCAGACAGAAGGGGAAAGACACCTTGTCACATGATGTAAACACCCATTTATCATCTGTGATGTACATCCGTATAATATATTTACACAGTAAGCTGTGGCGGAGCAGAGGTCAGGAAATCTTTGAAACACCAACGTGGTTCACTTTGGTATTTGTACGTTAAATAAAGACAATCAACATCATTAGACTGGATCTTTGATTGTGTTTTTGGTTCTCAGGTGTTGTTTATTTGAGTCAGATGTAATGTGATGTCTCACTGGATCAGGATAACATCCACAGTGAAGCTAAAGCCAGATGGCTCACTCCAGCTTCCTCAATGGGATGAAGAATCAAACACTACTAGTGAATATGAAAGGTTTTTACTGATGTTAGAGTGAAGGACGTAGTGCTTTATCCCCACCAGCCTGAGGAAATAGCAACAGTCTTTCACAAAAGGGCCAAGTGTTATGTTATGTATCTTCTGCTGGTACTGAATGCACTGAATAGTAGTATCTGGCTTGAAAAATTGGCTGTGAAAAATAAAATATCCAATAGATCCACAGAGCTGATGGTGTGTTTTTAAAAAAGTGTTACCTTTAATAAATCCAGATGAAATCTTGGTAAAATCTAAGCGGTGCTTATGTGTTTTCCACTGGGTAAAGCAGGTTGACTTCACAGGTTGTGTTTTACTGACATGTAGAGAACAACCTTAAATTAATTTGTAAGATATTTTCCCAGTGTGACCAATTATGGCAGTTGACAGTTTTTGTCCACTTATTTTTAGTGATATCTGATTACTTTCATTTATTTCTATCTATTTATTTTTAGTCTGTTTTAATCGTGATCAGCGACCTGGTGGTGCTGTTCATGTCTTTTGTCTGTGCTGTTTTTAATCTGTCCCCTGTATGTGTCCTGTGGTTTTAATGTTTTTTGTGTTTGAGATGCCCTCTTCAGACTGTAGAACAAATCTACCTACAGGTATTAATAAAATCACCTTGAACCTTGTATCTTGTGGCCGCATTACCTTTAACATTGTTTGAAGAGGAGCATGATGGTCATATGTTTAGGCTCCAAAAATAAGATAAATCCCATTAACACCTATGTCAGAGAGAAAAAGGCTGAAAGTTTTTAGGTGGAGGGTGTTTATTCTAGCCTTATTTAACAAACACCTATCAGGCTGTGAAGTACAATTTCCTTTTAAGGTCAATTAGGTATTACATACCATTTTCTATTAGTTCACTTTTATGCAAATCAATAATAAATTTAACTGGAGGATTGCCAGCAGGCTTTTGCAAGGATTCTACTATGGTAACGTTTACCTTATTCATGCTTTTCTCAGTCGCTCTGAGAATCCGTGAAGGGGGAACCTTGTCACTAGGGAGTTGAAACAGGACTGTGGAGGTGTGGGGGTGGAGGTTTACAGACGATGAGGGCCATGTTCAGTATGCTTCTTTTGAAATTTCAGTTCCTGGCTGACAGCAGCCTAATGCGAACCCCAAGGCATCATCACCTGGTTACCTCCGGGAGAGGAGTGGATTGAAAGGAATGAGTAGGTAAGAAAAGGCAGGAAAACAATGATGGATGAGAGACAGGACAAGACTAGGGGAAGCACATTATTAAAAGAGAGTGAAGCGCAGAGGATCACTGCAGGTGAAACCACAGGGGATTTGGAGATGTTAAGCAAAAGAAAAGCGAAACAGTGGGAGGAGAAGAGCTGTAGAGGAGGCGGCAGAAGTATGGTTAAGTGTACGAATGCATGCAAGTGAAGGGTCTCGTGTAAACCTAAAATAAACCCCTACAGGCATGCATGAGATCCACATTCCCAGGGGCTTCTGTGACAGTGATGATACCAGCATAGTTTTTTCTATCACAGTATTACATAACTCAAGAAATTATCTCCCGGCTGCTGTGGCAAAACCGTGACATTTGTCAGGTTTCAGTGTAAGAACAGAAACATTCACCTCATCTAATGCTTTCTGCCTCCTCGTCTACATCCCTCTTCCAGGAATGGAGGAGCCAGACAGATGGAATTCGGTTGATATTGATATTGGTAATTCAATTTATGTTGAAGATAGATGAGCTTTGATCGGATGACATTCTGTGCTATTCAGTGACAGAAAAAATATGTTTCCGTGCACTTGCTTACCCCCCATGTTGTCGTTTCATCTTGTCTTTTATGGCTGTCAATGTGCCTAACGCTGCCACATACAAATTGTAATCATCTGCTCTACATTTATTAATGAAAACTTCATTTTTTATCAACACTTTAATAATGATTAAATGAAACTAAGCAGACAGCAAAATCAGTGCAGCCTCTTCCTGTATCTTCTCCAGTCTTCAACACACCGTTCCCTACATCATTGATTTTAATGAGGAGCCCAGAGTGGTTATATGTGCTCCATCATTTTCCAAAACACCTGCTTCGCTCAACAACACACATTTCAAGATGGCTGTTGGACCAAGACATCCACTTACAATGTCCACTGTACAAACAACAGTGATGTAATGGCCCATTAAATGAAAAAACTGCATGCCACTGGCCCATTTTTTTTACTATTTAATGTCAGATTCCCAAGAAAAGTTTACATTACAGCTGCCCTTTCTGAGACTGTGTCTACATTAACCTTATAACACAGAACGTATCATATTTGATACGTGAGTTCATACCTGATGTATACAATTACATACATGCAATACACAGTTTATTTATCCACCGTGGGGAAGGAATTAATTTACCAGAGGTCTTTCCAGTGACACTTCGAGATTGTTATTAATGAGGAAGGAGGCAGAACTTTGCCAGTTTTGAAAAGCAATTACCAATTTGTTTTTGTTTGTTCAAAAATAATAATTGAGCATTGAGACCCGATGTATCAAATATGATACAAAATTCAAACTCATACATAAATTTTGACATTTAAAAAAAAAAAAAATGTTGGTTGGTCAGTAGGACCAATAAAGGCTCCAGTTTCAAAGAACTGCAATTTTCTGACAATGATTTAATGGTTCAGGCTTTACAAGGTTTAAATGAAAAATGGTGATGCATCTAAAAACACTGTGTATATGGCTTTCACATTACAACATTTATCTTCTTACCTTTTGTATACCTTTGTCCCATCTGTCTCACCTTTTATTTAATTACCTGTTACCTCTGTAACTTGAAACAAAATGGAGGCATTGCCACTGAGTTATTTTTCTGTTACTGCGGGTGACTGCACTTCGTGAATAGTGACTTTAGTAAAGGATATGATTTCTGCCTACAAACAATGTACCCAGCTGCATTTATAAGCGGCAGTGTTTTGCATTTTGACAGATAGTTGGCTCGTGATCGTCGCTGGTTCTGTGGAAATTCTCAACTACATCTTTGAGAGTTGACAGTCAACATTTTCAGAATACAAACTGAAAGTAGCAGCTTAAATTTGAAGTCTTCGGTTCCTGGAGTCAAACAGAGATGAAGATTTTCTCCTTTATTGTGGCCATTGTTCTGCATATAGATTGGATATTGCTGCATAGCGATAAACACACTGTGTGAATTGTGTTTACTGGACTTGCATGTGAAATTACAGGACCCTTGGGCTTGGATGAGGCATGTGAGAGACATACATGTATAGTGTGTTGGCTGTCAACTTGCATGTAGCATGTACTTGTATGTGCCTGTATGTATTGAAATGACCCAGTGGTGTGCAGAAGGCTGTTGTGTGTAACTTGATTGCAGCTCCTACTCACAGGGTTTTTCCTGTCCTGCAGTCTGTGACAGTACACGCAGTGTGACAACCTACAGCTGTGAGGGTGTGAGTTTACTAATGAGATGCCCTCTGGACCTGTGTGTGCTTGGATTGTGCATGTGGACTTGTTTTTTAATGGCACAATTTGAACAATTAGTTGGATGACTTACATGAGGTGACTGGGTAGCTTGGTGGTTAACGCCTCTGACTTTGGTGTGGAAGATGGCTGGTTCGAGACCCAGGTGATCCCTTGGGAAAGGTTCTTTATGCTGTACATCCCAATGTGGCCACAAGGGGGCGCAAGCCTCATTATGCCGGTCCCAAGCCGGTTGTGTCAGGAAGGGCATCCGATGTAAAAACCTCTGCCAAGTCAACATCCGAAGGTGATTCGCTGTGGTGACCGTGAAAGGGAAAGAGCTAAAAGAAATCATTATCACTTGAATGACTTACAAGAGATCATGTGGAGATGATCCTGTGATTATGTACCATACCAAACGTCTTTATAATACTGTGCATTACTCAGTTCTTAATTAATGTGTGGCTCTCACAGCCTCATTGTTGTCACACTGGAAGAGAAACAAGAAAAGAGGTTATGACTAAATCCTCTCACTTCATTAATGTTTGGTAAAAATGTGAAAAATCGATATTTGAATAAGACTACATATGGCTAAAATGTATTTTCAATAACTTTCACCTTTTGACCTCATCCATTGACCCTGCCTGTGTTTCAAAAGTCCCTGGGCACCCTAACATCCCCTGACCCTTCTTATGTGCACTGTGTGATCCTGCCTTGTTAAAAGTAAGGATGGTACATGGTAGTCAGTGGTGAGTGGCAGCAGATAAATCATATGCAGTCAGTTACATGTATGATCCTCCTCAATTTATAAGCTAATATTCCAGGTTAAGAAAGTACTAGTTTGTGCAGTAAACTGTAAGCACTGTTTAGTTTAATGTCAAATAGTTCAGCATTTATGGAACACATCACCAACACCAAAAGAGTTGTTACCTCAAACACTTTCACCTGGTTTTTCGACCATGAGTGACAAAGGTGAAAAGCACTACAACATTAATGTGGTCCTGTTGAAACCTACAAAGACACTTTGAGCAGCTTTGGACCATTTGTGGAAGGACACATGCTACTTATTGTAACTCTGGGGCTTTCTAATTATGTATTTTCACAGCCTGATCCGTTATTGGTTTTATGACAAACTGGATTATCGTAATTGGACAATGATCTTTTTTTCTTTCTTTGTTTTTTTTTTTTTTTTTTTTTATAGCTATATTTTATTGATTTTCTATTTTAACAAACATATGATCATAAACACGATACAACACTACAAGCAAACAAAAAACCATTCTAACACCTCTACTTCCACCCTGAATAACATCTACCATGACTAAAATAGAATATTGAAAATAATATCTGTATGTGCATCACATACAGACATGGAAAATTACCTTTTTAAATTGACATGTGACATCCAAAATTTAACTAGTGTGTTGACCTGTGGGGATCCATGGGTTTTAGATGCAGCAGTTTTTATACTGTTGTATATTCATGCATTCTGTACCGCATTTGTCCAGCAGTCAGCACCAAAGCGTTCTGGGTATGGCATCATGATTTTAAGGCTGTTGCATTTCAAAATGACCAATATCTCCTGAAATATTGGTCCTATCAACTTGTCAGTTTTGCTAGTGTGTCACTTGACCAAAAATACAAAAATATGCCAAACTACAGCAGTTAGCTCTTGGATTTTGCCCTGGAGCCCTGGATTTTGTGTGAGTCCTGAGACACGCAGAAGCCATTTGACTTTTATAATATAGATGGCATCAGTCAGACTATTTGTCTCTCACCACTATCCACTGTACATATTTTAGCTTAAAGTAAGGGCTTATAAGTGTAACCACAAAGGGGAAAAAAATTCACCTTTCTATTCACTGAATCTGACAAAAAAGTGTATTGAATTAGAATTGCTCACTGTACCTTTAACCAGTAATGAAAAGTAACCGTACACTTCCACACATACAGTATCTTCCATTTATGCACATACATAGTACACGCACAGGGAGTGAAAATGAATTGCCGCTGACACTCATGTGATTAATACGAGTAGGTAGAAAATGAAAGGAGGGTGGTGGGGACGTGGGCACTAAGGCGGGATACAGCGGATATATGAGGATGATGTGATGGTGTCAGGGAAGCAGCTGGGGAAAGAGGCAGCAGAGGGAGTAGGATGGTAAAAAGGAAAGCTGAGTCTTCACCCACTTGTGTCATGAATAAATCACTGCTGAGTTCTCCTGGTTTGCCCAATGCTGTCTAGCCCAGCATAGACCAGTCGTAATTTACCAGCTGCCACACTTACCACACTTTATGATTGCTTCATCCATCATCAATTATCATGCACAAGTGAAGTCAAACACTTCAAACATACACAGGGGAAACGATTTCACAATTTGCACACCCCCACTATTGAAAATTACCTGTACAAACAACAAAAACATTGTTAAACAAGAAGATGAATGAACTTGGCTGAGAGCAGAAAGCAAAGTAATAACCACTATACTTTATATTTATGGTTTTAAAAACACAGGGTTGCCAATAGAAGAAATTAGGTAGATATGTTTGTGCTGCATTGCGTGGATTATGACCACTTAGAGCCCTAGCATCTTTAGCTGGATTAATGTTTTCATTGCTTGGGTTGTTCAAATGAAGAGCTAGTAGAACATTGCCTAATAAGTTACAGGATATTAAAATATGTTAGCTTATTTCATTTCAAAAGAAACCAGATGAAAATTTTATTAGTTAAATGTATCTCGTGAGAAATGTTTTTCAGACATGGTTTTTCTTTGAGAAAAAGTCTGGATTTTTATTGCTTTTTTTTTTGTATCCTAGCTATAAGTACTATAAAGGGTTCTTGAAATACTGCTGTATAATGTGAACCATGTGCGAGTAATACAGTACTTTCACCCTTCATAGGCAGTTACTGCAATTCCCCAATAAAAACCAAGGGTTGGCTATAAGCTGGGTCTCTAATTATAGATGTCAACACTAACAAATACATGCTGGTTCTCAGTTACAGTCTGGGTAAAAAATAATATGGATCAGGTGTCTGCTATCAGTTAAGCACGGTGTTCATTTTTACAAGTTTAATTTAATTGAGAAATGATTCAAGACGATCATACTATACTTTAAGCTAAAACACCGACCTCACATATAAGTTCTTCCTGTGCTTGTGTTCTCTACATGCAAAATATTGTAGGATATGTATGCTGATTTATATACTAATACTGCCCTTTCTTGAAATTATTCCTTGATATATAATCTCTCCCCACTTAAATGCAGTTGGAGAGGAAGCAGTTATATAAAATCAAGCAGGAAGAAATGATCAGTGCCAAGAGATAACGAGAAATGGAGTCAAGATTGCCAAATGAAGTACTGATCTAAGTACAATAGAGAAGACCCATGTCACAGGCACTAATGGAGTTGTAAAGGAACAAAGGAAGACCATTTCCTCTCTTGGTGTCATTACACAATGGAGACATCCTCTTCCTTGACCAAAACAGTGTGGAATTGAGAATTTCTGTACAGACCTGTGTGACGCTCTTACTGTGATTGATGATGTTACTCACCTTGGCCTGTGCATTTACTGTATGAGTATTTTATGTCTGTGTGACAACAGGAGCGGAACTCGGTAGGTCCCACAGTCCAGGAATTCGATGAAACACCTTATGCTGTAATTTTACACAGAAAGGAAAAGGTCTTTGCTCTGTTCCTTTTTATGGATCTACTTGAAAATTACATTTACCATGCTGTACTCTTCCACCAAGTTTCATAAAAATTGCTCTTGTAGTTTATGTACTTTTCTTGCAGACAGTACTTCAAGCTCAGTGTGGACTTACACACATTTAAGGCTTCCCTAATCACACTATCAATAAAACAAACCATTCATCAGTATTCTATTGATTCCACTATATAGCACATGAATTTATTTATTTATTTATTTGTAGAAATAATACTTGTGATGTTTTTTCTTTAGAGAAATAATAGTTTTGAACGTGTTATAAGAGGAACTTCAGCTTTTATTGCATTTTTACTGCTGCATTTCGTGCTCCATCATCAAGAAGAACTCTTAAAATCCATTTAGAGAACAAAGAACTCTTGTTTTGAACAAGGCATTAAAACATTTGCATTGTTCAACATTGGGGAAAAGGTGGACTGAGATTACCGAAGTGTCATCAGTCTGATACCTGGCATATGTAGCTTGGTTGCTTGTAATATGGCAGGCATATGATGAAGCATAGAGGGTATCCTGCAGACAGTTTTAATTGTTTTAGTTTAGTTTATACATTATGTACAAAAACATTAAGCAACCAACATTTGAAGCATTTTCAGAGTTTCTCTTCATCCTTTGTCCAGATGGTGCAAATGTAAAAATATATATTACATATATATTACTCACCGAAACAAGCGTAGTCCAATGAAAAATCCAGCATATCTTAATTATTAGGTAACTTCAAGTGAGGCCCTGTTGTTCTGTTGTGTGTGGGTTTAATTAGGTAGGATTGTGCTACATTTAATATTACCAACACTCAGATAATTCTCTGTTAGCACCACTGCAATGACAGATCTACATCTGGCCCTCTGTAAAACATCCAATATATTGCAGAGAAAATATTATTTCCACACTTAACTGTCAGGTAAGTGCCTCCTTTACGAGCACGCTCGGTAAGAATTGGATAAAGACTGCATTAGTATTGACCCTGCATTGGCCTATGAATTGGTAATGTGCAGAGAAATGTGTCTGACAATGTGGTGGACAGAAGAAAATTAAGTTAACGTGACTTCTGCTCCACTTTTGAAATCAGAACCTGACCAGGCTTACACTTACACACAACTTTACTGCTCAGATTCATCAAATTATAGCAAAGAAGGGAGAAAAAAAAAAAAAAGCCACATGAGACAGATAAATCAGGAGCTGTATTTACATATGGATTGATTGTAGGTATCAGTCTAACTTTGTATTTAGATTAATGTTTGTCTAAGGATTCAAAAGGGATTTTCATCAGAGACATTGGGGTTGAGATAGAAGGGACAGAAGAAGGGATATATGTTCTGCAGCGGTAATTTACCAGCATTTTTCTATATATAATACAAGCTAATTGGAGCTGTCACACTGATACAAATTTATTACAGAGCACTATTCAAAAGGCCTAGCACAACCTTGATGTTTTTAAGAGACTTGATTAATATAACTTGGAATGACTGTCAGAGGAAGGAAGACAAAAAGAAATCTCTTGGTTCAAGTGAAAACCCACACTGTAGTGGGTTATCTGACAGAAAATGTTATTAAAAGCATTCATTTCACAAGAACTCTCTTCTGTTTAAACATTTTCCAAGGTTTCAGATGTCAGGAGATGCTGTTTGTTTGATTTACTAAAGTGAAAGAATCCAAAAATGAACAGTTTTGAATGATGAAAACTTCAAATCCTACACAATAAATGATTTAATGGCATTCCACTGTGCTTCTTCCACGATTCACTCGCAGCTCCTTCATGTTCATCTGGCTCTCAAACCAAAGCAGAACCATCCACCTTCAGGCGCTCAGATCCACTTCTCATCCACTGTCTGACCTCCTTTTATCCTCACACTCTTGCTGCTTCACACACTCTCTCTTTCTCTCACTGTCTTCCTTTTCTCTGCTCTTCTCTTTGCTTTATTCTCTTACTGTCAGCTCTCTTATTTTCTCACAGCTACTTCAGAGTGACAGGACGAAACTGTGAAAACCTGAAGGAGGGCAGAATTTTTGACTAAGGAGCCTTGTATGCAACGCACACATACAGATAGACCTACCGTCTCAACATCGCATCTCCTGTCATTCTCTGCCTGCCGACAAACCAGATCACTTCACAGACCACGATACACAGAGAGGGAGTAACAGACAGAGACACATAGAGAAAGAAATCGGAGACAGAATGCTAAGTAGGGAGCAAATATTCCTCTATGTTTTTCTGTGCGTCACTAGCAGCATATTCACATTTCTTTGTTGAGAGGAAATTTTCTGTACCCATTTCTATGTCTGTTTCCTCTTTTGGCAAAGCCGACAGCCACTCAACCCTACATGTTGCATCCAAAAGCTGCCTGCAAACACACTCTAACAAGGCCCCCAGAGTTTGTGTTTTTGTGCCTTTGCTGTATAATGTAGACAAGGTCCATTTATTTTGTTTCTGCAAAAAACAGTGGACATTCAGTTGCACTTCTAGTGCACTAAAAAAAACCTACATGAGTGTACATGGCCCTGTTGATGAGAAGAGTTCATCATCTCTACCATAATACTGGAACGTCTCAGAGCTGTCTGTCTGTCTGTCTGTGTATCTGCGTGGTTTTGGGAAAATTAGATGTTTTTAACTGGCCGATTTGGCACCTACAGTTGAGGAATAGTCCTATTAAATATAATTTCTTTAAAATTTCCTTTTTAAAGGCAGGAGGAACTGATTTAGCTAATTCACGTTGCTAAGCAGTTGCCAGAGGGCGGGACAGTAAGCAGACTTGCACGTCAGGAGACAATGGGCGTGATGCACGACGATACCACGCTGCATGATGGGAAATTACATTAAAAATAGGAATGATGCATTTACTAACTTCAGGCCCTAGATATCAGTATTAATGTATTAATTGTCGGTTATATTTTAGAAGGAAGAGATTGGCAAAAACAGCAAGTTGATAGGACCAATATTTTGGGACATATTAGTAATTTTGGAATACAATAGCCTTACAGTCACGTTGCTGTACCCCAGTTGGCAGGAAGTGCAGTACCACACTATATGATGGGAAATTACGCTAAAAACAGGAATGATGCATTTATTAACTTCAATTCCAAAATATCTGTATTAATATATTAATTGTCATTTAAATTTAAAGAATGATTTACCAAACAATTTTGTTATCAGTAGTTGTTGAAAATAGATTACAACATAGCTACACAGCAGCCAGTCAGGGGATTAAACCTAGTATCAAATGAGCCGATGTTTACATCATGTTCTTACGTTTAAACCAAATGTAAAATACAGATTAAGGATTGGTGTATCCAAAAACACATCATCAGGATATTCAAGTTTGTCAATATTTTCTCATGCCCCATCATTATAATGTGCTCTTATAGCGACAGTATTAGTGGTTATTCTGGCCAGACAAACAGGATGGTGTTTCCTGCTGTTGACAAGGAAAGACATCTCTGTCTCAGTCTGCACTCAGGCTGTCTCACTTGCTCACCTTCTCTGTCTGGGTCAGCCAGTGATACTTAATCATCTGTTTCTTTCTGAGCTATTCATCAGCAGATGCGTCTAACTGTAAAAGCATATGGCTGCGTCAAGTGACACCTTGTGCAGTCATAACCAAGGGAAGCAAAGTATTAAAAATCAGTATTGTGACTATTTTAGTTCATTACTGGGTAAAAATCATATGCTACTAAATGTCATTTATCAGCTTGTTTTTACATGGTAGCCACTGTTTGCATGTGTTTGACAGAAAAATTCATTTCCCACTTTGGTAACTGCGAAGTTTAACAAACACTGTCACAGTTGTTAAACAGTTTCTTTATAGGAGCTATAACACGAAGCACAGACTGTCTCCTGATGTTGTACAAATCCTATTTTTGTACAAAAAAAATATTTGTCCCTATTTGTCCCTGCTAAAATAGGCAAATGAGGACTCAGTGCATCACAGAAAGAAAACACCAGAAAGAATAATCTGTGTTGATTTTTAGAATGGATTAAAATGACTGGCAGCACAGCCGCTGTTGTGTCTGACATATTTTTAATCAGGCTGTAGGCTTGTATAAAAAAAAAAAAAAAAAAGTCTAAAAGCCAAACGGCAAAAGACGGGAGGCATCAGGTGTGCACTGAGATGGGAGATGGCTTACTCTGGATTTGTAGCAGGCAAACAACACTGTGAATCCAGAGGGTGTGAAAACGTCTGGACTGGAGTCTGTGAAATGCCAGTAGCAGGACGCATGTTTTCCTTTTCCCCTGTGATGGTCTATTCACGGCTGCCGTGTGCATGAACGTTCCTATCCTTGTTTCCATGGAGACCAAAGGAGGTGTGGAGAATCCTGGAGCCCTTCTGTGGTCACTGGCTTTGTCATGCCTGCTGCCAGCCGCCACCACTTACCTTTAATGGCCCTTCACAGCCAGACACTTTGCAAAGGCACACTGTCTTGACAATGTTAATTGGAAAAACAGGTGGTTGTCCTGTTTTCCAATCCCATCCAGTAGCTTTAATCCTGATTTTATAAGCCATTGTACCATAAACCATATTTATGTTTGGATGATACACAGTATACAACACACATTGATTCATGATTGTTGACCTTCAGTCTCACTGGAAGTAACCTCACAAATCCATTCAAGACAACTAGTTACAATATGTTTTATCATCCCAACAGAAACAAGCTTAATACTGTTGTTTCAATATTGACCTTCATTTTGACAGTATTATTATCCTTTCTCTATTCGTTGTTCTGTTACACAATGGCATTGACCCACTCTATTGTCTGTTGGGTTGTGTCCTCCTTTTCAGGACTGAGAGGCTCATTTGTTGATCTCCTAACTAGATTAGCCCTTGTCTGATTAACTGCCTGTAACCCCTGCTGCTTGTAGCTGAAGAGGGCTGGGCCGGCTTTACAGACAGTCTCGCTATCCTGTGGGTTCGTGGCCTTCCATAACACTTTCCCTTTTTTGCACCTGGCACTCTTGACAACGTCAGACATGATTAACTGAAGATGAGAAGAGTTACAGGGGTGAGTTTAACTGCAGACGCTGTGTAGTCAAACACGCTGTAAAACGCTCAGTGATCGCCTATAGAGACCTCGTTACTCGCCTGTTTCTCACACATTGGTGACCGCAAGGCTAATGTGGCTGTGACTATCCTGATTAAATACATTGGTAACCTCACTGACTGCAAGATGGATGATTCTGAGTGAACTTAAGTGAAGGTGAGGTCAAGTTGGTGTGGTTTCTTGGCACTGTATTTTGTCATGTCTGTGGAGAATGGCATTTTTTAAAACCAGATTTATTGTATATTTTGTTGAATTTGTTGTCAGTCAATTTGTCAGTCATATTTGCTTACCTTTATCATACATTAAATTCATTTTCAACATTCATCTTTATTTCCATCTCATTTCCATTTCCAGAGTATATTCATGAAAATCTAAATGTTGCACTGGCGACCTTTTAAAGGGACTTTGTCTTTCACCTTTTAACCCTTTACCTTTTCATTCTGCCCACTGACTGAGTTATCATGACAGGGTGAGCTCAAAGGACAACAAGGTGAGGACAAGATATGAGGAGGTTGAGAGAGGCGAGTCACAGCGGGGTTTTGAAAGAGAATAATTCATGCATGGGTGGACAAATTCTGCCTCCAAGTGCTGAGATTATGGTGACAGGCATCGTGGGGAGACTAAGGACAATAGGATGAGGGACAATTGTGCGTATATGTGGCCTTTGCAGCCACACTACTCCCAATGCTATCCAATCACTCAGGCCGTCTACTGGAGTGACATTTCAGGAAATTTCCACTGATGCGGGACTGGGGCCCCAGCTGTCAAAGGAGAGGGGCAGGGAGGGGATGGGTGGGGCGAGCGTTTGATGTTGCTTATCAGACTTGGCAAGATCTTGCAGGTTTATGGCTTATGGTGGAGAACATTGATAAGTTCTCTCTCATCCTTTCTTTGTCTGTTGCTCTGTGTTATTGCTTCCAGTGATAGAGCAAACGATAGCCTCTCTGTGATGTTGGCAGTGTAACATCGTAGAGACTCACAGAATGACATTGGTTTTGTTTTCTGAGGTACCTAAGATGAGATAAACGATGCCTACAGATATACATTTATGAAACCATATCATTGTGTTGAATGAAGGTGATTTTCTGGGCGAGTGAGGGTGTCTGCTTTCAAAGCACCAATAACCATTGTTCCAGTAAATTAAAATATACAGACAAGTCTTCCAAGTGAATGGATGGAATATTTTAATTAGTTATTTACTTTATTCACAGACAGGTGGATATATAAAAGAACAATGATAACTTAGAATGAATTAATCGCGAGGAGGTAAAAATAAAATTACTTATAGAGACACCACCTTTATCTAAGGATAAGTAAACACACAATTCTGAATAAAAATAATATGACGCCAACAAACAGACAAATTTTGCATTTCACGTATATGTCATATATATACGTACAAGTTCCAATGAAATCCATGAAATGTTACAAATCTTTGCTTATTGGGGGCATTTTTATATATTTTGTGAATGATTGTAATGTATAAGTGTATGTTACTGATGAATGTAGCTGGGTTGTTCCAAAGCACTTTGGTGAATAGTGATCAGGGGAAGTCTTGATGGTGGAGAACATGGAAAAGAGTATGTTGTTGAATAAGAATGAATGTCTGCGGAGTACTTAAAATAATTCTGGAAAGTCTCCACCAAATATACTTTGTCATACATACATTATTTAACAGATTTTTTTATGTTTGTGTATGGCAAGGAATTGAAATGTTAGGGACCCGTCTTGAAGTTTGTCTCGTGGTTAGCTAGAAGCTTTGACATTTACACCTCACCTCAGGCCCTACCCTGTACTTGAGATTCGAACAGTCCAGCTGGTGTGTATGTGTGTGGGTGCATGGTGATCATTACTAAGGTGTGAGAAAGATGAGGTGACTAAATGTGCATGACCTAGACTTTGTTTATATGTACAGTATGCGTACTTGCTGATGTAGTTAACTGAGTGTGCTGCTCTGCTGTCACCGTGCACACACAGTTAACTTATTTGCATCCAATTAAATCTTTAATAAACTCTAACTCTAACCTTTCCATGCTCTTTAATTTTCAGATACCATATCAGACGGCATTGTGACCTTTTGCCAACACTAATATGAGAAACTCAGTGCGCTAAGTGTAGTAGTGCTGTGTTTCCATCACCAAGAACCTGTTGCACACGCTGGATGTCTGGCCTGCTAGAAGATCTGGCTGATGATAAGCCTTTGAAAATTAAACTTGCATGTGCAAAAGCATCCTAGCTGTTACTATTACAAGGTCAAAGATTACTACTGGAGCCTGTTTGGCGAAATTCCAGTTGGTATAATTCATTCCAGTCTGCAGGCCTCATATGTATAACATGGTAAGAAAGTTACCAATGAAGGGTATCCTATCACCAGGCGTAATTTTTTTTCTGAATGGGACGCTATGAAATTGAAGTCACCTTCATTAAATATCTCTTCATATAAGATTCTGTCTGCTGATCTGTTGCCAAAGAGTATGTTCCACCTGTTTGGCGTGATTAACAGAGAGACGTAATTGATAGCATTGAGAAATTGATAGCGGTGAGTATTTATATCAAGCTTGGGTCAGACCTGCTTCGAGGGTATGGTTAAAAATAGAAAAAGGTGCCTTGCTCTTAAGATTAGTTGTTTTGGTTTAATTATTATAGTATTACTCTTACAATTAAGCATCCTCAAGAAAATCCCATGTCCACTGTGGTCTAAGGTCAAATTTCATATACTCAGCAGTTTGTTAACACTTTTATACCTTTAACCTTTTTTAAGTATATCAAAAAGTAAGATTTAGGAACAACTGGAACAGTGCTCTAGGTAATAAAAAAAAAAAAACTAATCATATAATATAATAAATGCCATGGTCAATTTCTCTATATATAAAAAAAAACATGGTAAAATAGAACTTTAGCATTAAACTTAAATCTACACATAGACTCAAAGTGCTCAGGGTGGCAGTTGACCTTTTGTCTGTGCAGTGAAGCAGTAGCACATGAAAATGTGTAAGCGTGTGTGTGTGTGTGTGTGTGTGGACTCTCCAGTAACACACGACTTTGGGATTCTCTAGGTCTAACAGTACTTTCCAGGTGGTTGCTTTGTGTGTGTGTGATGATACTTTGATATGTGCCTGGCTTGGTGAGCAAGAGCAAGAGAGGCTCCCCAGGCACAGCACTTCTTGGCACATCCCTATGATGCCATTATGATGGGGAAACTCGACACTGGGGAGGATATTCCACTGCCCAGCAGCTTAGGGAGAGTAACAAGGTTGTGGCTGCATGAACACGCAGCGCCTGCAGTTCCAGTAACAAGGTCCAGTGAGGTTATGCATGCACAAACACCCAGGGCAGAACTCCTGCACTTTGTCTTTTTGCTGCAAAAACTTGAAAACACGTACCATCAAAAAGCTCTGATGTAAAGACACATTTCAGAGTCTTAATTAAGTGTGCAGCAGTACACACACACACACACACACACACACACATCAACATAAATATATATACACATATACCCAAGGACTGCACTAATGAACACTCCCATTGCTGAGGTGGACAGAGAGATGATTGGCACAGAGAAAGCATTACACCAGCACATTCAGGCATATGGCATGTGGACCCACTGATGGGTACACACATATGGCGCTGGTGGCTTCTGCTGCTTTGCATGGGAGGAAGGCACTGTGTTCGCCTTTGATCAGACTCCAAATCACAGAGCACAGCACATAGAGTACAGCCTAAAAATCTCTAACTGTTCAGATTGCCTCATTGCTTCTCATTATAACACATTTCTTCTTGCACCACCTTTCAGTTTTTTTTGTGAATGGCAAATCACATGATGTATCATAAAATTATCGTCTATCATAATATGCAATTTAATATTATAGAACTGCATATTATGATTATTTTGTATTGTTCTGTGTTGCATGATGAGAGACATTGTGGCATAAAATAATAACACAGATTGCTATCTTGTGACCATTATGTCACTCCAAATGAGTCAATGTTCTTGTGGTGTTTATAGACAAAAACGTTACAGCACTCTGTCTCTTGACTCCCTCCTGATGCCCACTTTAGATAAATGAAGCTTCAGTCGCCATGGCAACTTTTGTTTTCTTGATGCTTCCTGTGTGTGAAGTTCCTGGTGTATCCCACCACTTCACCCACTAGAGTTTCTGTCTATAACTGTCCAGTGTTCAGGGATTAAATTGCTATGGAAACCTGTCAGCAGCATCTCAAAACACACACTTTAACCCATCAAGACCTAGTGTTGCTTTTGTAGCAGTATCAAAATCAAATTTTCTGTATTTTTTAACCTCTCTTTAGGGATTTGATACCATTTATTCAAATATTATGCTGGGTTATTATATCAGAAATAAAGAAATCTGAAGAAAAAGTCATTTTTTAACAAGTGTCTACTACAACTTCTGTCATTTGTCAAACTGCGTGGGTTTTAATCAATGTTGTAGAAGATGACAGTGTTTCTTTGTGTACTATGGAGCCTCTGAGTGTCCAAATGGGTCATATCTGATGACCATGAAAAGATGACAAACTATTTTACACCAATTATTCACATGTATAGATAGGATTCATGGATCAACAGGTATTAAACAGTTTAGATCAGTAGATGGTTTTGGTTGCCAGTGTTTGGGTCTTTATGAGTTAATAACCGAAGTACTGATGATTTATCTAATTAGACAGATTGAGAGCTCTGTAACATCTTTTATTTATATTACCAATTAGTATTATTATTATTGGTTAAGACAAATTTTGTTAAGCAATTGAGTAAATATTTTATGCACCGTTTATCTGTCTATGCTCCTTCACTTTCCATTGCTGTTCCATTAGTATCATGATATTACAGGAAAAGCACCGCAACTTTTTCCTCTTCAATTAACATCCACTCTAGCTGACCTCTAATGATTGCCATCAGGAAATGGTTTTTTATTAATGCCCTCCTTCTACTGCATCTTTAGCCACAAATATTACTATTCTGTCCATGTCAGATATCCTGTAATGTAATTGGACTTGCTGTATATCAACAGCCGTAAGTATTTAAGAGTTAAATAGAGAAGTGCCCAGAGGAATAATGAAAGAATTTTGCTCTAATGGAAAGTATGAAAGTATGAAAAGACTTTTGTCCTAGCATCACGTAAAATAAATGAATTTAGACATTTCCGCCCATTTTCCTTTAAAACCGCTGGGCTGTATTGTGGTTTGGTGAAATGACTTATTGCAATATGGTATGCCAATATAAAGCAGCATCTGAACAGGAAGACATTGGGTCTGATTGTGCAGGCTGTGTATTACTGATCCCAACAGACCGTGAAATTGTTTATTCTTCTGCTGCCATTTCTGTGTAAAACAGAAAGGGGATCACTTCCCCCCATTGCACAGTCGTCACAGCAAGGAACACCACTTGTTTCAGCCAAGAAATTAACTCCCCATTGATTACAGGAAATTCTTAATCAACAGGCCACTGTGTTTTGTTGTCGTTATTTGGGTATGCTATTGAAGTCACTGAAATAGCCTGAAGAGATTGTAGAATTTTAGCTCCGACCTATTAAAACGATCGATTATATTTTCTCAGTTCTCTTATTGATTGAGATTTGTTCCCCTGCAGCCGTATTATGCCGAAATGACAGACGATACAACATGGATGACCATGTTTGATCGCAAAATAAAGATAGAGGTAAACCCTTCTAGTTTAGTTTATAGTTAAATATTTGCTTGATGGGCTTCTTGTCCTTTGGAGTCATATATCTGATTGTTGTTTCCACCAGGGTGTGTACATTTGACAGTATTAGATCTGTAAAAACATATGAAATAGTAGTTTTTGGTGTATTTCAAATGCATGTGCTTTTAAGAAAAAAAAAAATCTGAGACTTGTTTGTGAACTGATGTTTACAGAGCATGACGTAGTCAGCAGGTGCACAGACTCCTCCATTCTCGGTGCTTAGCCACACTTTGTGATCTTCTTGTTTCGTCTTTGCCTGTTGATTAATTAACAGTGTGTCTTCGATGTGACCCACTTACTGTGTTGTTGTGCGTGAATTTTCATGGTGATGCGTGCTGTCTTTCACAGTCTCTTTCCTGGTGTTATCTGTCTGTCTTTCTGCCAACTACTGAGGGAAGAAAAATACCACGCTTGCTCTATTCTAACCAATTCTCCTCGCCAAAATGAAAGGAGCACGCTTTCCCCCGGTCAGTCAACCGTTTAAGACCCCACCTCAAAGCCAATGCTCTCTCTGCCTGCCTCTGTATGTATGTATGGATGCTCATTCCCTTCACAGAGAATGTCTGCCTGCCCCTCAGTGGGGAAACCATGGAAGGACATTTTGGTCTGGTTTGAAGGGGACTGCTTGGTCGTGACACACATTTAGGTAGGTTATTGGTGGCTAACTGGGTTAAAGCGCACATCTCATGGTGCATTTTGCTTATCCTGAGGGGAGGCATTAGAATAATTTAGATGATGGAATAGAGGAAAAGGGCGAACAAGGGGGGTAGACGTGAGAGAAAAAAAAAAAAAAGTGTAAAAGAACAAAGCCAGAATGGACATACATGATGAAGACAGGAGGGGTGGGGGAAAAACCCACTGAATTTAGCCTTTAGCTTAATGATCAGAATAAAAACACCCTTGAAAACTCAAACACCGGTATGAGGCTTGGTCTGTAATCAAAGTGCAAAAGGAAGTGATGCTTGTTGATGGATTAGATTGAATCTTTTATAGTGTCCTTGGTCATTTGATGGCATTTTTCTTTGTCTTCGCTTTATTTGTGTCCCGTCCTTGCCCTCACCTCCCTCTTTACATTTACCATTACATTTTTTTTTTTTTTTTTTTTGAATACATTCCAGTACAGTACAGTAGATTTAGGCTACTGTATGACTCCATTTGTCTAAACCCTTCCTCCTCATCTCACTGCAACTCCCATGCAGAACCCCTTAGGGTAAGTCTACATGGGTGGTGTAGGAGGGATTCTCTGCCTGTGTGGGTGGATCTATTTTCCATCAGCTTGAACGATTTGCCTTTTGACCTTGCACCTTTTCACACTCCTCTCCTTCCTCCAGGCATTTTAACCCAAGTTTTCTGTGCAATACACAAGTGTAGGTTCTGATGTGTTGTACAGTTACTGTACTCACTTACAGTCAATACAAAAGCTGACTTTGTTTTTTTTTTATTTTTATTTTTTATAAAATGTGGTATTAGTTGAAGATGGTGTGAAAGCCTTAGGCCGAGAACTGAAATATTCAGTCTTAAAGTGTAAAAACACAGACTACATGAGAGTTATTGAAGACATGTCTTTCTTATTTTGCCATAAAATAAAAAAGATCAAATCTCTTCTTATAAATGACATTTTACATATTGTAACCTTAAATACCAGCTTAGTTGTACTATTTTAAAAGGTTTTACATATCTTAGGTGCTGTCTGGGTTCCAGCAGTTTCTCTATATTTTTCGTAATTCACATCAATTGAGCTCTGAAATGTATATTTTCCAATGAAGAATATACAATTTCATGTCATTTTGAAGCATAATTATTACCATATGTGTGTACAAAAATTTAAAAAGCTAGACATTTAGACATTATATAAAATAATTAAAAACGAAACCTGCCAAAGAATCTATTGTTGCACTCCATTTTACAAACATTTGGCTCAGGTGGAGGCCAAAATGTCTTGGATGCTACACATTAGCTTTGCAATGGTAACTCTGCTAATTCTGACAATTACTGCTGTTGAACACTAGAGGGCAGCAGAGCACAAAAAATGAACAGCACTATAGATGAGACACTACCTATTTTATAGCGAACAGACATGGCAGAGTTTGTGAATGAACACAAGCTTATTAAATATCAGTATCTTTAACATTATCATGACAATATATATATGAGCCTGGGAATGAAATCTGTAGATGAGGTCATGAATCACCACCAGGTCAGATGCTTATCTGAGACACAGGGATGCATTGTCAGTAACTTCTGACTCATCCTCCTTTAACACCCCCATTAAAAATATGTCTAATCTACTGATCCCCCCCTCATAACACAAGGTAGGAATTTAATTTCCTGAATACTGGTTATTTTTTAACCTCAAACTGACCTGCCCAGCCCAAACCCTCCAGATGTTCAGCCTTTATTGTCAGTGGAGACAGACTATTGTGGCTGCTGGGGTCAAAAAGGCCAAACAGATTGACGCTGCTGGTTGATTGGTCATGCTGCACCTTTGGGACCCACAATATGGGAGTACACAGACGTCAGGGTGTATCCATATCTACAGCTGTAGGACTGACCCAAGAAACGTCATCTCAGAGATACATGATGACACACGTGGATGTAAAAGCCTTGTGTGTAAGCGTACCTGATATGATAAAATAAGTACTTAAAATGTGTGTGTATATGTATATATATATATATATATGTATATATATATATATGGGATTGTTGTAAGTAAAGCAAGAGATTTGCCATTTTCAGGTTTAATAGTTTCGCCATTTTTAAAAAAAAATTTTTATACATTAGATAATACCTTGATCAATAATACAACTAATATACCAAAGAAATCTGCAAAAAAATTTTGTTTTTTCATGTGCTATACACTTTTTTAATAAGATTAAGGCCTATGAAATGCTACAGCTAACTACAATGAAATACATTATACTACTACTAACTATCACGCCAACACATTCCTAATAATATTTTTCTTCATATTTTGCTGTGATTTCTAGCTCTTGTAGTTGCTTTATTTTGGTGGTGTGTGTGTGTGTGTGTGTGTGTGTGTGTGTGTGTGTGTGTGTGGCATAGTGCCTGAAAAATGGTGGAAAACGTCCAGTAATCATCTACTTCTAGAGTTCACCGGCCACCGGCCAACTCTGCTCCATTGTAGTCGTGGATTTTCTTTGCCTGAAAAGTGCTGTCGTTAGAAATAGTGAACACCTTGGCACTGATTTTTACTACGAGAACAGCTGTAGGGAATTAGCATCATTTGTTGGCCATCGAAAATGTGAATGGGGTTGTATCAGTGAATGAACTGTTAAATAGTCAATACCGATAGCTCTGAGATGTTATTGTTGCTGCACGATGAGAGAGATTTTTGGACCTCTGCCTCACAGTTATAGATGTGCTTGTGATGCTATTTGAATATTTCTCCTTGTGATTATTATAGTCTTTATCAGGATGGCAAATGTTTATCATGTGCATATAAGCTTCTGCCTCCACATACACTCATGCACATGTACCCAGCCCCCTGCTTTCCCCCTGCCCAATCCCTCTTCTTACCTCTCCACGCTCCTTATCCATCCATCCCGTTCTCCTTGAAGCCACCCGATTGGCCCTCACCTAGCAACCGCATGATAATTTGGCATAATGTGACACCCCCTGATGCATGGTGAGGGGCTTCACCCCCCTTAATGCTTGTGGCTGGTGTTTGGGGTTGAAAAGAAAGAAAAATGAAATGAGGAGCATGAATAGATTTGGGGAAGTGAAAGGGGAATTTCACGCTCGTATCGTTACATGACTGGTGTCCACCCGCCAAAACCTGCCACATGTCCCTGGAGGCTTTTTCTATCAGCGGTGACTGATGATATTCTTTTCTCATTTTTACCTTTCTCCATATGGCTCCCATGTAGTCCATATGTGCAGTTAGTTCCGGTCACAGCAGAACACTCTCCATATATCCATAGTACATTTTCATCAGAAGATACAGGCATGTGATGAGGCAGCCTTCTGGTATCAGCAGGACCCAGTCAGGCTCATAGGTGCCTCTGACACACAAGCAGGCAGTGAAAGAAACACAAAGATGGCCGCTGCGTGCTCCGTCTGTCTCCACGTTGCTATCTCTGACGTGAGCAGAGCCGATGTGAAGGACATCCCAAACAAGACATCAATTTTTTTTCTCTTTTCTTTGCACAGAAAATCAAACAGGCTCCTTTGTTGTTTCACCATTTGTCTCTGACTGGATCTTCCTTTCTGTACCCCTCCTCCTCCTTTTTCCTCCTCCTCCATCCCTCTATTTTCAACAAAGACCAGAGTGATTTAATGCAAACAAAAGCTCTTCTGGTTCTGTTTGACCTCTCCATCATAATGTCAGTGAACCCAGATGGCGGGATGACCACAGTGAACTTAGAGAACGACAGAACTCAGAGTCTACTGTGCAGAATCTACATGAATCCAGTCTCAGAAATTTTAGATTTTTCGCATTCATGACATCATCATGACAGCATCCCAAGATGAGTATCTTTATGTTAGTGTGTGCTTGTTAAACAAATACTGTTCATCCATTCTGGGCATTTACTCCATGCTTGATCCAACACCCTGGGCACTGTTACCACATTTTATAGACAGTAACAAAATTATTGGCAGGCTGATTTATGAAGAGCTGTAGCCCTAATTACAGTTATAAAGCAGGTCAACAGGATTTTCTATATACAGTCGAACAATTAATCAAAATACCATCCACAGTGCAATGCATTCAAATGAAAGGAGCTGCATTTTTTTGATAAAGGGTAAAAATGTCACAACATGAAGGTTTGCGGTGTAACACAGATACCCAAGCCTATAAAAACACATTATCCACATGTATGGGATTATGCTGATTTAGTAAAAACTCCAGAAAAAAATCACATCATCATAATCCATTAGGAAAATAATTTTTTATCCATATTTTTGTTTTTGCTTTTAGATATATTGACTTCATTCACTTGCCATTCAATCTTTCCTTCATTCCATCAGTGAAATAGTGAGTTGTTCTGAAAATAAGTCAAGTACAAGCAGTTGCAGAATCAAATGATGAATAATTGTCCACTCTTAGCCTTCTCCTTTCATTGAATCCAAATCTGTGTGAATGGATGAATGAATGAATGAATGAATGTCTTTGCACAGTTGCTTTCATCACAATTTCATTTCACTCCCTCCTCCCTCCTCGTCTTCATCTGTGTCCTTAACATGTTCTCCTCATCCCTATTTGCTGGTAGTGTGTGATGGTGGGTAGGTGGGGGGTTATATCAACACACATGCACACACACACATACACACTCGAATGCATAGATACATACTCCTGATGCTGTTCTATGCCACCATTTTCCTCCCCTGAACCGATGCTTTCACTTCATTCACATACATTTGGACTATTTTTTTTTTTCCAAGCCTACGCTGTCACCAGAGTACCAGGCAGGGCACAGCAGAGGGGACCAGAGTGAAGGAAGAGAAAACATTTAAGAGGACAGACTGAAACAGAGCGTGGTTGCCGTGGTAACCGTTCCCCTCGCACCCTCCCTCCGCTCTCTCTCTCTCTCTCTTTTTCTCTCTCTCCTCCCTCCACCTCTGTGCTGGTGATGCTCGTGTCTCTTTTCTCTCCATCCGGTTTGTCCTCACCTCTCCTGGACACGCTCCTCTCACACTGCCAGCGGATGACACATGAGGAGGAAGAGGAGGAGACGAGGAGAAGCTGCTGTCTCTTCTCTCCCGTCCTTCCATCACTATAAAAAAAAGAGAGAGCCAGACCAGACCAGAGCAACAACCAAAAGAAAGGACATACACAGGATATACATATATACATAAAAAAAAAACCCTACTCTTCTCCATTCTCCTTTTCAAGGAGGGCATTTTTCTTCCCTTTCCCCCCCTTTCCTTTTCTGCCCCGATTTTTTCCTCTGAGATCCCGGTTTTGTCAATTACGGCCCCTGAACTTCTCTGGGATTTCAGGTGAGGCACGCGTGTGTAGTGTGTGGTGCTTCTCCTTTTTTTTATTACCTATCATGGCTCACGCGGCCTCCCAATTGAAGAAGAATCGGGGGGAAGTGGATGTGAATGCAATAGAGGACGAGAAGGAGAAGCGGAGGAAGAGCAGGAGAGCACAGTCCCGGGAACAAAAGAGAAAGGTAACAGACGAGGGCTGGCTGGTTGGTGGCTTCATCTGCTCTGCTCTGCCAGCATCATTGAAGCGTTACTGTGTGTGCGTTTGCATCTCTCTATCTCCTTCAGCTTGATCAACTAGGCTTGGAGATCGCCTCATCTCACACACGCACATATGCTACATACTCATGTCCATGTTTAGGTCCATTCATAACCCGGCGAGGCATATTTCATCTTGACAGTGCTCGGGTGTCTGTTTTTTACATGCCTTGTGAATGTGTGTGGTTGTTGTTGGTATGCATGTGGAGTGCTTGCTGTGTTTGTTTCTATACACGTGACAGTGCATATGAGCTCAAAGTCGGAATTGTTTCACCTGTTAGTGCATGATGATGAGGTGCAAGCTGTTTCAATGTAAAGAGCATCGTCTTTTCCTGCCCCTCACTCTTTTTGCATTTCCTGAAATGGTCTATATCTCTCAAGGACTTACTTAATATTTTTCTCATCTATTCTCATTTTAGTAGAAACACAGACAGTTGTGGCTATCTGGTACAGAGTGTCTTACACTAAGTCGATCACTGCACAGGCAACTGTTCAATAATATTACCCGGTTCTGTCATGGATTCAAGTCAGTTTTATGAGTTATACAGTGTCTGAGGTCATTCATGCTTTTACAAATTGGACATAAGAACAGATGTCAAATGGGACAAACTAGTGTTAAGATGCAAAAGAACTACCCTCGCTCATTTCTTCCCAGTTGTGTTTTGTAAGTTCTGGGTTTTTGTGCATTCTCGCATGCGTTTGTGTGTATGCGCGTGCATGTGTTTGTGTGCATGGATGCACAGACAGCCATGTATAATGCATACACGACTGATTTATTGATGACAAAGCTTTTCATGTGATGGAGGAGGAAGTGAAATGCACGTGGATCTCCCTCCTCTTCCTCCTCTTCTACATGTCAGCTCTTTACTTTGGACAAGGCAGCAAGTTAAACTAATGCAAAATAAGGATATATTGTGAAGCATATTTTAAGCTGCCACAGGAACAAAATCTTGATTAGTCCGACTTTGTGGACTGATCTAATACCCACACTGGCATTCGTTGCATTCTGCGTCCTGGATATGGAAAGATTTGACCATGAGAGATCTATTCAATAACAATGACATTTACTGTACTTTGTGCCCATGGGTGCTCGGTTTTGAATTATGCTGTTGGTGATGATATTTGACCTCAGCATAAACATGGAGCTGGCTATCATGGCCTAATCTTTCCTAAAAACCTAAAAAAAGATTTGTGAGGATAAGTGGATGTAAGAATTTCATGAGTGTTTAACATTTGTGTGCTGGGAAAGTTGCATGTGTGTTGGAGTTTAGTAGTTAAATGATGGGTAGTGTTTCATAGGAGGAGAAAGAGGAGAGAGGAGGGTTGTATTGATTGGATTGTGCAAAGCGCTGTCCATGAGGATAATAAGCTTTCTCTTCCCACCTCGGCCTGCCCTGCGTCCTACCCTCTGTCCTCACACCAATCTACTCCTGTCTCACTGTCTTTCTGTCTCTTTTTACCCTTTTGTTTTTCTGACTCTTTGTCTCTTCACTTTTGGCTGGACTTCTCTGTTTCACCATCTTGCTGTCCACACACGTAGGTCCCACTTTGACTTTTGTTATTAGTGCTGTTGTTTGGCTTCGCGCTGCTATCTTTTTTATGATACACTGTCGCAAAAACAAAGTCAAATGCTGAAGTTCATTTGTTTCTTAGATGTTGTTGTTTTTTCACAATTACTTTTTTACAAAAAAAATCTATTTATTTTGTATTCTGTGTATTGTCTTTTTTATCCTCTACTCTACAGTGTCCTTGGGTGTCATGAAAAGCGCTTATATCCTAAATATTTTTGTTATTATCGTTATTGGAGTGATTTAGGGAGCTGCTGTCACTAACTCAATTTGCACACAAGTTAAGGACACGTAACACCTTAGTTTCTCTTCATTTCTCTATTTTTTGTTTTGTGCTTCATTATATCAGAGGAGAACCTGATAGGCAAAAAAGAAGACCCCCCCCAAAAAAGTCCTGACGATAAGAACGAAAAGGAGAGACTAATGAAACAAACCTGATAACATTGTTTCTGTTGATTATAATGTTTGGAGCTAAGTTGTTCAGATAAAGCTAAAGATAAAGATATAAAACACTAAACTAATATACAAGAGTTTTCTTTGGTGCACTGCTTAAATGCCCTCTGATATTTGAAGAACTGATATTTCTTTCAACGTTTATAAAAACTATAACAGACAACTATCCTTCTGTCCTTTCTGATGTGACCGAGTCAATATTCTGACTGTATTTTTGTTTTGGTTTTTAATCAGAAAAATTTGGTATGTTTGATGATTTTTTTATGGCTTCATTACGATACTTTTGGACTGTAGTTTTGTATGGAATTTATGTGAAAAAAGAGATCACAAAGTACATCTGAGAGAGAGAGGATACTTTGACAAGACATCTGCTGCTTTTATCGCACACCACTCAGTTCAGTATGGGTCTAATGGAGTGCGGGGCATCAGGGGGGAAAAACCCTGTTACAGATACAACTGAGTTTAATACATGTGTGTTTGCGCTCTGATGTATGAGTTTGTGTGTAGTATCAGTGTCAACAACAAAGACCAAGGAGCAGAAAAATGAGTACACTTTTAAGTATCAGACTGTGTTGTTGTTTTTTTTTTTTGTTTTTTTTGGATAAGTGCAATTCAAGTTCATTAGTTGAAATGTCTGTTAACAGTACAGTAGTTATAGTGGTCACTGGCATGGGAAACCCCTGTTACACCGCTGCAAAAATTCTCCAAGCTGCTTTACTTCTAATGACATTATCTAGAGCCAGGAGCCCCCAATGGATTCCCTGAGTGAGAGAGAGCTAAGCAAAGCATAGGTTTCCTACTGCTGTGTCCCACTTTTACACAGCACTACAGAGCACTTTGCAGAATATGCATCGAAGCCTGTTGTTTCTCTCATATGGCGTATATGGGCCATGTGCAGGCTTTTTTTGTGGTCTTTTACAGTCTCATGTGATGTTTTTCTTCTCATAAGGAAAAGAAATCCTGTTGGGGTTTTTTTTTGTATCGAAAGTGATCAGAGGCACACCTTATCAGAAGTCAATGTCATCGTCATTCGTCACCATCATGACGCCTCATTAGAGGTCTGAATCTGAATCACAGTGGTGAATGTAAAGCAAGACATTAGAGCGACTGCTCGGAGGCGAGTGTTAGTGTTGAAATTGGCTGTCAGCCCCGTGCTGCCTTCAGAGCAGGCTCATGGCAACTATGGTAATGCAAGAGTCTGCCCGGCCCTAAGAGGGTAAAGAAACCATGGGGAATATTGCCATAAGCTTAAGGCAAGTAAAAACACAATGTCAGTGTGTATTTCAAGGATAGTGTCTACTGTTTGTGTTTGGTCTTTTCTTCTTTTTTCTGTACATTCACTCATTTTTGGCTGAAACAAAGCCGGCACGTGTGTTGCATCCTTTTCCGTCTTCCTCCCCCTATACTCCTTTGCCTTTGCCCCTCCCCATCGGCCCATAAAAGATGGAGGTTAATGAATTCGGCACTCATGCATGCCTCAGCTAATTACATTGGCATTGGGAACTCCTCCCAGTATTACAAAATGTTTTCACCATCAAGATGGCCACCGGCTGGACGGACGGCAAGCGTGACTTTGAGGACACTGCCAAGCTTCTGTTCAGTCCAATAATGACAATTGATGTGCCTGATATTGGATTTTTATTTACTTGTTGGGATATGAAATTAACACAGCACGTACTTGTCACTCTAAGCACTGAATTCACAAATGCAGTTAAGTCCATTAAATCTAATCTACTCGAACTTCTACAATGAGTAGTACCACTATGTTGATGAGTTGTAGGTTACTCTCAGAGGAGTCATTGTAACCCTCATCAGTCAGAATAGCCCCAGTAGGTCACTATACTCATCAATACTATACTCGGCTTTTTTTAAGTGCTTTCCAAAACACCTATTACTGTCGTCGCTCTTTTATTCTGCAGTTTTAAAGTTTTAATAACAGAAATACTCATTCATAGTGTTTACATTATACAGAGCCAGTTAGCTGTGCTGAGCATAAATCCTAAAAACGGGAAAATAGCTAACCTGCCTCTAGCTAATTAACAGAAAATATTGATTTTAAAGTTTATTTCTTGTGTAGTGAGGTTTAGAAGTGTTGTTAGGCTGACTGTTTTATCTTTGGACTGAGACTCAATTGCAGCGTTGCCTTGTTCACGCTATGGTAACTGACTGCTGGCTTTAGTTTTGCATTTATCAAGCAGATTTTTGGAATGAAATGAATCAATACAGACCACAGTATTTGCCAAAATGATGAAAGATTCTTCTAATTCTTGGGAATAAAATGAAGACAACATAAGGTAAAAGTAGTGTGCATGCTCTGTTCCATCAAACTGACATGTGATGTTTTCTGGGACGGTCATTGAGTCGACTCACACAGAACACACTCTAGCATATAATTTTGACAGTTTGTTACAAGTCTAATACATTCAGTATTATCTACACACACTAAAAATTAGTCATTCATCTTTACTCCTGAGGTTTATGTTTCACATGGCCAAAAAACGTGCAGGATCCTCCACCAAGCGTCACAGCGTCCTCACTCTGCTATGTGCCGCTATTGTTCTACATTAGCTTCAGTCTCTAAGGGGAAATGAGAGCGTGTAATAAGGATTGTTCTAATTATTGATCCACGACTGTGAGGGTCCTCAGTGAGAGCCAGGGGGATGGTGTGTGGGTATGGTAATGGGGTTTCTTAGGGAACCTTCGTAACTGGAAACCAGTGTATGTAGGGATTTGTTTGTCCTACCACTTTGCGAAAAATCTATGTTGTCTAGTTGTGGTTTGTCTGTTTTGTTTTATTTTTTCATCTACAGGCTGTCAGTCTAGCGTCTATGAAAGTCCTTTTCCTATTTAAATGCATCAGGTGATTACCTCTGCATTCCACACTGAATTTTCCCAGTTTTGCCAGTCACATGGCCAGTGGGTACTGGTTTATGGGTGCATGGAAAGAGTCAGAGAGGTGTCGGTGAGAAGGAGAGATAGAGGTAGAAAAAGAGAAGAAGAGATAAGGACTAATAGATGGAGAGAGTGTGAGTGAAAAAGAGGAGAGAGGGAGATAAGGAGGAATGGAGCGAATTAGAAAGAGAGTGAGCGAGATGATGGTAAGCCTAAAGGTCATTTGAAGGTGGCTGGCGTCTTTCTTCCTTTTTCTCTATTTCTTGCTCGCCCTCCCTTCTTGTCCTCTGTCTCTCTCTCTGATGTGGTGCCACTGGATGTGATTTCACCTTGTTTTTTTTATAGTGTGTGGAAAAAAAAATCCAATTTCATATATCTCTTGCACCTGTTTTCTGATACTTACGCTGTGACCATGTCTTGGTATGTGTCTTTGAAGAGTAGAGCTGACCCTCACTCAGGTGTTTCTAGTCAAGTAGTTAACATTAGCCAACATTGTTTACTGTATTACATATAATTATTTAGGACTTTTTAGGATCCTCAGAAAATGGTTTGAGTTTCAGCCCTGAGAAAGAAGTTCATAAGCTTATGTAGGTTACCCAATTATTTTGATTAATAACTAATAATGAAACAATGAAAATGATCAACATTTTGTTGTATTATTTCAACCACAGTTGAGTGAATGCACTGATAGGAAGAGTATGTACATTAAGTTTAGTCCATGGACTCATTTCTCTAAAAGTGATGTCATTTTGTGGTACTTGGTTATGACCAAAATCTTAAAAATCCATATCAAGCAAATGTTTCACAAACATGATTTCAGTCTTTTAATGAAGAGTTCATGAAACAAATTTTTCTGGTTTGTAATAAGTTACATTGATGTTA
>JAPSES010000097.1:5648680-5685442 GCA_029822895.1 Maxillicosta whitleyi | reverse complement strand
AACAAAACATATGAGTGATGCCTATAACAAACCACTCTGGTGGGTTCTGGCCAAATGCATCACACAAGCAACATTTCAGCTCCTGTGACCACCACATTTATCACAGTATGCTAACACCCATTTTATTTGTCTATGTTGAAGCTTATTTGAGTATTTATAGCTATCTGGACAATGTATAGTCTAAGTTGATAACATGATAAGTGAAGGTTTTCCTGCAGAGTTTGAGATTCACCTTCTTGGTGTCATCCCGTGCCCTCTTAAAATTATTTATATATTTGTTATCTTACTTAATGTGAAATCAATTAATAAAATGCTATATTACCCACATTGTCTGCCTATGACTGACTGACAGAATAACAGTTGGTCGACTATAGGGACAGCCTTATTGTAGAGCTCATGTAGCTCTCACAGTACTCTAAATAGTAATCTATATCATCATACTAGAAGGTCTCAGAGTGTGTGTGTGTGTGTGTGTGTGTGTGTGTGTGCATGCGGTTCTGAGAAGTTAAGGCATTTTTAACTGACCAATTTGGTACCTACAGTTGAGGAATAATCTCCACATTAAATATCTCAGCACGTTGATAGAACCAGTATTTTGGGGAGATAGTAGTAATTTTGGAAAACAATAGCTTGGAAGTCACATTACTATGCCCTTGATGAGATGATCAGTACCACACTGCATGATGGGAAATGAAGTTAAAAACAGGAATGACACATTTGCTTCAGTCTCTAGATATTGGTATTAATATGACCCATGGTTTCCCATGGGTCAACCATCTAGTATAATAATAATATTCACCTGAAGAAAGAAAGAAAGAAATGATTATCATGTATTTAGATACAATTTTTGAATGTAAATGTAATAAAGAAGTACATGATTCTTCCAGTCACTTAATAAGAGAGGGAGGAATGTCCCCTCAGCATGATCCAGTACAGTATTTATTGATGTAAACAAGTGTTCTCCTGCTGGAATAGCTTGCAAATGTCTCTAAGGAGGCATTATTATTGCTCATTTGATGTCATGACACAGACACTGCAGCTGCTCTGGTTAGAGTTGGAGCAGCAGATGGATTTGCTCTGCATCCAACTTTATTTTAGGAGAGAGATGTTCATATACTGGCACATACCAGGAGTTAATGTGACTACATGTTTTGGTTTTTTATTTATTTATTTACAACAGCCAGATGCCTTAGCTAACCTGACATGTTGGCTGAGTAATTTTGTCTGAAACCTTAGTTCTGTTTTTCAGAGCTGCCTCATAGACCTTTGCAAACAAAGTCTGATATCTTGATGTAGCTAATTTCATACACAGATAATAATGCCATGATAATGCAAATTTTTGTGAGTTTTTAGCACTTCTCCCACACTGTTTGACACAGTTCTTGCATAGGTGGAAAAAGAGGTTAGTGGTGCCTGAGGTCTTGTCTGGGGGATAGTTTTGTTGAACCTAAAACACATCAATGTAGTAGTGAAATAGTGAGTTTTTAACATACTCATGGTTATGTGTTATGTGAAAATACTGCAGAACAGAGTGTGATTTGCAACACAACAAAAAAAAGAGTATAATATAACATAGTATAAAGTGATAGATGGTTTCCGTCACATGATATTACACATATTGCATGATATGTACAGATAGATACTGTATAGCTCAGAAGCTGTATTATACAATACAATATTATATAGTGATTTGTTGCCATGTGATAACTTTTTATTAAAGAAACTAACTAAAACAAGCCCAAAATTGCCCTATCTCGCAATGTTACAGAAAATGAAAAAGTTATCCAGATTCCACATACCCATCCAGATCCGGCTCAAAATCTAATCACTTCTTCTTTGTCCCATGGCCCACCCTTCCAGAAAATTTCAGTGAATTCCATTTATAACTTTTTGAGTTATGCAATCCACAAACAAATCAACCAACAAACCAACAGAATAATGCAGGGTAATACATAACCTCCTTGGCAGAGGTAACTAGAAAGGGCCAGCGCAGTGCTCTAGTGGTTAGCATTGTCACCTCGCATTTTTTCTAACAAAACCCAGTATTTTTGTGCTTTTGTGTGGAAATTCTCCTCCTGTATATGTATATCTGTGCGTATATCTCTCCAGGTACTCTGACTTCCTCTTCACCATCAATAGACATGCACCTTAATAGGTTAATTGGTCAGGCTAAATCAAACTCTTAGGTCCAACTGTGATAATAAATGGTTATTCGTTTCTGGATGTCAACTCTGTGTTGAACTGGCAAAACATATTCAGGGTATGCCCCGCCTTCCATTCACAAAATTAAAGAATGACTAGAATTAGAAAGGTGAATTTTATTTTTTTCTGTATTTTGGATGAGGTGACCCTGTATTTAACCATGCATGTTTCCATTATCTGTTCAAATCACTTGAGTTTTCAAGGATGAGGATTGGATGAGTTTTATGGGTGCAGTACAGCATGAGCTTCTTCACACTGTTACTGTCATATGTAATGCTTCCTAATGACGTGATTACAGGGCTGACTGTACTGTAAGAGGAAGGGGAGGCCAGGGAAAGAGAGAAAGGAAAAGCAGAGAACTTGATGAGACAAGGACAGAGATGGAGAGGAAGATTGACCAAGAGGTTGTGGAGGGAAGAAGAGAGGGGAAAAGGTGGCATTCTGAAAACATAACAACAAATTAAGAGAGACAGGATAGAAGATTGGATGACAAATGATGCTCCCTTTATGTTTAAATGCCAGCAGTCGAGTAGCAGAACAAGAATATTAATAGAGAAAGACAGCTTTATTTACATTTGTTGAAAATTACAAAATCATATTAAATCTTAATAAAATATTTCTTCAGATGAGATAATATTACTTACCAATAATAAGTAATGATATGCCATAAAATATGAGGTGTATTTCTGTTAACACATTTTATACTACTTATGGAGCATTGTGGAATCAATATGTTTTTTGCTTTGTTGAAATGTTTTTGTGTTTTGATTTTGAATAATTTCTGATGAAGCAAACTTAACTCCTATGGCTGCTTCTGCTTCTAGAGAAGGAGCAGATTCTGATGTCTTGACCGCTTTCATTTATCCTCTCATAGATGGCCAAGGCATCTGTTTTTGCACTCTTACTTCTTCCTCTTTAATAAGTGATTCTTCCATAGCCAACCAATTTACAACTATTTTATGATGTTGGTACTCAGCCTAGTTTACTTTCACCAAACCATTTGATGGAAGTCTTAAGTATTACAACATTAAAAGGTTAGCTTCAAATTTATTTAACAGTTATCTGTAAACACAGGCGTGTTTTGTTATAAACATATCATAAACCTTTTTCATAAAACATTTCATGTTAAGTCTGTGCTGATGTTGTGCAGACTTGAAAATTTAAGTTTTTTTTTTTATTGTTATTCTGTGCAAGTAGAAATGAAAGTGCATGGTTTTTCTTTTTTCTTCTTCGCCACATTTTACAGATTGTGCTTGTGGTCAATCATAACTCAATGTTCAGTGAAGCAGCAGTGTGTGTTGGTGTGTAAGACACAGAAAGAGAGAGGGATAGAGAACTCCCCCTCCCACAAAATCACACTCATTAATCCCCTACTGTGCATCAGTGCCAGACCTCTTCCATCGAGCTCTAAATGCACCAAATGGTGTGTCATGACCATGTGTGCATGTGTGTGTGTGTTGGTACATTTATGCATATATGGCAGGTGCTCCTCATATACTCACAGATAAAGCTTATCCTATTGAAATGGTCGTGGTCTGTCTCTCACACACACACACACACGCACACACATCACTATGTTGACCCCTGGGACTCCAGCCTGTACGGAATGATAATTACTTTCCTTTGCTTGTCCCCACCTCCACCGCCACCACCCTGTCTCCCTGTCCTCCACTTAACCACCTGCCACTCCGCCATCACACCCAGTGATAACTAGAGTCACGTAGTCATCAATTTTGAGGTCTGGCTCAATTTTTCTGACCGCGAGATCCAATTGTGTCTGCCAATGCTAAATAGAAAATAAAGAAAACATCTGAATTTGTTAAGATAACTTCCCTGCTCTTTTAATTCAATTTTGGTCAAGACTGTATAGTTTCATTTTCAAGGAGCGGTTTCTGGTCTGGTGCTATTCTCCTCACATTTTCTCCCCCAAAATAAGCCTCTGTCCCTGGGCAAGGGCAGGATTGTGTGGTCTCTGCCTTGCAGACGTAGCATCAGTGTGGAGCTGTGAGACTCTGGAGCTGAGGAAATGGACTGTGTTTGGGTAAATCAATGGCAATCACACCTTTTCACAGCCAGCTCTCTTGCATGGGGGGAGGGAAGAGGAAAGGAGAGAGAGTAGGGAGGAGGAGGAGTAGGAGGAGGGGGAGGTTGCGACAGGGGTAGGGGGTGCACAGAGGGCCCCTTTGGGAAAAGCGTAGCGCCTCGATTCATGATTAGAGACAGAAAAAAAAAAATGAGCCTACCCCCTTCTGTTTTACCCTTAGCCATCCCAACACCTCTGTCTGAACATGCTCCAACCAGAAAATTGCTTTAGCTTAAGCATGTGCAGAAATCATCCATCTCTTCCTACTGATGTTCTTTGCTCTCTTTTTCGTCATGTAATGGATTACGCTGCTGTAGTCGTAGTGTGCTCCATTTTTTTTTTTTTTTGATCTCTGAAATGTGTATTATTACCTCGTGAAGTACAATAAACCTGTAGTGTCCAATAGACTCAGCCACAACACTGCCTCTTTATTCCACTTTGTTACAACATATAGACCATGTTTTAGATTTTTGCCCCAAGGCAAAGATTCCATTGTTTCTTAACGGAGGTAATTTAGTGTGAAAAGGTTGCGGTCTTTATTGTAGTGCAATCTTAGCATGGAAATTCAACATTTTCACAGTGTGTGTGGCCTTGGGTATACTGTGCTTTATGGTGAAAAGTAAAAAAAGAAAAAGGTGAAATGATTGGTTTTGTCATCTAGTCTATCTGATATTGTACGTCCTTAAAAGCGAGTCGGTGCAGAAAGCAGTAATCCAGGATAATGCTGGCTGTTGTGGAAAGGTTGATTGTAGCTCCAAGGTGGGGATGGTATATTCTTTTACTCAGCTGGTTATGTGTTACATCAGTGGAAAAAAAGACCTTTGGATGATACAGTAATACACACACATACACCAGAGAAGTGTTTGGCTGTGTTTCTTGTGTTTTTATTAACAGTTGTGCGGACAGCCAGAATAGAAGCGAAGCATTCTGTCTGCTTAATGTTTGATACTGAATTATTCACCAGCAGCTTTGCCAAACATGTTTGCACTCAGTTATCAACGAACCCTCACAGCATATTGCGGGAAAGAAGTCTATTTTATCACGGAAATGAACACTGTCCATCCAAAGGAACAAATGAAGTGCATACGCAAAATAATAGCAGAGAAATATATGCATTGAAGATCCATCACATCCTTTTCATCAAACTATCACTGTCATCACTTTCATAATTTATAATAAGTACTTTGCTCGAGGACACTGGTGAGAAAATACATTATAAGCGGATGGTTTTATTACAATATAAAATGTTGCCTTTAATGTGCTTTATGTTATTTTAGACTATCTTGTCACTCCTTGATTCATTCAAGCACCACCACAGATTTGACGACCTAACACACAAATAGTATAAAATGTAAAATGATGAAGTAAATGTAAGATTAAAAAAACAAAAACAAACATAGATCAACATGGTATAGATGTTCACTCACGGTATGTGCAACAGAACACGCTGTGGAGGAAGGAAAAACAACGCTGACTTTTCATCCTTTGCAAACACTTCACACAGAATTCTGCAGGTCGGAGCAAACAAACCAAACACTTCAAGCCCTGATAGTTTGTGAAGAAGCAATAAAAAACAGACTGAAATAAACCCAATGGCCTGAAAGTAACCCTTAACAAATATAGCTTATGTGTGAGAAGATGGTTCACTTCTACTTCTTTCACATCTACAAGGTTACTATTATATATAAAAAAACAAATGGTTGATTATTAAAAGTGAAAACCACAGACTCAATGTCTATATTATATATAGCCTAAGTGAGAGTTTATCATTTTATATTGTATTTACACGTGTCTAGTTTACATTCTAGGTACTTCCATACACTCCATATCAGGCATGTGATTTAAGTACTCACTAACCTTGACTGTTCTGCTACTGCTTTCGTATTTATGGGATATTTTGGGCTGTTTTGTGTTTTGAACGCGTAATTAAACTTTGTCCAAAATCCCCCTTTTGTTAAAGCCCTTTGAACATTTTATTACAGTGGCGGTAGAATTATGAAGGGAAACATCTGTACATGTTGCGATACAAGTTTACCCCCAAGGCACAACGAGTGTCCAGGACTGATGCTGTGTCCTGGCTCGCTGCGCTCTCCCTGCCCGCTGCTTCTGCCAGAAATCCATCACTAATACTGTAGCAAGGGCAAAAACACAGGGCAGGGTGATGAAGAGAGAAATAAAGAAAAAGAGAAGCCTATGCTGCACATTCAGAACACAGTGAGTAATTAGCATAAGACATACCGTTTACCAGCACTGCCAATGTTAATGCAAGGAGGATGACTGTTGTTGTATTGATGATAAGGGTGAAACTGGATCTTTGCTGTATCAGATTTTACCTCACAGTCATTACAGGCACATAGGACTGTTCTCCCAGACATACCTGAGTCATGGTAATTTCCTTCACTCCTTATGTGATGAGTAACTTCCAACACTAAAAAAAAACAACACATTCTTCCGACCCACTGACATCATATACCCCCTACATCATTACCTCTATTTTTATACATACAGAAATACATGCAGCTTCCTGAAAATAAGATCAACAACTTTTAGCCAACCCCCTCGGTGATGTGTATCGCTGTGTTGACAAAGTCACAGCTTTTGGTTAAAGCCGATCAGCTCAGAAACACCCAGCCTTTCATCTTTCATCTATCTCATCTCTGTTTCAACACGTATAGTAGTATGATTTATACCGCTGCAGGAATACGATAAAGCAGACACTTCCACTCATCAGGACGGCAGGTACAAAAGCTGCACCTCTGCTGATATACAGTCTCTATTCACTTTATCATTTCAGTAACCACATGATTAATACTTTGTGTGTTTGCATTTGGTTTGTAACTGTTGTAATTTTAACTTTTCAGTTCATTAGTTCAACGTTTTGTAACCAAGACTGACACTATACAGCTACAGTTTTCCATTCCTGTACATTTTAAGCACTATCATGATCAATTCATGATTATTTATCATTTAATAATTGTGATTTCCTGGTTTTCCTGTGTGAAAACAGTTACTTATGGTTTAAATGATTTGACATTTAAAAACTGAATGATTTAAATCATTGATATTTAATTTTTAAAAAAAGAATTCTTAAGTTTCATACATTTGTGTATGTGGTCTACATAAACTCTAAATGCTCTGCTTGGGTCTGAATTCTTCATTAATTAAACTCCACAGGTTCATCTTCAACCCTATTTCTAAGTAATGACACCAGAAAGGTCAGTTTGCACACTGGCCCTTTAAATGCAAATAAGCCACTTCAGGCCCCACCCCCTCCAGGTTATTGTCTGTGCTGCTCTGTCTTATTCAACCAACAACTGAACATTTTAGGTAATCGGCTCCAAGTTTTGACATATTTTCAGTTTTTACTCCAACCGCTGCTGCTGATAAACAATTATGTCATACTCAGAGAAATGTTCGTCTGAAGTCCTAACCTTATATCTGCAAATATTTTGACATAACTAGATATAAACATGACAAATTAAGCCAGATTTAAAACAGATTGTAGAAATCTTGCCAAAATGAATATAAAGATAGCTTTGCAGCAGCTGGAGGGTTCACATTCAAACGTTATGAACTATTAGGGTCCAAATACACAAATAAATGAACCAAAAACTAATAAAAGTGGGTTTAGTTAAATATGAGCCCTTAAAGTCAAAACAAACTGATGTTTTCTATGATCTCTATGATTCCATAAACAAGACAAAATTAAAATGTTATTTGAAATGATCATTGTTACACTATAAGATTAATGTAATGACAATTATCATTATTATTTGGTGGCCTGGCCCCCTGTTAACAACAGAAGACCTGATTTTATTGTGTCCAGATGCCTTTGTTCACATTAACTATCTGTAAAGTTGGAATAACTTTGTTTTCAGACACAGTCTTCTTAGTATTCTCATTATACCCAGCTATACAGTTATACAAGAAAAAATCATGTTGTCGCAATCATTTCATGAAAAGAGATATTTATTAGGTTTTATTTCAACTTTATGGGCAACAGTATAGTTTAACATATTTGATTATTATTTTTTGTTTTTGTTTTTTTGTAATGAAATCACTGTTTGTATAGGACATAATAAGAGCTGTAAAGAATACTAATGTAACTGACACAATTGTTGCCCAGTTAGGTTTGATATCCCACATATATATTATATACGACGGCTGCATCATATTGTCAAAACGTGTGATATGTGATATGGATTTACAACATTGTGATAACAATAATATTGCAATATTTCTCATTCACCCAAAGAAATACCAAATTCATTTAAGAAAAGTGTTCCATAACAATGTTAAAATGAGCCAATTGTTTGTATATTGTCAATTATTTAGAATTTAAGACAAAATACTGAACTACTACAATCAGTTCTACAATTCAGTCCAAAAACCTGGTGAAGCTGCAGCCATAGACCTATAGACATAAACATAGTCAAATATTTTGTCATTTTATTTACATATAACAATGTGTAAATGACATGGATGTATTTCATAATGAAAGCACCAGAGTACGACCATGTAAGAGCTTTAACAAGACAATACTCCATTGCTTGCCTGGTTTAGTAAATACAGCATATACAAATAAAACCTTTAAATATAATTGTTCAGACCTTGCCCAAAATTCTGATCTGAAAATAATCACATCTTTTCAACATTAATAACATGTAAATTTGCATTCAACTAGCAGCGGTAGCATTATTTCAGATTTTTGCTAGAAAAACAGCATGTTAGAGTGATAGCGAAAACCACTCTGGTACCCCCCATGGTGTGTAAAACAGAAAGTTAAAAAAACAAAATAACATTAATTATTGCATGTCTTTGTGATATGAATACTGCACATTCCATTAATGCATTAACAATATTTTTGTGATACATTGTACAGCCCTATAATATACTAGTGTTTTAGCTGTGGGGATCCATGGGTTGTAGATGTGATCATTTGTGTGCTGTTGTGTATTTGTGCATGTCTTACCGCATTAGTCCAGCAATCACCGCCAAAGCGTTCTCGGCATGGCAATGTGATTGTAAGACTTTTGTTTTCCGAAATTACTGATATCTCCCAAAACATTGGTCCTATCAACTAGCCATTTTTGGTAGTCTCTTCCTTGACCAAAAATACTTAAGTTTGCTAAACTGCAGCAACTCTTTCTGAATTTTGTGTGAACCCCCCCACACACATACATACACACACACATACACACACACACACACACACACACACACATACAGTCCGCTTGTCTTTCATAATATAGATGGGATGATTGATCAGACAAGTTGTTATAAAAGTAATTGCTGAAATGGTTTCATTTTTTCCCTTCACTTTTCGCCAACTTTTAGTAGATAATTGCTCAAATTATTTTATCAAGACTGATTAATTATCATTGGAAATTTCAGTGTGTGATCATTCTTCACATTGAGAAATGATAATACACTAGTCGCTCATTCACGGTCAGTGTCTGAGGTGAAGTCTGACAGCGAGGAGGCTTCATCTGATGCTCTGAGACACGGCGTTATGAGTCAGGTTGTTGGTAGTGTTGCTGCTGACGAGGTTGCTGTCACCATTTGTTTATTTGTGTGTGTGTGTGTGTGTGTGTGTGTGTGTGTGTGTGTTGCTGACTGGGGATGCTGTCAGCTGTGTGTCAGCCATCTTCACACCCACGATGCACTTTTAACTTTTCTGGGAGCTTCCCCTCCTGACAGTCAAACGGACACTCCAGCTGTAAACACCTGAACACACACACACACACACACAAGTTGCTGAAATAACCAATTAAATGAAGAGCAGGAACTAAGCACAAATGACAGCGTCCAAAAGCTTTCCTTGTCAATCCTTTTAAGGAACCATTCTGACTTTTTTTTATCAAATACTGCTAAATATTTAGATTTGTAAAAATAAACTTGCTGAAATATGGTGGTTTATCTGTTCAAACTGTCCATTGAGTTTAAACAATGATTAAAATCACTACAAACAGTTCAAATGTTAGGAGTTATGAGTTGAGGTGAGATGCAACTATTCAACGCAGCTCAACCATGGGGCTGGTAATGCTGTAGGGTTGGGTATTTGGCATTTTACAAACAGCGTAATGAGGAATGAGATGGTGAACTTTAATTACTCCCTAAGGAAAACGCAATTGTCCTTTTACCTCAAGGTGAAATAACTTTAAAAAAAAACCCAAACAAAAAAAAGCAATGCTTTTTTTAACAGAATAGGGGGAAAAAATAGAAAAAAATATACATAGTAAACCAGTTCAGAGGTAGTAGTGCAGTGATGTGTGCATGCTCCTTTAATTATATGGTGTCTGTATTTGTGTTTTCTACATGCATGTGTCTGCACATACATAGCGTCTTTGTGTGCGTGTGTATGTGTCTGTGTGTGTCTGTGCAGAATACACGGCCCATGGCAGCACAATATTTAAGAGACACTTCAAGGTGAGCTGGAGTGTGGCAATGGACACCAACAAAGGTGTCTTGACCTATTGAGTTGTATCTAGAATAGAATAAAATAGAATAGAATAGAATGCCTTTATAATACGTATAATGAAATTAAGTGAGAGCTCTTTTATGGTGTGTAGTGCATACAATTTAAAGAAAAGTGTAAATATATGCAGCATTAAAGAAGCCAATATGACAATAAATTAGTATGGATATTGATGCATCTATACACTATTTATTGGATGTCATTTTGGATTAGAGGAAGCACATTATGAAGATTATATTGACTTTAGTGGAGAATTTACTTTTTGTGAGTGAGTAAATTTTTACAGAAGATAAGAGGACACAACAACAGACAGAATACTAAGAGATCAGACAAGATGGACGAAAAAAGACGCTAAATTTACCACAGCGGATCAAATTCTTGCGAGTGAATATAGAAGTCAGACAGCAGAGAACTGAAACTGAATACAGCTGCTATGCTATGTGTGTTTTTGTGTGTGTTTGCACTCTGTTGGCTGCTGAGGCCGAGCTAACTGACTGTACCCATCAGTCAAGGTTGTGTCTTATTATAGGTCATTAGTCTCTCTGCTCAGCTGCGACCTTGACTCGACCACGTATATGTACCATAGTAGGCAAAATGAGTGTGTCTGTGTGTGTGTGAGTGCGCACCTAGGCTGCTAAGTGTGTAACACCGCTCTGCTGCATGCACAGAAATACATTCAGGAGTGCTCATTGTCTTTTCATGTGTTGGTTCTGAAGTGTGTGTTTGTGCACACATGTGGCTGTAGCCTTGAAGAGCAGTCAGTTCAGTCTACGTCTGATGGATGGGTGGACACCGGAGGGGTCGCAGAGGATCAGCTAGCAGGCCCAAATACAGAGGGGGGCAGGGAAGGCTTACAAGGATGTCACTCACACATTTTCATACCACAGGACACGTTGATCTCAAGTAAAAGTGCTGCCGTGTATGATAAAAAACTGTGTGGTGTGCAGTACAAAAGGCTGCCAACACTCATTAACAGATTGTTTGCTTTCAGGTACTTTGACAGTGACACTGTCATATGCAAACTACAGTGTATCATCAAGTTTGTTTTATGTGCACTAGGCTATGTGAAGTGAAAAGTTAGAACATTATTGTAGCTTATACAATGTTGCGCAAAAGATGGAGAGGGTAGATCCTTTTTCTAGTTTTGGTGTGTGTTTAAATTTATCAGTATCATAATGGAAGTCTTACTCACTACCACTATTGTGATGATGATAATTAGCTTCAGCAGAAACTGTGTCATCTGAGTCACCTCAAAGCCTTTTTTTCCTGTTTTGTGCAACACTGAATCACATTTTTGCAGTGAATTGTTTAGGTGGCACATTGTTCTCCTTTTTCACTGTGAAACTGGCACAGCGTCAGACCGGCAAATAGATCAAAACCTTGCATCTGTATCATCTGAACAAACAGCTACAATGTTATCTATCATCGAAACGGTAACTTGGTGATGACCTGCACGATACTGTTGTGCAAAATACCAATCCTTGTCAGAGTTGAATGTGGAGTACAGAAGTGTAAAGCACAGTTACTGCAGGTTACTGTATTGCTGTACACCAGTGGATCAGGTTCATATTTCCGTGCCCCACAGAAAGAAAATAGCCGACAAAAATCAAGCTAGAGAGGAGAAGAAAGAGAGAGACATTCTGGATCTTCCTGTAACCCTCCCTTTATCGATTTCAGTGTCCCATGTCCTTGTGCTAAACAGAGCACGATTGGTAGAGCGACACTGAATATAAGGACAGGTTACAGTTAGACAAATAAATAGCAAAATGAAGTGAATAATAACCTGAGCTTTTTTTTCTCCCTGTGTAAAAGGTCACATGTTCACACTTTCTAAGCTACTTCCAATACTTCAGTAGAGATATCCTCCAATACATTAATCTAAATTAGTTTAAACAGACAAGTTGAATGGCACTTCTGGCTCTCTGTTCTATTAAATAAATTAAAATCCTTCCTCAGATCACACTTGACCCTGCTGACCCTATTGACCTTTAGTGTCACCACATCATTAGTGCTAGAGTACATAGTCACAGTAAGTGCTAAAGCAATTAAGAAATTAGTTGAAACTACTGTTTTAATGCCAACCATTTAACAGCAACAAATTGCAGGTGTTTTTCTTTATTCTTGAGGCCCATATTGCCTGTCTTGTTGCCATGTTTGTGGAGCTCTGCTGTTATAGATCTGGGCCTCCCCATTCAACAGCCTATTACTTTGTATTGCCTGAGGGTCAGCTGGCTGTTACAGCATCTAATGACCTTCTGTTTGACAAGCAGAAACGCCAGGGTGTGAAAGGTCATTCCTCCAGAACAGGAGACTGTAAGGCCTAATAACCCTTAGTATTCTTAAAAGAGTGTAAATAGATTCGAGAAAGGTAAATGAAGGATCCACAGTTGTATTGGTTAGCATGTGAACAGTAGCTGCAAGAGGAGAAGAGAGGAGTGTACATATCAGATGTACAGGTTTCTAGCATCCATGGATGACATGAAGGTCATGTCCTTAACAATATTTCTGGGAATCTGATAGATTAAATAGTATCAAATGGAGTTTGTGGTATTTGTGAGGATGATTCTGATATTCAAATGACTACAAACTAATATCGGCACCAGAACATTTGAACAATCTTCAAACAAAAGTGGGTAGACTTTGGATTTATGATCTTAATATTTCTTAATTCTTGGCAACTTTGATCAGTTAAAATAAATTTTCCACACAATGCCACTTTTTCAATGCATCTCCTTCCTCATTTATATTCCTCATAAATTAATTTCTGTCAGGTTCGAGCAGTAGTTGGCCTCGTGTCAAAGTGGGATCACAGAGGACAAAATATTGTCCTCAAAATTTTTAAAGCGCTTACTGTGCCGTTGGTGTGCATATGGTTTAGGTGCATGCGTGCACAATCGTGACTGTGTCCGCCTGCATGTGTGTTTATACTTGCTGTGTGGAGACTAAAGGGGGGTTCAGGGGGGACAGATGGCTTGTGGTCTGCTCTCGTCTGGTGCGGTCTGCCTGCCAAAGATCAGGCGAAAACACTCCGGCCCATTCAGCCCTGTTTGATGAGCCAAAATCACAGTCCTCTCTCTTTTACAGATCATGAACTACTAAAATACTATTACGCTGGCACATACAGAAATTCTATTTGCTAATTCAGTTCTTTTTTTTTTGACTAGCTGTGAGTGGCAGACACATCCAGTCTCTTTATCTCGTGTCTATTTACTGGATTTCTAAGTTGGAGAAAATGTACTTTATTATCCATTCATCTCTCCTACCATTTATTTATTTATTTATTCATTTCCCAGTCACCACTGAATTAATGCTAGTCCAATCATATAAATGTGTGAAATGTGTTGTTGTTTACAATACATTGGCATTATACATTAGATTAGATTAGATTAGATTAGATTAGATTAGATTAGATTAGATTAAATGTAGGTTAGATGAGGCTTATTGATCCCACAATGGGGACATAAACTACTCAATGCAGCAACAGGATGAAGAAAAAAATGTGCATGTATAATGATAGTGCAAAAGACAAACAATATAAAATAATATAGGTAATGACATTCTATGGGCTATATACATATTTAAATAGCATTATATTAGTTTTAAATTTACATTATAACATTACCAAGTTTTTGGCCTCAAACAACCGCTGAAAATAACACTTTTATCTTGTAATCTTCATGTACTGTCTGTACTGCTAGTTCTGATTTGCCTCTGTTTTTGTCATTTCTTTTCTTTGACCTTGAACATTTTTTCGGACCACCTTTTGCTACACGTGAATGACATTAAAATGACCCATGGGTCAGACTCTTTATCTGACACTAAGGCTTAGACTGGCAGATTCAACGCTACACTTTCTCACTACTCACTCTAGTGGTTCAAAGTGGTATTAAAGCAGCCTGTATGATAATACAGTATATTGGTATTCTGTCCTTGCTGTTCTTTCTAAACATTTTAACAAACCTTTTTGAATTAGCATTATTTTGGAATATTATAAATAAGCAATAATAAGTAGCTCTTGTAAATAAGAATGACCCCAATAGCCCAGATTAGATACTTTGCAGGATGTTAGAGGACTGATGTAAATGTTCAGCTCTAGACTGGTGGTTGTGAGAGAAGTGATAATGTAGATAAGAGGCTTTTAGACTCAACTTTTTCCTCTCCAGAAAGTCTGGAGGCATAACCGTTAGTCTACTAAAAGGCTCTCAGTGAAAAAGTAATTATCACATGCACATACTTATGCAAGTTTGATATGTAACATGTAACAAGCAATGTTTTTACAGATCTGTTTTTTTAGTGCGACAAAATGATTTCCTTGCCCCCAGAAGAGGAGGCAATGGATATTTGTTTGTTTGTTAACATTCTAGCAGCAAAACTATTTGTTCAATTCATACCAAACTGTGTTTATAGATTGCCAGTGACTGTTTGGAACAGTAGGTCTAAGTTAACATTTTTTATGAATTTTTTAAATTAATTTTTTCTTATAATGAGTGAAATGTCCTGTGTCGGTAGCAGCAGAACTATTGGTAGAATTCATACCAAATTCAGTTTATAGATTGCCAGTAATCCAGAATAGATGTAGTTATAGTTTGGGAAAAGTAAGTCAAATTTCAATTTTTCATTAATTTTTAAATCTTGTTTTTCCTCCCATTTACTTATAATTGACACAGGTACAGAGGCAATTGATATGCTGACATCAGCACATGCATAGACATAAGCTACAATAAGTGCAAGGGGCGGGGCTTGTAGTGTCTGGAACCACTTGTGCTAAATTCTTATTTCAGCTTCTCATACAGGAGTATTTATGCCTGTTTCCTCTGATGGTAAACTGAGTACATTTGATGAAGAATTGTGATCTTGTATGATGTCTTTTTTGTGTGTTATTTACACTAAAAATACAATTATGAAATCAGTAGATAATGAAAAGTACTGGTTGCAGCTCTAATTTTCATGTTGTTCAGATGTTATTCAGATCATCACTGACACTCCAGTTTTAATAAATTAAAACCACTTTTTTTTTCCCATAAGGGAGGAGAGAAGCATCCAAGCGGGACTGTAATCCACTCAAATAGAGGACTGTCAGAAGGTGCCAACAAACAGGTCACTGGGAAGGGAACTGGAGAGACAAACCTTCTGGCAGAACATCACAGTAGAGACAGTGAAACCTTCATTACATAACTTTTAAAGTCAACTTGACCTCACATTAACTGTGTCCTGTTCAAGGCGGCAGCCAAATAGATACAGTCTCACAGTGTCTGCACTTCCATTTCCTGTTACCCAGATGTGGTGCCAAGCCACAGAGACGAACGTGACGTGAGGAAAGGTGGTTTATTCACCTCTTGACAACGCATTTTAGGGTTAGGTTTACTTTTGAGACAAGTTTAAACTATATAATTCAGTCACATGTTTTATACACAAACTAGAAGATATTAATAATAATACTATATGAACATCTGATCAACAGCTAAGCAGGCATTAGGTCATTTTATGCATAGTCTAAATTATTTTTTTCTATGACAATCCACACAACGAAAGCAAGTCTCCCATATAGGATAAAAGGGGCTACGATCAGCAAGTTCACACATAAGACACTAAATAGCTTGTGTACAGTATGGATGATTCTAGAAGCAGAAAGTAGACAAATAGACCAAGAAATTAATTTTCATGTGTTACAGTGATAATGGGTGTCCGTATTTGATGAAGTGGTTTAATTATGCATCTTTGTGTGCTGTTTTGAAGGAGGTAAATGAGACGGTTTCTCTGGCATCCTCCATTAATCGAACAACACAGAGGAAAGAGGATATAGTGGATGAGAGAGCGTGGATTCCTGGAGCAGGCTCTATTTTCCTGTTCGTCTTATAACTTTAGATCAGTAGCAGATATAATGTCTTGGTAATAGATACGCTACGCTAAGCTAAGATGATGTGTGAACACTGTCAACTACAAATCAGCTTACAAACCTTCGCATGTAAGTGCTGTCACATCAAGTCGGTGCTGGAACTTGATTCAGTCTTTGATATTTATTTAGACCTCTAAGGATGAGTTCACAAGAAAAAAAAAAAAATGATGGAAGAAGAATTTACAGGATTGATCCATATTACTTTTATGTGCCTTTGCATCTATGCGTGTTTGTTAAATGACTGCATCCTCATTTTTACTCTCACATTAAGGAAAATGCATATTTATGTGCCAATCAAACTTCTGGTAAAGTTTCATACTGTCTTCCACTTACAGTTATTGTAGATCATTCATTTATCATAACAGGGGTAGTTGTGTGTTTACCTGCTTTACTAGTTTCAGCTCCTGTAGCCTATATCAGAAGGGATTACAGAACAGATTCAGAGGGTCATGAAGAAACACAACATTAACAAAACTCAGACAATTACTGATCAAACACAAAGACAAAGTACATCAAGAACAGAAATGTGACATCATATATGAAATGCTATGTTTATCGTGCAACAAAGCAAGCAACAAATAAAAGAAACAAACAAAATAAATAAACCAAAAAATAGGAGAGACGTGGAGAACTTTTGGAATACGTAAAAAAGAACATCAGATTGAATGTGAAATTGAAACAACACACAGACTCACAAGAGCAGCAAAAGAACAAGCGTATCAAAAGAACCTAAAATCAGCCATATCTGACCACTGCAAAAGAGAGAACCACACTATGGACTGAAACTACATCAGGGTTTTTGTGCTGGAAGCAACAAATACCGTCAGATCAGAGAGGCCACTGAGATATGAAAACGCACTTCAAGGACAATGAACAGGGATGACACATACACCTTGTCGCACACCTGGGATGCGTTCCTAGAGAAGACAGACACCGGGGGACATAAATCACGTCACAGTAACATCATTGTGACGTTTTTGACCAAAGCTACAGGAAGTAACTGAAACCAGTAAAGCAGATAAATAAACAAATACCCCTATCTGATAAATGAATGATCTACGATAACTTAACCAAACTTGTCTTCCTATCAACTCCAGCAAATCATATACAGTATGCTTCCAATAGTTCACACAGGACCAGCTCTTATTACTGGATATATGCCATTTCAGTCCATTTACTGGTTAGTCATTTGCATTTTTATGGCCCATTACATTTGAAGCTTCACATCGTATCTCTCATGTCTTTGCAAATGTCTTTGTAGAATTTGCCTTTTTGACACAAAAGGTGTTTTAATATAGTTTATGGACTACATTTTTATTCAGTGCCTTAAGACAGTTATAGTTTCCCACATGTGCTATGGAAATTTTTACTTTTGGATTGTTGGACCAAAAAAAAATGTAATCTGAAAACATGAACCAGGGCTGTGGGAGCTGTTGATAGACCTGCAGTGGTATACCGCTTCGAGGTACTCTGTGGTATGAAAATTGATGGTTATGATGGTTATCTTCAGGAAAAAAAAATGCAGCTGGATGGAGAATCTCAGCTGCACATCTCTTTCTCTACTCAACTTTCAGATTTGTCATATTCTTGCATGAAAAAGGGAGTTTTTACACATACCTACTTTGTTATGTTAAACTGTTTCACTAACCATTGTTCTGTCAGTGGAGCCAATAATATAAAATGTAATATTGTGATGCTGGGATTTTTTGAGATTGTCATCATAACATGAAAATTTCATGAGTTTGCAGCTCAATATGTGAAGTACTACCTTTTATACCAGATTTAAAAACATTTTTTTTTTTAATAGAATTGTGTATTTAAGCTGTGATAAATGTGTCCCTTAAAGCTTATGATATTAATATTTCCTCATTGCTTCTTTAACATAGTGTCACCAAAATATTTTTTTGACAAAAACTGTTGTCATTTATTTATTTATTTATTTTTGCCTAAATGATCAAATACTCAAGTTCTGGTCAGAATTTTTTTTTTTTTTTTTGACTTGTCTTGTCCAGCATCATAACAGCAGAATGTTCGTCTGGCTGCTTGTTGAAGCTGAGCAAATCTGCTTTGCCAAGGGAAACTTCATGGAATATATGAGTTTGCCCTTGATATTTTACTGTCTTTATTATGACTTTTCTTTGTTTTAACCACATTTCGATGCCGGACCTGACTGGTAGAGACAGGGGGGAGGAGAAGAGAAGGAGGGAGTGGGGGGGGGGATCCTCACAGTAGAATAGCAACAGTACCAACAACAACAACCATATTAATAATTACAATGAGAACAATGTCCAGAACCAGAACCGTGCAAACCAGACAAAGAAAGACACTAGGATGAGATGAAGTAAATAACACCTACTTAAGGAGAGGAAAACATAAACAAAATGTAATAAACAACAACAACAGCACAAAGAACATAAATGGTCAGAATTTTTGTGTGTCCTGACTTGACTGATCAAATAGTCAATACCCTATAAACCATAAACATTCTCTTATATTTTCAGTGTGTTGTTTTTTTTTGTTTGTCCTTGCTGTTACAGAATGTATGCACATCTGGTAGACGTCACAGCGAGGGTGGTGACATGTTGTAGACTTGTCATGTAGGAGACTGTCCACCAGAGTCCAGTGTTTGACTGTTTAATACAATGTGCTGTGGGTCAAACTGAGGCTGGAGGAGGAGGGGGAAGAAGAGGAGGAGTTTTTTTTTTTTTTTTTCCCCTAGAATTTGGTTCTTGTATGTTGTTTACTTTATTTTGCTTTCTGTTTGAGGCCCTTACACCCAGCCTTTCTGTTCTAATTCTTTGTTTCTGTCACCATCCATGTTATTTCTTGAGCCCATCTTTCTGTAATTTCCATCATCTTCCCGCTTTGACCTTTTCCTGTCATTCATTCATCCGCTCTTCTTTTCCAACCCTGTCTCTGTCACCTTTCTTCTCCGTACTACAGTGTCTCACCTTTGCTCTTCTTGGGCTGCTTTTGGGGTGACTCTTTGGCGGGACAGATATCGATCCGGTGTGGTGTGCTAGTGTGTAGATTTCACCTGTACAGCTGACAAGTCAGTTGGAGGAAATCCAATGCGACATTCAGATTCTCCCTGTGTCACTGTCAGCATTATTTTACTTGGGCCTTAACTAGAAAAAAACAGGAGACTTAATATATGTAGCGGTAGTAAAACTGGATGGCTATGATAACAACGCTGTAAATAATTACGCTTGCAAAAAGATGAGCTAATTTATTTGACATCCATTAACATCCTCAAAATGGATACGATATCTGATGGAAACAAAGGCTTCATTGTCATTTGAATTGAGCTCTTTTATTTAATTAAATTGCTTTTATCATCAAAACCAGTATATTTTGACAGTAATATAATTTTTATATAATGACAGTGGTGCGTTGAGAAATCTGATTTAGAACTGGATGATAAAAATGTAAATATGAATGTATCTGAGAAATAAAAATATCTTTTTCTTTCTCCTCAATTTACAATATTGCAAGGTTTTTGTTTTTTTTTTGTCACCCACATTTTGATACTGAGCAATCATCATTAGAATCATTAGAATTACCTCGAATGTGCTGCCTATAGTTCCTAAAATGATCTGGCAAACCAATGTTTAACATGTGCATGAAGTACAGTTTAAAATGACAAAGAACTGGTTCATCTTTTTTTCATGCCTAAATATCAGTTTTTAAATGTGGAGGAAATCATAATTTGACACTGTGATAAATATCAATGTTGAGTAATGTCATTTCTGTGTGTATCACCCGGCCTTAGCCTGCAGTTTGCTTATTCATTCACTGCCCTAGTTGAATATTCACCTATTTTCCTTTCACATTTCCTCATCTCCATCTTCCTTCTCTCTTCTTTTTCTACCCTTCCTCTCTCTCTGTCATCCCACCTCCCTCCCTCATTTCATTTCCCTTCCTCCGCCCTCCCCGTTGGTTTCATGTCCCAGGTGACAAAGGGGAGCTGTGCCCTTGAGCAGACTCCATGCAGCAGAAGCAGTAAATATCCTTCTGCTGTGTGGCTGTGATGTGTGTGTGTGTGTGTTCTGTATGATCTCTACAAACACCGAGGATACTCCCCAGAATAAGGATGGTGTGATATTTTACAGCTCCTTGGAGCTGGCTCAGCTCGCCCATTATGTATCTGAAACCAGGAGGGGAAATCCAGCCGTGGGACAATTGGATTAGCCCAGAGCTATTTCTATTGCTTTTGAATAAATAAGCATATTTATTTTTTAGGGTGGGTCATTCCAAGCGTAATAGTGTTATGAAAAAGAAATATTACACCATTTGTGAAACATACTCTGAAACACCACTCACTGAAAATGATGTTTGTTGCATTTAGCTGCATCACAGACAAACACACATATTTTTTTTGTGCATTAAGCCAAAAACATTCTGTAATATCGGTATATTTTGATTCTTGTGTAAATAAGTAAATGCACCTGGACAACAATGAAAAATGCTGAAATACTACAAATGTATTAGTTCAGATCATTAAGCAGATTGATGACCGTTTTCATAAGAATTACAGTGGTTCAGCTGTGTGTGCTTTTGTTTGGCAGGTGTTGGGAAAAGGTTTCAATATTTAACCATAGATGGGAGCCCCTGAGCTCCATACCGAAGACATGTTGTCTGGTTCTTGCCATTAGATGGTTGAGGGTACATGTAGTTTAATATTGAGGGTCTGAGTTAAGCTTTAGTGTTTAATGGTTAAATTTAATATGTTGGTTTAATGAGCGTCCTCACTATGCTATCTGAAGCAAACGTTTGTGTGTGTGTTTGTGTATGAGCACAACTGTGTCAAAAGAGATAATTTTCCGTAAGTAGGCTTGACTCCCTTCCTCCTCTGTTGTAACCTCTCCCGTTACCATGGTAACCCTGCCGTTTCTAAGCAGGGCTGTTCACCGCCATGATAGCATGTAGGGGCCTATAATCAACCAATCACATGTGCAACTCGGCTCTTCTGGTCCAGAGCATCTGTCACTCCCTTCTGTCAGCTCTCACGTACACCAGTCTCCATCTCACTCTGCTTTGACTTGTCTGATGCTATCTGACTCGTTCCAGCCCTCTTTGTTTCTTGTCTGAAAGTTGATAGCAGCAGGGCGTACCCAGAATGCAAGTGGTGCCATTCCTCTGGAGTAGTAGCTTAGGGATAGATGGCTCCATGCGCCCCTAAAGTCTGTGTGAACATGCATGTTTGTGTGCGTGCAGCTCTGTAAGAGCAACAACATGCATGCTATAAATAATCCTAAGTGGTGTGATGATGAACTTTATCTTTATTAAGAATACCACAGATGGAGAGTGGCCATAGAGCAGCATGTCCCAGGGGGTTTCAAAGAACAGTCATTTGTTTACACATCTATGTAGAGTCTATCAATTTGTTTAGGAACAGTCTGTGAAATGCAATATTATTCATGTTCATGTAATTGATGCTTTGATGTGTTTTTTTTTTTTTTCACTTAAAAATATTTGTCTATCCAACTTGATGCTAAGAATGGAAACTCTATATTTTTCTCAGGTCTAAACACACGATTAGTGTCTTTCAGAAGGCAGTTGTTTTGGTTTTAAAGCTCTTGACTGTGCTGTTTTCGGCCAGGCTCATTGCTGATGAACCACATTTCCAGACGCAGATGCAGCTGTTTTTAGAATAGAAAAAAAAAAATAAAAACAAAACACTTTGGTATTCTTACTTCCTGTAAGGAAGTCACAGTCAGATGTACAAAGATTTTGCAGTATACAGCAATTTAACACACAGATGTGCTATTCTGGAAGTGGCATTAGTATTATGGATAAAAATTCCATAATAATATTTCAGTATATTTTAATGCAAGTGTGAAAGGAAACTAGACTTCTGTGCCTCTTCTTGATTTCAGACTATAATATAAAGGGGGAAAAAACATTAAGAAAGTCCTACTTCAGAGCCAGTGTTTTGTATATTGATTTGCAGCATTTTGTTTAAGGGGATAATAACCGTGGTCCACATTCATACATAGTAGGTCACTTTAATGCACCTTAAAGTGGAACAAAGAAGAAAAGAAAGTCTGTGCTGAGCTACTGTTGAAACATGAAGGTATAACATAGGGACACCACATGACCCACTCCCTCTGTAGATGAAACACTCCTAGCATTAAACAAACAGGATTTTATATTTGCAGGTGATTATACATTTACATGAATATCGGATTCCATTTTGGTAATTAGATCTCTTTAATATTTTTTTTCAGACTGGACCTTTAAAGTCTGTGTGTGTTTATATTTCATGTCAGAGATTAGACATGACACAAATCAATGCAATTATTAATGTAATTAATATATATAATTATTTATAAATAAATTAAATGAAAATGTCATTTCAATGAAAGACATTAGGGATTTTTTTCTTTCTTTTTTTTTTTTTAGGTATTTCGCTACATAAATGTGGTATATTACAGCTTAAATATTTTAACTCAAAAATCTGGTGATAGAGATGTTTAATTCTTTTCATAGTTAATGAAAAAAATGATACACTAATAGACCGGTTGAACAGGCGTCGGCTGATGTTTTCTAAAATCTGCAATATTGACGTATTGTCACATATATTCATCTGTTGCGCTTTTTTTTAAAACATTCAGTTTTTTGCATGTTTAAATCTGTAATAATTCAAAAGATAATGTGGTGAAGTGTGGAAAGATTTGAAAATAGCAATAGCATTTGTAATGAAGATTTCTTTGTTAAGAGCACATAAAAACATGAAAACCAAAATAAAGAAAAATAAAATAGCACCTGCATCAGATATTGGCCAATAATGTCCTTTTAAATGTGGTTATTTTGCAACCAGTGCATCCCTAAAAAAGATTTTTAAAATGCCATTGGTATATGCATCTCAAATGGGAATCATCTATAGTGGTAATAGCTAAAATCAATCCTTGTCTATTTTCCAGTAGAGCTGAATGTTTTATCCTCCAGAAGCCGCAATGAATAAGCTTTGCGTCTCCTGGTTGAGCTCATTTGACTGCAGAGGGGGCGTGTCTGCTGAGGGGTAGGAGAGGTAGGAGGACAGAGGGTGTCCCTAATACCACAGGGAAAGCCCCTAATCCTCTGTTAAACTGCCCCCATTTATTGTTAGGTGGCCCCCACTTGTCCACTCACCCCTGAAACAGCGTCAAGGTTATTGTTGTTATTTTTCGCTGTTATTGGACTCATAGACTCCCCACTTCATTTACACAATCATTGTCAAATGCTGAGACCCCCGGCTGCTTCCATGTTACCAGGTAACGCCGACAAGCAACCCACCACACGCACTCCCTCTGGTCTTTGTTTGGGAAAAAAGCTGATAAGCAGGATGACAATAAAGAGTCCTGTGCTGGGAGGCAGGGATAGTGAACTAGAGAGAATGAGTGGGAGGGAATGAGGGAGAGTGGGTGGGATAACAAGAGAGGGGGGACACATCCCGGTCCTTTTAGACAAAGTGTTTGTTTCAGCTGCTGTTTCAGTTGGCCCTGCTTACCTCCCCAACCTTGAAAATCAAGATCACAGTCTGTGACACCCCCTCTCATTCAGATTAAATGAAGGTGAAGAAGAAAAGAAAGGAGGCAGAAGGGGAGGAGGGACAGACTAGGGGGAGAGAAGAAGTCTCAGCTACTATGGTAAGTGAGGGTGCGCTTCATCATCCTCATCATGCTTCCTTTTTGTAGGTGTTTTCTGGGGCAGGGGCCAGCTTCTGCAAGGCAGCAGGGATTTACTCTTGTTGACAGATAAAAAAGATAGCGACGGCGTTGGGAGGGAGAGAGGCAGCAGAGGGGATTTGGCGTGCGTCCTCTCTGCAGCGTGAAAGACTGCGAGACACTCAGCTTCGTTTGCTCACTGGAGAATCTGTAGACCTCCTTGTTTCATCTTTTCCCCCCACCTTCCTGTTCACTTCCTCCTGTCCCACCATCTTTCTATATGTGAAGTGCAGAGCATCGATCAGACAGCGGAAGGAACTGTATCTGCCACCTGCAGGGATAGCATTTCTTGGTGGGCTTTGATTTTTTTTTTTTGTGTGTGTCTTACCACCTGATCCAGTGTCACCTTTACTCCAAGTTGGATGGATTCCTATAGTGTGCAGTTAGGGAGAGAGAGCTAACTGGCTGACTAAATGATGAGATTAATGGGTGGATGTTTGGCTGCCTGGTCGGCCAAGCATCCAACCATTCATCTGAGCCTCTAGCTCATGTTTCACTCCTCTACGTACAAGAGAGAAAGTAACAGGGGAAGATATACTATAGATGGAACATGGCTGTGGAAGAGGGTGCTGTCTTTCTAACACAAGTGAGTGGTCTCCTTTATCTCTGTGTTTTTGTTGATATCAGTTTGAGAAAAATACAAAGTTGTGATGTCTAAAATATAGAGATATCAGTCAGAAGTTGGCTGATTTTCAAGAGACTGGATAATCTAGGCTGTAATGCATGTGGTTTTATGTGGATATGGAAAGATCTGCTGCAACAGGATGTTCTAAGTTTGAGACATTTTCCGGATGCTTTTTATTTGACATGAAAACGAGCCACGTGGTCGAATGTATGGTTTGTAATGGCTCTGTAATTCACTACTGCTGTGCCCTCTTACTGTCCTCAGTTGAGCTCAGAGAGAAGTCACAGAAGTATACGAACAGAAATACATACTCTGTTAGTAGATAAGCTGATTTCTGATACTCATTCTGTCACAGGAGAATTTTCCTTGAAATGACATTTTATTTGAATCTTTTTTTTTTTAATTATCACTCTCCAATTTTCACTCGTTTGCCCATTTATTCATTTGCTCATTCATTTACTCACTTTGTCATTCCCACTCTTGGATAATAGGAGGCATGGCCATGTGAAGAGTTGACTCGAAACAACACTCAGGATTCACAACATTAACATACAGCAGAATATCAACATCGAAGTACTGCAGCTGATGACCATACACGGGTCAATGAAAACTGAGGAGACTCTAAAACATCATGCGATAGATTATCATTCATTGGCTGCCAATAACATGTGTTGCGGTAATCCTTTGTAAAGCTTCAACAGTGATTTTCCTGATATGGTGACAGTGAAATGGGGACACGAATTCATCAATGGATTTGCTATATTTAGCGAGAAGGGTAAAAACCAGGAGTGTACGAATGAATAAGCAGGGTTGGGACTGGTGGGTTCAGAGACAGTTTAGTGATGAGAAAAAGGGGTGTGCTGTGGGTGAGGTGATGTTCTCTGGCACCAGTGGGTGTTGTGGCCAGCAGCTTGATGCCTCTGGCTTTGTGGGCATAGAGCTGTGTGGGTTTTGTGCTGTCAGGAGAGAGGGGGATAAACTAAAACAATACACCCGCTTCTGGTCCGTCTCTTCTCTTACAAGCTCGCTCATTTCATTGAGAAGCCAAAGCAGTGACATCAACATACTCTACATGTCTGTATTTGCATGTATATTGTGCAGTATTGTACATATTTATGGAATAGTGTCTACATGTGTTTCACTAATGTGTGCTGGCATGTTTGTGTCAGTGTGTCTCCTCTTGTATCTGGAATACAAAATATGGTGAGGAGTGATTTGTCATACAACTGGTGCAGCATGCCAAACTGACATCATCTGTGTCTGGTGGGTTGAGGGTATTTCAACTAAATATCCTCCATCAATCCAGACTTTCTCTGCTGTGATGCCATGAAAAATGTGCCAAATGCAACTTCAGTAGAAATCAAAACACAAGTGGTCCAAGTCAACATGATGCTTTCCACTTAGAGTGATGGATAAAATACTCTAAAGGTGTGAAATATCCCAAAGATAAATGCACATATAAGTTCATGTGTGCACCTTTCGCAGTAATACCACATCAAACTCACTTTAACCCTTTCATGCATGAATTATGAGAGCCTTGAGGGTTTTATTCCTCTTTAGGCATGAAAAAAAAAAACTATGTGATTGAAATTTTTTTATGAACCTATTTTTCCTGGAGTTCCAAAAATGTCCACTCAGCTGGAAACATCTATTTAAAACCCATCATCAGAATTTGTTAAACTCTGTGAAAATGTGGGGGGAAGAAAGTTACATTCAACTAATCTGATGTTTTGTCTCATATTAATGGATATATAATAAGTAAAAATTATAAAACTGTTAATTACAGTCTAATAACATAATAACAATTAGCAATTGCAAGAACAGTAAAGTTACAGTAACGGTAGGAATTACAGTGTATGTTATAATGCATAAGTATAGAATGTGTCAGCGGATATTGAACTAAAACAACAAAAATATACAAGAGAACAGCTGTAGAATAGATGTCCACTGTGATGAACAGTATGCATGGAAGTGTTACGGTGGTTGAATGCAGTTTATGTAGATTTCTTCAGTAATAACTGGTAATGGTGACAGTAATGAGTAAAAGTTAAAATTTTTATGTTTATTCAGTCCTATGGCATCACAAATGAAGTCATTTTGTATACTAACCCAACATAATCCAAGAAAGTGTCAAATACCAAGACACACACTAGTGTTTCAGTTTGTGTCAGTTTTATAGTTATATCTGCAGACGCTTTTTATGGCGATTAGAGCTGAGCTTGTTGACTGATTCATTTTAGAGCTAGTTGCCTTGAAATTAGCTGCATTCTGACTTTTGTGAAACTGTTATGCAGAGTGATCCCTGTAATTCTCGGCTTTTCCAGTTATCATTTATGTGTCACATTTCTCCCCCCCCTCCTCTCTCTCTCTCTAACATTAGATTAATGCTTTCCTTCAGGCTTAACCTAGTCTTTAATGGCCCCATTTTCTTTGAACCCCTGGTCTGCGCAGGCTTAATGATATTTCTCTTACTAATCTCTGGCCTCGTCCTGCGTAATGCTTCATTCACAAAGACTTCAAGATCCCTCATGTTGGACATAGATGGGATGCAGGGTGGAGGGTGGGGCATGTTGGTCACTGGTTTTCACTGCAAGCATTAAAGGATAAACTGATGAATAGTGACTTACGGATGAAGACTACTTAATCTGTTGGCACTTATACTTTGGTGGAAGGAGCAGCAAAAAAAAACTGCATAATATTTACAAGATGAATTGAAACTGGAGCCTGTCAGAGTTTAATGTTAAGCATCATTTTTGGATATATACTGTATAATATCTGTTCATCTTGCAATAATATGTAATCACCCTCACACTTTATACGCACAGCTGTGCAACTTCGATATCAGAGGTTTTAGAGAAAGGTCAAGCATGTGGTGACATTCAACAAAGCCCGAGAGATGTGAGCCCTCAATGGTATGTTACACAGAACATGTGGCACACTGAGGGCACTTATGTAAGGGACAAGACAACTGTTGGCTTGTTTACAATATGTAGACGTGTTCGCACGCGCGCGCACACACACACACACACACACATGCTGGACAGAAGTTGTATTATCTGTGTAGACTTTAAAAATTGATGATCAAACTACAAACAGTGGACATAGTCTGAGCAAAATGATAAAAGTTACAAATGGGAATGTACAGTCACTCTAGTTGTTTTTATGTCAGTTGAAGTCAAGCAAACATGAATGTAACCAATGTGTCTGATTTCTTCATGGAGCATTTCACTGCAGTGAGGAAATCCAAATTGAAATAAAATCAGGGTATTAGCATTTTCTCCAGTGTTTTATGTATCATGGCAAATGAGCAAAAGAAAATGGAAACAAAAAAATGATAAATCTAAAGTGGGATGATCAGTAGATTATAAAATCCTTATTATACCGAGTTAGATGACAGAGATGTTTTCATTTCTGTGGATTGGAAAAACCATGTGGATGCCATGTGCTGTTATACGACATAGACAACCTGCAGCAGACAACAGGAATATCAAAGGAAAGTTGCAGGGAGTACTCGGTGACAGTGTTGAGGTGGGACAGGATGAGGACACCAGGCCTGATGGCTGGGCTGAGCCTGGCTCTGAGCCAAAACTTTATCTGACAGGTCACTGTGAAGGACGGGGATTTCTTGATGCAAAACACATTCAAGACTATGAAAGGGAACCTTCAGTCTTAAAGTATGGTGGCTGTGTAGTTTAACAAATAAGGAGATGATACAATCATTATAAAAAGAATGCTGTTTTCTGTAATAGTTTAATATGGTTAGGTTTCATTTTATCTTTGGCACTATAACTTACACTAAATAATACTTTAGTGTATTATTTTGTACTTATTTGTTGTTGATACTTTGCCCTGATAAAGTAATGTTACAGTCATCTTATATATTTCAACTGTTTCAGATTTATCCAAATAATTAGTAACTTTGAAATCACCAGTGTTTTTCTATTCTATTCTATTCTATTCTATATCACAATATCAGTCTATATAGTTATGCATTATAAGCGCAAATATGCAATTTAAACACCCATTATTGATATTTCTTTATCAGTGGCCTTGAATACAGGGATATACTGTGTAAAACATACATAATGAAAACCACTACACTTCGTTATTTAATTTGGGGTTGTTTTTGTTTTGTTTTTTATATTGCTAGAATACAGAAAATATTCAAATTACGATGATGACCAGTCTGCATTTTTCTTAATAATCAAGCAAATAGATTAAAATCACTAAATGTTAATAATATTTTTTTTTCTCAAATCATGGGACCGTAATCTTCATCTTCCCCGTGTTTCTAAAACTTGTTAAAATGAGGAAACAGGACATATAGGCCACTGTTTTCTTTTTTGAAGTTTTCACAGTCAGTGTCCTAATTCACTGTAGAACAACAGTACCACAGTGTACTTTAGTTTTTATCAAAATTAATGAGTCTTTTGCAGGTGCTGCCACTATCTTAATTGTTTAAAACAGCATCTGTCTTGGTGTCTCAGATGACTTTTTAAGTTTTTGCACCTCCTGTGTCTATGCCTATTTGTATTGTATTAGTATTTATGTGGCTGTTGCCCCTTAACTTGCTTGTGAAAGTCTGTTGTATCACAACATTCCTTAATGCTACAAGAACAGAAACACTGTTGTTGTTTTGGTTGATCAAACTGTCCTCATGGGGTTAGGGGTATGGATGTGGGCTGGGGGGGGGGGTGCTCAGATATGAGGCGCAGATTAATGGTCTCTTGTAATCAGGAAATGACTTCTGGTTTCCATTCAGCTCCACTTCATCTACTGCCATTATTAAGTACATCTACATACAAACATTCACACTCACAAATACTCTACTCAGTTATTGTAGAGTCTATCTGTGGAAAAATCTGATGGTGGATGTCTTTTGGCTTTGGGTCAGATCCCTCTGTGTTTGTTCGAGTTATTTCTGGAAAAGCATGGTGGTGGGGGAGGCAAAGACAGAACAATGTTGGATAGCTGCTCGCACTATTTGGCCCTGCTGAGTTTATCCTAAGTGGCTCTGGACACGAAGCTAAATTTAGCAGGTCTGGGCATTTGATAATTCAAGGGAATTTAGTTTTTGATCCTCTATTATGAGGCAGCGTATCACAGCTTCACTCCCTTCTGCTTTAAGTAGCACCAGTGCTGAGTTTTACAAAATGCTCTTTGTGGAGCTGCTGCTGCAAAGAAGTGAGACAAAATGTGCAGAGTTTGCTATGTGTCAGTTCATGTCAAACCTTCTGTCCTCAGAGCCGACATGAACCTAGAAAATATACACAAATCCTGACATTCTTCTGTCTGTCTACCTTTCTTTCACTGGCTTTTTGTTTTCTCCCATCTTCACTGCTATCTCAACTCCTCCCTTTCCCCTCCTCTCACGCGCGCACACACACACACATGCACATCACATTTGTTACAGGGGCAAAAACATGCTTGCCTCATCATTTTATTTTGGTGTGCAAAGCCCTATTTCTGTTGTGAAATAAAGGACAGCCAGGCAGTATAAAGGATGCTCTGCTACTCACAGCACAGCGACAAAGACTCATAAGCGTTTCACTGCTACAAGCAGAAGAGGTTTCCATGGTAGATCAGAGTTCTCCGTAGCAGCAGTGAAGACCACCCGCTCACTGATCTTTCCACCTTTGGGATTTGGAGACTTTAGGATTTGACAAAACAGTGCTTTGGGATGTAACAGAGGATGGAGGATGACGTGCATTGGATTTTCTCATGGATTAGCTTTTTGCAGTGTTTTGATGATGTCCTGCACAAAGCCGGAAGGGAAATGTTTGTAACAGGACATTGGACCCAGTGAATGTGTGGATATTTACTTTGTCTTTGATTCAATTAAAATGCTTTTTGGCTGCCAGAGAAACTATGACAGAGTTCTACCTGGTATAGTAATTTCATTTATTGAACTTACTGTTATGTATAAAATGTGCTTTACTATGTTCCTATATTCAATTCATAGTCTAAATCTCTCTCTCTCTCTCTCTCTCTCTTTCTCTTTGTCTCTCTCTTTCTCCCTCTCTCTCCTCTCTCTCTCTGTCTCTCATCTCTCTCTCCCTCCCTCTCTCTTTCTCCTCTCTCTCTGTCTCTCATCTCTCTCTCCCTCTCTCGTCCTCTCTCTTTGTCTCTCTCACTCGGTCTTAATGTGTTTATGTCTCTAACTTTCTTTCACTCTCCTCTCTCTCCAGTCTGACAGTAATGCCAGTTACCTACGAGCTGCCCGGGCGGGAAACCTAGAAAAAGTCCTTGACTACCTCAAGTCTGGGGTTGAGATTAACATATGTAATCAGGTAAGATAAGTGGCATGCTCGTGCTTCTCTTTATGCTGAATTCCAACAGCAAACATTTTAAAATCTGGTGGATTGGAATTGTTTGCAGGTATTCCTGCTTGACTAAAGAACCTGGAAAGCTTGCTAGCCTAACACGTTTAAGCAGGCTTTCACTTCAAAGCAGGAAATGAGGTGCTTGTGCTTACTCCTGTATATTCTCCTTTCTCAGAATGGTCTGAATGCTCTCCATTTAGCCTCCAAGGAGGGGCATGTAGAGGTTGTTGCTGAGCTCCTGAAGCTTGGTGCCACTGTGGATGCAGCCACAAAGGTAAGACTGCCTGTCACCTGCTGTATCACAACACAGCTCATTTGCAAGAGGACTATATTTAGTTGTAGCACTAAACATGGCTGCACTGTAACTGCATACACCTACTGTAAGTGTACAAAAGAGGCACCGCCTTTCTTAGGATTTAATATTCATTAAAACATTTATACTGCCTGTAGGTACAAGTGTTAGGAATACTCAATGTAATACTATATGAATGAAGTAAAAATAAATGCTTATAATACATTTTCAACTCTAAAATGTGTTTAAAAATAAAAGAAATGCAAAGTAGTAACAACAGCGCTGTCAGATTTTACCTTTGTTATGTACTTCATGATATGATATGATATGATAAGCATGCATTTGGGAGGGGTGTGATTTTGAAGCAGTTTTCTTCTATTGCTTGAAGCAACTGAATGAAAGAGCTGTTGAACACATTATCCAAATTCAAGTCTGCAAGGTTTTTACTCCTATTTAATATTGTTCAGCCTCTGCCATAGGGCATATACCTCATGCTTGCATAAATACGTAACACAATGAAATATTCAAGATCAAGAGGAAAATCTTCCCAATTAAAGCCTTTGCTGTGACCCTGAGGATGCTCAGGGATTAGTGTGAGATCTTGGGAATTCTGTTTCTGTGCCTTAACACCCGTTGTCTGCAGCTGTTGGAGACAGTAATGGGGGAAGGATACCAAAATTTGGTGAAGCGTTGCATTTAGGGTGTTTGAACACAACACTATAATAACATGCTATTCTGCTTATAGTTGATTTAGACAACAGGCTTTATGCCCAGCATCTGTGTGACAAAACATTTACTTTTGATGTTGAATGTTTCTATGTTTGCACCACGTGGATGTGCATTGAAAGGTGATAGACAGCTTTCTGCCTGGCCAAGTCAGATTTGCAGGGGTCTGTTTACTGAATAACATATTTCTCCTCACACACAGCTCAACTCTTGTTTTGTAATGTTTAACACTACTTAAATATAGTACCTATGACCTGTTACCACAACTTATGCAAATTAGCTAACATTAGCCTTAATTCTGTATTGAATTAGTTATCATCTAGCATGCCATATTAATACAGTACGTGGAATTATGAAACACTGCTATATGCTGTACCAAATAATATGTAACTGAACTTACTGGGTGGTGTTTAACATAACGTTTCCTTGTTAATAGAGTAGTTACCGTTTTAGTCTTAGTGTGGTGAGTTTCACTCTTCATGCTTTCCCAGCACCAAATATACCCCAAAAGATAAGTTGGCAATAACTCAAGTCATAGACATTAAAGAAAAAAAAATTCCATCTCCTCTGGATGGCTGCCTGTAACACAGACAATAAATATGGAGTCAAAGTCCAAACCCGTCTGCCCATCCAATTTGAAAAACTTTTTTGAGCCAAAGTGTCACGGTTCTTGGTGTAGATCTAGTTTTCTGTTAACTATGATAAATTTAAGTTGGGATTAAAAAATTGCCATAGGTTCTATGGAGACAACCAGGAGAAACAGGACTTTGGCTCTTTATATAACACTCTAATACACTTTTAACAGGGTGATAGGTCTTTATAGGCACATTTTGGGGCATAGCCTGTGTAGGATAATGAGTAATTGTGGGTTTAATCTATCACATGGGTATCCAAAGGACTATTTGGCAGGTGACATGACATCCCTATATCTTTACTGCATAAATTCTGGCTCTAAATTACATCACACAACAAATACAACAGCTCTCATGAAGTTAAGTGTTTAGCTTCATTTTTGCACAGTATGAATTAGACACAGACTTGCACCCTCCAATTATAATATGCAGTTTATTACATTGATCAACACCAAATTCATTGTTTAAGTTTTTTTTTTTTTAGCTGATTCAGGATCATTTTGATGTGCTGAATCCAAAATTTGCATTGGTTTTTCCTCAATCAGGTCAACTTTCTGAATTAAGCAACATATTTGTTTTTGGACATTTTTGTTGACATGTATGGTTATTTTCCCATCATTGAAGTTTATAGCATTTAATTAATACATTCTGTTAGAAAACATTTTTTTCTCCGAAATCCTTTTTTGGATGACATATATTAATGGAAATCAACTGATAATATCGCAAAAATGTAATCAATTTAGTAAGAAGTTTGGCTTTTTCTGAATCAAATTAGCGTAAAAACCTGACCTGATTGAGAAAAATGGATGTCATTTTGGATTCAGCGGTGTAAAATGGTCCTAATTCATCGAATTAACTTTCCCCAAAAAATTTTGTAACCCAGTGTTATCAAAACACTAATATTGAAGCTAAACACAACCCACTGAGTGACATCATGTTTGTTGCATCCCTGGTCTAGAAACATAATATCACAGTCACCCTTTGTCTGCCTTTTCCTTAATCAACAAAAGTTAAAATCTGTTTTACCTGACCTCTTGTGCAACATCACTTGTGGTATCACATGGCCAAGAGGCAGGACTCAGAAGGACTTGTATAGTCCTGTGTAGAAAGCCTACAGGAGTTTTATTTATGGCTGAGCTCACATGGAGCATCGGAAGTGACACATTGTTGGCAGTGCAGGCAGGGGGATGCCAGAGCTAGAACACCAACAGTACAAAAGTAAGGGTGGTGGTGAGTGGGGGGAGGTGTTCACTGACATGGATTTATACAGGCTCACACACAAACGGTGAAACACACACGTATACACAGTGTGGTGGGACAGGTGGGCCAGAGCTTAACACACATTCCTTTGGTTGTTCCATCTAATCCAGAAAGGAAACACTGCTCTGCATATAGCCTCGCTGGCTGGCCAAGCGGAAGTCGTCAAAGAGCTGGTCACCAATGGAGCCAATGTCAACGCACAATCTCAGGTGAGGTGTTTTTTGTATATACACACACACACACACACAATGTCAAAACAGTAATGAGATCTTGAGGGTCTATAAGTATGACCTGAGACTCCTTATATTTAATTGCACTTCTCATGTGCACTCAGTTGTTTGGATGATACTGTATCATGAAACCAGCACTTTGACTTTGCTGGAATCACTCAGCTGAAAGATCCTCACACACAGTCTGGCATCAGGCCAAATAGGTCTCTGGCTCTCAAAGGAAACTGCTGTCCTTGCATTTTGTATTTAACTCTATCACTCTATCAGATGAAGGTGACAGAAACGATTTCAGAGTGTCTTTCTTCCTTTTTCACCCTACTCAATGATCAAAATAAAACTAAATTAAATGAAATTAAAATGTAGCTTTACGTCAACTGCATTTACAAGCTTCACCTTAACATTTTATTTTGTTTGGTCAATAACACAGCAACATCTGTCCCTCTTAAATTGCTCCACCGGTCATGTTATAAGGCCTAATAAAAGCACACGTTAAATATGCATGGAATAATAATTTGCATTCGAGTTGTTTCCTGCAAAAGTGTTAATCTCTTCTGCCACCTTCCGCTGTAATTCCCTGCAGAATAAACCTTCACAGTACTTCCTAATTACTTGTAAAGGATTTGTGACATCACATATCGTGCTCCTATGCCTGCCCCTTCCACAACAGAGAAAAAAATGTGTGTCCCAGCAGATATAAAAACAAATTAAGGCTACGTTCAGCCAGAAGGTCTTAATGCACAATTCAGATTTTTTTGTGAAATTATATATTTTTTTATGTGTGTGCTTAATATTACACATTAAATGCAACTTTTATCAGTTTTGAGTATGAACTGAATGTGACCCTGAAGTGACCTGCACGTGCAAAAGAGGTCCTGACATAATACATGACCACACAGGCATGCACTGTGTTTACAGAAGTAAATGTGTTTTCCCACAGCTTCTCTTCCTCGGACACAGAATTGTGACTTTTGTCGCATTTCGATGATGTAAATGTTGGATAAATGCAACCTGGCCATTCAGACTGAAATCACTTTGCAAAAATTATTGATTGGTATCATCATATCATGGTGATTTTGATTTGAAAGTAGGTGAGGCATATATAAGTATTTAGCTTTTGCCTTGGCTTGTTAAGTCTCAACACAGTTCACACAGTTGACTTAAAATCAACCTCAATGATTGTATGTTTTGTATTATGGAAGATGACTGAATAAATGTAAGCCTTAAATCTTAAAATATCTGCTATGTATCAGATTTAGGACCACATATGAAAATGGCCTGGGTAGGATTTGAAAAAAAAATCAGATTTGTGCTGTTCAAACTGTCTTTAACAGATCGGATACAGGTCATGTATGGACAAACAAAAATCACATTTGCCTGCACAGAGCCTAAGTGCAGCTATCACTCTGTATAGTGATAATTAAGAATAACAGTGAATTAATATGACAATATAATTAATTTTGAGTGAAATTTGAAACACTTTTATTTTATTTGCATAATAATCAATAAGAGAATAAGATGACATTGCTTAATTTTATGTGTTGTCTGTTTTTGGATATTACACTGTATGTTTCAGTTTTTTTCTTTATTAGAACTGCAACACAATGTGCAAATAAAACGGAAACATAAAATATATTGTTTTCAGAGATGTTTTTGAAAAGTACCAAAAACATGGCCACATTCTGTACCATGTATTTCTATTTTTAGCACAGGTTGAAAACATGTTATCACACCAGATCCACTGTTAACACACATTTATTGTTCATGCATGTGTGTTTTTCGTTACTTACACAGAATGGCTTCACACCTCTGTACATGGCAGCCCAGGAGAATCACCTGGAGGTCGTACGGTTCCTTCTGGAGAACAGTGCCAGCCAGAGTATGGCCACTGAGGTACTGTACACGGAGCTGTGTGTCTCTGCTTGTGTTGGTCTATGTGTGTGTATGTGAGTGTGTGTGCGCACATATGTGTATGTGTATGTGTATCATATGTATGTGTATCAGTCCTGTGTCCACCTGTCTATAATAATACCATTTCATGTCTTCATGCATTTTCTCTGCCTCAGTTATGTGTGGTCTTAACATCTGTTGTACTAACCACCTTCATCTCCTTCCCTTCTCTGTTCCCACCCCCTCCTCTTTTTATCCTCCCACCCTCCTCTCTCTACACCTCTGTATCACCTCTGACCATCTCTCTGTATCTCTTCTGTATTTTCATGTCTTCATCTTAACCTTTCTGTCTAAAATTCTCACTGCATCTACCTCTCTGTCTTTTAACCCTCCTCATCTGCCTGCCCCCTCCCCTCCCC
>JAPSES010000097.1:5631785-5648580 GCA_029822895.1 Maxillicosta whitleyi | reverse complement strand
CCCCTCCCCCATCTCTTCATGAGGGACTAGGCAGAGCTTCATTGATTGGTAGTGTATGGTGGTGGAGTGACCTTGAGTGGGTCACTGATGAGGTCTGCTCCTCTCCATGCCTCTCCTCCACGGCTGCTGCTGCCATTACTGCACTGATTTACGTTGTTCAGCCTGTGGAACACATACACACACATCTTGCCAGTCACTACACACACAAACACGTGTAGAAATAAACACTTTAATAATGAAATTTTCAGATAGTCGGTGTTCAGTATGCTGGTTTATGTCTGTCAGTTAATGAAACTACGCAGCATGCTCTTTAGAACATGCTTACACATACACACAAAATATGGTTGTGCACACACACACACACACACACACACGCACACAAAGGACCCTACATGCATTCAGTAGCTGTGTGAACATTTTAACACCAGTTTAAGCACATATGCGCTTATAAATACCTCAAATATTCAGACATATGCAAGAACACACTGTTATGATATAGAGTGTTCAGTTGAATTATACATTACGTGCGTGGGAGAAAGAAAAGAACACTTTACACTCATTATGTAACATACATTAGTGTCCTATATAAAAGTGAGCTTCAGAAATGTATATCAGCAACCTCTGTATCTGTTTCAGTTAGTGTTGAGTTACAATACACTTACATTTGTATTCTATGTCAAATAACAGTTATTAATTACCAGTTAGGCTGTTACTGAGATATTGAATTATTTGTAGTATTTTCAACATCTCAGACTTGCCATAGACATCTTTCACCACATTTACACATATGCAGTTGCCTTACAAAAGGAGAAATCAGTGCTTTTTCTTTTCTGTTAAGCTTGCTGTAGTAGATTCCCTCAGAAAATGTAATATTTAGGTGCTACATTTTTTACCATGCACATAACAATCTACTGTTCAGTCACACTTACCATCTCAACTCATTTCCATCTCTGGTAAAATACTTCAGCTTCCATCCTGCCCCAGTGACTTCTCCCTCTTTTCATATGCAGGATGGCTTCACACCTCTGGCGGTGGCCCTCCAGCAGGGCCATGACCAGGTGGTCTCCTTGCTATTGGAGAACGATACAAAGGGCAAGGTACGCTTGCCTGCCCTGCACATCGCCGCCCGCAAGGACGACACCAAGGCCGCGGCCCTGCTACTACAGAACGACCACAACGCAGATGTGGAGTCCAAGGTGGGTGACCACACTGATGTAGGCTAGTAGGCTTTGTTTTAAACTTATTTTATTTACTTTACTGTTGAGTACTTTATTTCATTATTGATGCTTTTGGTTTAATTTGAAAGTAATTGTTTGATCAGGCTTTTTTCTATTTCAATTACTTTTACTCTTTTTTTATGCTTATTGGCAGATAGGTGAAAGGAGCTCAAGTGCATTCTTTGTCCATGCCTTTATACTATATTTAATCACACTAACTGCTTTTAAAAACAGCAATTTCTGTTTTGTACGAGGAAAGGCAAGTAAAAGGCTTTACATAATTTGATAATTTACTGTGGTTTGCTTTGAGCTCCTTATTTCCTTTCTCTGCTCCCCCACTCCAAAGTAAGTGGAGGCCTTTTTTTCAATTTTTTTTAAATTTTTTTTGCTCACTAATTGCCCATTTTCTCCTCTCTTGGCTGACTCTGTAGATGATGGTGAATAGAACAACAGAGGTACACCTCTACTATGTACACTATCTAGTCTCTTCATTGCAGCTCATAAAAACACAAAACAAAAAATCAGTGCCCCTGTTTAATTGCAGTAGTGTCTCTGCAGCCCTTTCTCACCTCCCGTTTATCATATTAACAGTCTTGTCTTACTCCTCTCCATTGCTTCATTCATGTAGTGGATACCTGTTATCATAGAGAAAGTCAGTAATGATGCATGTTTCCCAACTACTGATGTAGTATATTCTGGGACTGGAGGCTTGGGTATCAAGGTTTCCTTGATTTAATGGTTTCATGGTTTCCAAAGCTTAATGTTCAGCTGAGTTTTCTAACAAATTCTTTGTGACTGTAGACAAAATGTTGTCCTAGTCTTTTCTGATACAGTCCTTCCATGAAACTGATTAACATGATAACCAGTATTAGCATGAGAAGTGGTTATCATTCATTGAATAGCAACCGTTCGTTCATAACCTGCATGGCAACAAAATGACGAGCTTCCCATGAAGCTGTAGAAGACCCTAACCATCTAGTAACAGCCAGTCTGATCAGATTACTGTCCCGTATTAATTTGTCAAATTTCTAATCGTCAATGTTTGCATCACAAGCATTTTGCATGGGACCAAAGTAACAAGCTACCTTGACCTGCTTCTATGGAAACAAGGCCCACTTTGTCACACCAAAGCCAGGCAGCCACCGTCTGTGCCGGTTCATGGTTGGCATTGTCTTGGGCTTTGACAGGCTGGCAGATACAGTGTTTGGTATGATTCATCCGAAAATGGATTTACTGATCTGTGGGTAGTGCATCGTGGTAAACACATTTGCATAACGCTGTATGGAATGATGTTATGTCACATTTAATGATGAAGCATAGAATGACTGACTACCAGGCAGGGTTTTTGTTAGTTTGCATTGAAGTGTGTTTTGTTTGGGATGTATGGGACACCAGATTTCGGCTCAGTGGGTAAACATGTCTGAGACACCTGCTATCCACTGTAATACGGCTTAGTTCAAATTTGGACTGGTTTAGTTAGACACCTCAATGTCAGGTTTACTTTGTTTTGCCAGGTTGGAATGAAACCTTTTCTGCTGTCCTTCTGCTGTTTTGACAGCTGCTGCTCACTAAGCCTGTGGTTTTACCCGGAAATTATTTACTCTTAAGATGTTAACAACTGGACTTTAAGTTAATCTGCAGGACCATTTCTGAAGATTAAAACTAAGATGAGGCTAATATAGAAGAATACAAATATAGCAGGATAATTTGCATTGATGTGCAAAAGCTTAGCCGTCATTAGGTTTATTATTTTAGCAAAGTTCTAATCATCACTTGTATCATTATTTTTGAAGATAGAGCCAGGATATATGGGAGATACATACAGTATGCACAGCATTAGAAACAGAGGTTTTAGAGGAAAAAAATGTCTTTGTTTCTATGGTTTAGTTCCGACCTCTCATGAGTTTTAAATACTGTACGTATATTCCCTGTATTTTATTTATTGACAAAAGACAGAATATGTATGCTATTTTAACCTTGCATAAACACCAATGATAAATGCAGTTTAAGACTTTTGCTCAGTTCTGTTCATGGAAATGTGTAGATTTCCTTTGAAAACTGGAGTTGTACTGTACACTCATGGTTGTGTAGTTTATTTTGTTTCGTCGAACGCTGCAGTTTTGACATAGAAGCCTATATGTCAGAGTGAGTTTAACACTTTCTAGTTGTTGGCCCCATGTCTGATGCTTAAATAACCTTTCTCTGTCAGGTGTTAGTATAATATTGTACAGTAGTGTGTCTGTGTGTGATGGGATGTGTCTATATTCTCTGCAGGCCTGTGTGTAATTACATATGTTGTTTATTTGACAAATTTTAATCAGATTTTTGTATTTTTGTGTTTGCCTATGTCTGTGCTGCGGCCCTCTTCAATTCCCAGAGCGGTTTCACCCCTCTCCATATTGCCGCTCACTATGGAAACATTAATGTGGCCACGCTGCTGCTGAACAGAGGGGCCGCCGTGGACTTTATGGCACGGGTGAGGTTATTCTGCCCTCTGCTGTACGGGAGGGGTATCATCAACAGGATACACACCACAACAACACACAACTCTGAAATATTGATATACAGTAATTTAGTGCTTGTAAATGTTTTCAAAACTTTTCAAGTCTGATTACAAGTTACTTTGTGTGGTTACTGTGTGACAATCTGATGCTATTAAAGTTAGATTTAGGAAGTCAATGCTGCTTTGTCTGAAGTAGAGGAAAACAACTAAAAAACAACCACTACGTATGAGCTGTGATTACTTTACTAAAACAAAATCTCATCTTAGCATTAATTAGTAATATATTTCCAACAACGTCAAGATACAAAAGGTGTTTTCAATAGAAACAACTACCTCTTTTCCATGAAATAAAGTATATAATGATCTGCTTCTCAGTGTTATAGTAGGTGCATCACTTCACTAGGTATCGGATTGTAATATAATAAAAGCACAAAGTATATTTCTTATTGTGTCTTTTGAAAAATGTGTGGTATTAAATGTGTGTTTGATAATTAAATAACCAAGAGTGTCAAGAGGAACCTATACCTATTTAAATCATCCATTGGCCAAAGGAGTGTTGGTGTTTGCATTTGTTTTTGACTGTGATTACAGGTTAGATCTAATGAGTCGAGCTACAACAGTGTAAGCAGATGGCATTAAACAAAGAAGCTGCCGCACAACTGATAATAAAAGGCTATGTGCCCTCAGCAGCAGTGGAATGCATTAGGCCTACTGGGTTTAACTGATCTGCATGTGTTAGACATATGGTACAAACAATGACATCTAACTTTACTTTGTTTATTTATATATAGAATGACATCACGCCGCTCCATGTGGCATCAAAAAGGGGGAACAGTAATATGGTGAAGCTGCTCTTGGACAGAGGGTCCAAAATCGATGCAAAGACCAAGGTGAGATGCCTTAGAGATTTATAAGATATTAGGTATGTGAATCATACGCTCCATGAATTATTCTGTGTGCAGTTACAAAGAAGAAAAAAGAAAATGAATAGGCTTAATAAATGGAAAACACTGTGTTTAGTCTGTATTTAAGCATTGGTCACACTATGTTCAAACTTTTCTTGTGGTCAGAAACAGCAGATACAGTGTTTATAAAACACTGAATTTGGCTATTAATTCTGATTATTCCTATCAAATAAAATATATATACTAAGAAAATAGCCACTTTTGCTTGTGAGTCATCATTCTGCACCACTGAGGTACTGAGTACACTACACTGCTGACAAAAAATAGGAAAAGTATAAAGTGGAAAAATATGTTAAGTACAGAAACTGGATTTTGAAAATTAATTCACCAATTTTTTTCTTCTGTCTTTAATTTGAGTTTCTGAAAACAGAATTAGACATAAGAGACATATTATATTAGTATGGATTACACATGTAACTGTATGCATGAGCTGTGATCTGTGGCATTTTACACCCCAAATTTTATAAATTTGATGTTGTATTATGATGATCCATACCCCCATGTAGTTTGTACAGAATTACTGCATCTTTTTTTGCAAACCATAAGCTGCTTGTGTTCTTCAGGACGGTCTGACACCTCTTCACTGTGGGGCGCGGAGCGGTCATGAGCAGGTGGTAGAAATCCTTCTAGACCGGGGAGCACCCTTCCTGTCCAAGACCAAGGTAGCTACTGGGATGATCAATTCCAGAGACGCTGCTTTTCGTAGAGTAGAAAAGGAAAGGTCACAAAACAGTCATGTTGTTTTTTCCTTTCACTGGCTGTCATAGAATAGTCAAATGAAGCGGGTTACACATTGTTGATAACACTGTCATACAGTTGTTTGCATACACTGGTTTCTTCACCACACAGAACAAGTTTTAATTTGTTATCCAATTAGATAGCTGGTCTGTTGTTGTTGCTGTAGTGCTGTCGCATTGTCTCCATAACATCTGTGCGACCTCTCCAGAACTGCCCGCCTCCGCTGCGTAGCCCTTCAGTTTGACCGCGCAGGACGACCAGTGTAACAAAATAGACATTGTTGTAATGACCTCGTTATAACAATGCTTCTGTAACCTTCTCAACAACTTCCTTCACAGTCTTTTCTGTGCAGCGAATGGCCACACTCTAACTACTATGTCTGTCTGTCCACCTGTCTATGTGTCCGTCTGCGTGTGTGTTTGTCTTTTTCTTTGTCTCGCTCTCTCTTTCTCTCCCCCTCTCTCTTTCTCTACCTCTCTCTCCTGTAGAACGGCCTGTCACCGCTCCATATGGCGACTCAGGGGGACCACCTCAACTGCGTCCAGCTCCTGCTCCAGCATGACGTGCCTGTGGATGATGTCACCAACGACTACCTGACGGCGCTGCATGTCGCTGCGCACTGTGGTCACTACAAGGTGGCAAAGCTCATTGTGGACAAGAAGGCCAACCCAAACGCCAAGGCCTTGGTAAGAATATGGACAGGTAGAGAAGGTGAAAATGTCCAGATGTTCAGGAGACTTTAAATGATGGTTTGTATCTGTGTTTCACATGGAGTTTTTGTCTTTCTGTCTGTTTTGTGCAGAACGGTTTTACTCCGCTTCACATTGCCTGCAAGAAGAACAGAGTCAAAGTGATGGAGCTGTTGCTGAAACACGGGGCTTCGATACAGGCTGTGACAGAGGTACTATACCAGTATATCCTATTCCTCTGCTTTACCACTCTACCTGTTATTATTTTACATGAAATAATATCCATTTAATACATAAGATGTCCACATCAAAATATCTTTAACCATGAGGAGTCTGTAATACAAATGTCCATTTTTTACATACCTGCTAATAATCACCTTTTTTGGCACTCCATATCACCTGATACCCCATGTGTTGCATATCAAAGCCATCAGGAGAAAAAAGACGTATCTGTACTGGAACTGATGAAAATGTTGGGCCCCGAGGCTGAAAATTTTGAAATCTCATGTTGAAAAACTGTGGAAAAAAAACTTGTGAAAACACCCCTTTACAATAAGTAAAAGGAAATTTGGAGAGTACAAATTGTTTTAGCAATTTGTTTTATTCACAAAAGTAGTGAAACATATAAAAAATAGTCAAATAAATAAATACTGGCTAAGATTAAAACAAATTATTTTAAGTAATTTGTGTTCTTTTTTTACTTTACTTTCAAGAAATGTAAAACAATGAATAAAGAACTTTTAATCAACCAAACACACACACACACACACACAGAGTCAGAAATCAAAAAAGTGCATGGAAAAAGTTCTTCTTTTCTCCAAACTGAACATTCATTGGCATTGTGAACTGATATAAACAAAAAAACTATCTACTTGGTCATGCTGCCTTCAGGGACTGACCAGAGACTCTGTAAACCTCAAAACATTGCAGATAAAACAGACATCTTCTACACAAAATAACATGAACTGATACATAAATTATTTTTATGCATGTTGTTTTGACAGATATTAACAAAAATGTGCCCATGGTCCCCACTTCAAGCTCAGAGTTCTAGGGGTTACCTTATGTGATTAGGTCCAAATACAGGGAAATGTATTTAGTCACGAGTCAGTAACATCATATCCCTTTACATATGTCCATATTTAATGTTTCTGCTATAGAATTAAATTACAAAGTATAAGTATACATCAATAAATGTGAGTAAAACTTCTATTTCTCACATTACCTCTTGTGTAAACAGGATTTCTGTCTGCCAGAAAATAAAAACTCTCATCATCCCGCACTCCTTTATAACATCATGTACTACTTATATTGTTACTTTTTTAGATTGAGAGACCTTATAGTACCAGAAATGACAGAAGTGACTGTTTTTTCTGAGGCTTGTTGATTTTTTATTATAATTGTTTCAATTATTGTTTTGTTTCCTGCAGTCTGGGTTAACGCCCATCCATGTGGCAGCCTTTATGGGGCACGAGAACATTGTCAACGCATTGATACACCATGGAGCATCACCAAACACCACCAATGTTGTGAGTGGATGACCTATTTCATATACTTTTAAATGTTATAAAAATGTCTGTCTGTAGTAAAACGATCCACATTTGTCTTAAATCTCATTGTGAAAATGCACCATCTTGTAGGTTTCATTTTATGTGTAAAGCTCACACTGACAGATTCCCATTTCTGTGTTCTCCAGAGAGGTGAGACAGCTCTCCACATGGCAGCCAGAGCAGGCCAGGCAGATGTAGTCCGGTATCTGCTCAAGAATGGAGCCAAAGTGGAGACCAAGTCCAAGGTTAGAACACCATGTATTTGGTTTTGAATCTCTCTTTGGAGGAAAAACAAACAAATGTTGGTAAAATACTGAACCTGATGTCCGGTTCTCCTTGTCTGCAGGACGACCAGACAGCGTTGCATATCTCAAGTCGGCTGGGGAAAGTAGATATCGTCCAACAGCTGCTGCAGTGCGGTGCCTCTGCCAATGCTGCCACCACCTCAGGCTACACCCCACTTCACCTGGCTGCCCGCGAAGGACACCAGGATGTTGCTACCATGCTGCTGGAAAACGGAGCGTCACTCTCCTCGTCCACAAAGGTACACTTAAAGAGTTACACAAATACATTTAGTATCGGACTGAAATGTGCCTCTTAATTCCACCTGACATCATGCAGACAGGTACAAAAGCATCACAGCACAAGTTCATTACTCTAGTTCTATAACTCTCCACTAGTGGGCACCAGTGTCTCCAGGGTGATACAATGTTTAGCTTTTTCTTTTCTGTCCCAGCTGTGCAGTCCCATACATTTCACAGAGTTCATCCAGTGATAGTATTGGATTAATAACATAAGACCTTTGCCTCAGGAAGTACGGCTGATAATTTGAATGCCTGCTTATAATGGTGTCATTTGAGTTATTGCACAAACCAAGGTTAAAAGGAGATGTGGACTAGATTTGATGAAACTAGCATGTGCATGTATGTAAGCATGTATGTGCTAGTTTGCTGGGGGCTGTCCTTGAAGTTGACCTGAAGTCAGTGGAACAAATTAATGAAGGGTAAACCCCATGGTGCCCGTGCTCTGTGTTTTCTTTCTCCCTGACTCCATTCTCTCTCCCACTCTCACACATACACCACATCTTTTGGGACATCACCTGAGTCAAGTGTTCAAGGAAAAAGATGTCATACTAATCTGGAAACAGAGTAAATGGGGGATGGGGACACACACTGACTAATCTGTGATGTCTGTAAAATGTACATTTAATGTAAAATGCCCTCATATTGTTAAATCTCAATTTTTTAAAGTTGTCATTGACTGTTTATATACTATATGAGCACCAAACATCAATGATAAAACAAATGAGATCAAGTGTTTCTGAGTGTGGAATGGGAATCTGTGGGAGTCCCACATTCCTCTGGAAAATATGACCTAATGTCCCAAAATATCGTCACATACACACAGGAAGAAAGCCAAGATTAACACGATCATGTTACATAACAGTCACATATAGACACAGTGAGCATATTTTCTCATGGAATCACATTATGCAGTTTATGACACATTCATGCTGATACTGTTTTTTGTCATTTTTTCCACAGATTTTTTTTTTTTTTTGCACAGCAGGATTTTTTTTATTCATTTATTATGTTAAAGACTAATGTAAAATTTCAACCCAAAACCTATATTCCCTATTTTGCCTCCACTAACATGTTCTTTACTGTAGTAGAAATTGCTAGTTGAGGAGACGCTAAAGTCCTTTGATTTTTTTAATATGTTTAGATTGTTTCATTCACGTTAAATTCAGATGACATCGTACCCGTGAGAAACTATGCTGTTATGAGGAAGGAGATGACACAACATCATAAAGAGCTGACCTAAGCACCCAGCCAGTGCAAATACTGACTTCCTGTTTTCCTCGGTGCTTCATCATGTATCCTCTGCTGATTTCAACAGAAGGGATTCAGTCCTCTGCATGTGGCAGCAAAGTATGGCAAGATGGAAGTGGCCAGTCTGCTGCTGCAGAAGAGAGCAGCACCTGATGCTGCTGGAAAGGTAAGATGTTGTTGAAGAAAAACAAGTAACACTACACACTTTTTCATGACTCTGTCAACGTTGCTCAACCTTCATATGTTTGACGCTATTTTCAGATCTTTTGCTATTTGCTTGCATGAGCTTTTGGAGTAGTGATTTATTTGACAAAGAAATTCAGAAACATTTGAAGCCCATAGGCAGGTAAAAGGCTGCTGTCTCATAGTAATACCCAGAAGTCAGAAAGTAGAACATTTCTACATTTCTCCAGAGATACAGCACACAAACGGACCGAATGAGAAACTCTTTTAGAAGCTACAATCACACATCATACTGCATACATGCCCCTATCTAATGTAATGGAGAGAGTATGCAGAGCCCTTTCCAAGCTGCAGCTGGAAGAGGGTTGTAGGAATGTCTGGTTTAAGACCTATCCCAGGACATCACAGCTAACAGATGCTTGTCCTGTTGTGAAACCTTCTGGGCAAATTTACTTTTATTCCCCTGATAACAGGCTCTCATTCTTCTGGACACATACAATTGTGTACATATGCACAGACACACATACTGACACACTTTAGAACAGGCCTACTGGCACTGATTCCAGTATTCGCTTGTTGTGTGTGTGTCTGTGCCACCGTCTGAGAGCAGTTAACATAATGGCAGTCAGGTATGATAATGAAGCTTCCACACCCCTTCATGGTGTCACGCTAAAATCTGTCCCATTCTAAGTCTAAACACAAAGCCAAAGCAACTTCTTACTGTGACTGAATTACACTGATTTACTTCTCACATCACAGAAAGCCGTACTTATTTGACATCCTGTCTAATGTATTGTCAAAAAAAACATCCATCCAGAAAAACACTAATACTGTTTTTTTTATGAGTTTTTACATCAAGTGACAGCGTTTTCCATAGAACCACACCCAGCTGAATATTTTTTTCCATGCACTGTGGAACACAAATGTGTCATGACATTATAGAACAGTGTTATATCAGCATAGTGTTGTCATAATCACTGCAGACTTCCCATCACTGTATCTGGGTTTTATGTTGGATGTGGTTTCTACTAAAGAAGATTTAGTGTTGCTATGTTTTCAACAATCTGCTGTTGAGTTGTTGTTAAAGTTAGTGGGAGTAAATAAAGCACCAGTAATTTAAATAGTTAAATAGTAGGATGTTGTGGTAACTTGCTGATTATCCTGGTGAGTCAGTCTTGAGTGCTGAGGGGCATTGCTGACTAGGTTGAGAACAATGTAGAAAACTAAAGTATAATAAGTCACAGGACTTGGTTTTTAATGCATGTAGTGTCATATGATGAGGAAATAAACTAAAAAAAATGACACTACAAACAGTAAAAACAGCTTTCTTTAATATTACTAATCTTCCTTACACTGTTAAAAAAAATTGTCACATTATTGCCATCATCTTCCTGTAACTGTCCTAATTCGAGCATGACATGGTTGTACTGAACTTTGTCCCCTTGTACTAAGTATTTTCCATTAATTTGACATCTTTTTCTCTCCACACCCTCACACTGCGCTCTCATTTTTCTTATCGGTATCTTCGCGTGCGTGTGTGGGATCAGTCATTTTCTAACCTTGTGTTGCATGCCTGTGTGTGGATGTGTTTGTGCGTCTGTGCGCGTGTCTGGGTGGGTGTTTTAGAGTGGGCTAACTCCACTGCATGTAGCCGCTCACTACGATAATCAGAGAGTGGCACTGCTGCTGCTGGATCAGGGAGCTTCCCCACACGCTGCTGCCAAGGTATACACACGCAAACATACTAAGATGAATATGAATGGCTTCATTGCCAACTGAGACTGTTAACAACCTTCATCAGTACGTATGCAGATCTAATGCTCATTCATAACGCTTGTATTTCATCCTGTCTCTGAAGTTGTGAGTGAATGTGTGGCTTTTTCTTCCAACTCAGTAAAGTCTCTGAAATCCTCTCCACTTGCCAGAATTTAGCCCTTTCTGTCATCATATTGGGTTTAGCGGTAGATGGCGTGCTATATTTCATATTTCACATAAAAGCAAAACTAGAAAGCTTACATTAACTTGCATATTGTAAATTACTTCACAGTCTGTCACTATGTCAAACCACCCACTTTTGTGAAGTCTGGTCCAGAGTTGTAAATTTTGTGTGCTTATAAAAAAAAAAAAAATTAAAAAAGAAGAGAAAACAACAAGCATTTATATGTACTGCTCTAAGTACTACTCTTGTTGAAATGTCTGACACCCATAAACACACATGGTCAGTGAAATATGGTCCAGTTGCGGTCAGTCTCCTGCTAGGCTTTGGGAACTGGTCAAAACCACAAAACAAGTACAAGTATGAGCAGAATGACAGAACTAGACACCAGTGGAAAAAAATAGTAAAAAAGCTTTTTTTTTTTTTGCTGCAACCTCAACAGACATCCTGCAAGGGGAAGACAAAAGCTTGTAAACCTACTTTATATTTGCTTGCCGTCTCCGTTTTTGTCACTATCTCTGTCTCCTACAAGCTCTTAATCTGCATCTGTCTGTTTATTCCTCGCTGTTTTTCTTTTTACTTTTCCTGTCTCCTTTCCTCCCACAGTCTTAGTCATTCTTCCCTGACCCTCTTTTTCTCAGTTTCTCCGTCTATAAATTGTTTCTCATTTGGCGGGGTACTAAAGTTGGTATGCTCGGGCTAATTTAAGCATTCTGGAACAGGATCAATCTTTGTGTACTAAATGGGTTTTCCTAAAGCTTTTTCACACAGACACACAAACACAGATGCTGAATGATCCCATGGTTGTGGTATTAGATTTGGTACATGTATACAGTAATATTTCTGCATAAAAGTGTCCATATACAGTCGGACGGCAGAATCTGAAAATATTAATTTAGTTTGTAAAATACGTGTAGTCATGACAAATATGAGGTGGATATTACAGAGCTCTCCATTCTTTTTCCACAGTGGCAACACCGTAAAAAAGAGTTCTCTCCTCTTAAGACCTGAAAAATGACAATCAGTAACCGTTCTTTTTATTGTCAGTTAAAAAAAACTTATTATTAATTTCATATTCATTGTTTAATGAATGCATTTATGAGTGCATTTAACCCATAAAGACCCAAACATCCACCAACAACCAAAACCATCTACTGATCCAAAATGTTTAATACCTGTTGATCCATTAATCCTATCAATCCATGTAAATAATTGGTGTAAAATGCAGTTTTTCATCTTTTCATGATCATCAGATATGACCCATTTGGACATACAGAGACTCCATAGTTACTGTGGCAACACAAACATCTTCTACAACATTGATTCACCAGTAAAACGTTGGACAATGACACTGGATCAAAACACTGGGTTTATGTTCAGTTAATGATAAATATGACTGAAAAAGTCACTTTTTCTTCAGTTTTCTCTGTTTCTGATATTACAACCTTCAAATTCAGTCAGAACTGTTATAAACAACTGTAAATGAACAACAGTAAAACAAACAGCAGTAAATTAAATACAGGAAAATACATGATTTTCAGTGCAAAAATGGCAAAATACAAAAGATAATATCACAATAATCTGTGATGAATCGCTTAATAAAGGTTAAATAGAGTGAAAGATTAATTTGCGAACTGCCACAAAAGTAGCACTGGGTCTTTATGGGTTAATGTTGTAACTAAAGATAATTTGAACATCACTGAATGTGGATATTTTTAGCCCAATTTCTAGGTCACTTTTGTTTTGACTGAAAGTGGCTTATCTTAAATGATTAATAATTTCCTGCACAATCATGCAAGATACTGGACATTTTTATTGATTTATACTAAATTCATGCCTGCACCTGTTGTTGACACTACATTACTCTGTGTTGCTCTATGGATGAACATTGACAGGTAATTTATCTGAATTTAGGGTTGGGTTCTTTAACTTAGAAAGACCCAAACATACAACAGCGATTAAAACCATCTACTGATATAATGTTTAATACCTGTTGATCCAGTAATCCTATCAATACATGTAAATATTTGGTGTAAAATGCAATTTCACATCTTTTCATGGTCATCAGATATGACCCATTTGGACATTTGGAGGCTCTGTAGTTACCATGGAAACACTGTGATCATCTACAGCATTAATTCACCAGTAAAACCCTTGGAGTTGGATCAATGACAGTGGATGGAGACAGTTAATGATCTAAATTCTAAATTTAATATAGAAAATTAAATATAGGAAAATATTGAAATGACAGTGAACATACATAATACAGAGGATAATATAATAAATGATGATAGATTACTTAAGAAAGGTCAAATATAGAAAAAAATTCATTTCGGAGCTGACACAAAAGTAGCGCTGGGTCTTTACAGGTTAAATTCACAACAATGAAATCTCAGGAAATGTTTTATGTGAAAGGTTGAGATGATGTTAGACATTTAGTTTTAGCGGTCACTTCTAATGAGAATCCTAGTTGTACACTGTTGAATATAACTAGTTCTTTTGTCCTACCCCCTCAGAATGGTTACACGCCTCTCCACATCGCTGCCAAAAAGAACCAAATGGAAATTGGGACCACACTACTGGAGTACGGCGCCGACACCAATGCAGTGACGCGGCAGGGCATCAGCCCCATCCACCTGGCAGCACAAGAGGGCAGCGTGGACTTAGTTTCACTCCTGTTGGCCAAAAATGCCAACGTCAACGTGTGCAATAAGGTGGAGCATTCACCAAAAAAAATATGAGTATAAAGATACTGTCAAATCTACGACAGAGCTTTAGGGTCATTCATGAAGGAGAAGATATTTTTTGATATGATGAGATTAAAGTCAACCTGTCGACTTTAAACTCGACATGTCGACATTAAACTTGGAAATGTCAAGAATAAAGTTGATGTCCCATAAAGATTAAAGTCGACATCAAATTTTAATTTTATTCTCGGAATTTCGACTTTAATGTCGACATGTTGACTTTAATCTCGTCATATCAAAAGATATCTTCTCCTCCATGATGCTAATGCTCCGTCATACAAATCTCACATTTTCACATAGTAATAAATTGGGTCATTTTTTGCCTGTTACCTTGTTTTTGTAGCTTTCCTTTATTATGGCTTCAGTGTTTAATATTTAGTAACATCTAGTGGTGCATGTGCAGATTGGAGCCAATTGAATTCAACGAAAAAGGTTTTTTACTTAAGGGCGTATTAATGCTGTTCTACACTCAACGTAGTACAGTAGGTGACATTAAGGCACTTTAATTTTGGATGCCATCCGGTAGAAAGTGTAGAAATGGAGAAGAGGCAGTGTGTTTTTATTGGACTTTCTAGAAAGTGGCCTGTTCCATCTGCATAATAGATCTTATTTTCATGTGATGAAACATGATTTTTGCAATCAGACACATTCTACAGCTCCCTATATCTTACATACTGGACCTTTAAATGTAAACCTTCATCAATATGCGTAATCATGACAAATACCTGCTCAGTATCAGCCAGCAAGAAATAAATAACATTTAATAGACCTGGTTTGATAGTATTATCATGCAGCATTCTCTCCTGTCAGATCTTATTATGTTGTGCTTCAGTCTTTTGCATTTTGTGTGTGTTGTCTTCAAAGCAACAATTTTATTTGTGTTTGTGCATGTGTGTGTGTTTGTATGTTTTCTCCTCATCCAGAGCGGACTTACACCCCTCCACTTGGCAGCTCAGGAGGACAAGGTCAACGTTGCAGAAGTCCTTCTCAACCATGGAGCGGATGTAAATCCCCAAACAAAGGTAAAGTTCAATCCCACACAAACGCACACACACACACACACGTACACATGGAAATAACTAAAGATTTTACGCATTAATATGACATTTTTATCCATCATTGTCTTGATGTGACCTGGAATCACACAGACACACACCCTTGTTCACACGCAAATCATATCAGGTTGTACATGAATAAAGTATTGATACTTGAGTGGACGGTGCTCATGACTTTGTTGATGCAGACCACACTGAGAGAAAAACACATGACACACATGAGCACATACATGCTCTAATTAAAATGAACCTGTAGGTGTTGAAGGTTGGCTAACACAAGGTTAAAGACTGCATGCATATGTGCTGAGAGGACAGTTTACAGCAAATTCACTCACTGATCTCATCCATTACATTTATGCTATGTACACACAATTCAGCCGTGATGTGAAATATGATGCGGCATTTGAGTTATATTTAGAGCCGGTGATGACATGCTGAGAAGAGGAAGCTGATCCATTTTTTTGTTTGAATTATGGGTTTATTTTTGCGCTATAACATCAGAAATTCTTACAGGGTCACAGAGTTGGAATAGTGCTTTGGAGCTATCCTTTTCTCTTGTTTCATCTCGTTGCCCTTTATCTCTGCGTCTCTTCTTTCATCTTTAATTCACTTAGATGGGTTACACTCCATTGCACGTGGCTTGTCACTATGGCAACGCAAAGATGGCAAACTTCCTGCTGCAGAGCCATGCCAGAGTCAATGGCAAAACTAAGGTAGACAAACACGACTCGCCTTCCCCGCACATTTCACAGCCTTGTTTTGCTATATTTGCCAGGGTCTTTTTGTATTTATTTTATTATTTTTGTTTACACCAACCTTCTCCATCCTGCTCCAAGGGCTTAATTACATCCACGCATTTGGTCCTGATATAACTTTGTATGTTTCTATTTAGAACGGGTACACTCCTCTACACCAAGCAGCTCAACAGGGACACACCCACATAATCAACCTGCTGCTTCAGCACGGGGCCTCGGCCAACGAGCTCACTCTGGTCAGTGCACAAACACAATGGCATGCGCTTGCCTACGGTAGAGCCGCTTGATCAAATTCTGAATGCTGTTTGTGTTTCTTGTTTGTCTGATGTGAATAACCTCCTGTTGGTCTGTTACTGGTCAGAATGGGAACACTGCCCTCTCCATTGCACGCCGTCTTGGGTACATCTCTGTCGTGGACACTCTGAGGCCCTTGACAGATGAAAACCTGACCTCCATGGTGAGATACACATCATTTATGCACTACATTTATGTCATGACACAGTTCTACAGTTGTGGAAAAAAATTATTAGACCACGCTTATTTTCTTCAATTTCTTGTTCATTTTAATGCCTGGTACAACTAAAGGTACATTTGTTTGGATAAATATAATGATAACAACAAAAAT
>JAPSES010000097.1:5621029-5631685 GCA_029822895.1 Maxillicosta whitleyi | reverse complement strand
AAGGTACATTTGTTTGGATAAATATAATGATAACAACAAAAATAGCTCATAATAGTTTAATTTCAGAGCTGATATCTATCCATTTTTCCATGTTTTTTTAATAAAATCACTTCAGTTCTTACATCAATATCTATGTCATTGTACTGACAAAAACAGTGTTTTTAGACATTTCATGTTTTCTTTTCTGTCTGTTTTAGTCGCATGATACACACAGGAGTTAGTGCTTGTGATGGTCTAATAATTTTTTTTCTTTTGTCTATTTAAACATGCTGTTGTCCATAAAGTTGGAATAAGATGTTTGGGGTTTTTTTTTTACCTCTTCTTATGAAATGATTGTGACAGTTTGATTTACTCTTGATAGATAAAGTGTAACTAGGTCTCAGTCTGTAATCATTGCACCGGGTCATAGGTGATTACTCATGTGTATAAATAGGAATAAAAAGAGGAATGTGTCCGAAAGCAAAATGATTACAACTTTATGGGCAACTGTATTTTGCCAGTACTTTACAATCACTCATTTTAGGAAAAGGGTTGATTCTAGCTGTTTTTATGCTATAAAGCTATCATAAAAACATTCAGGACCAAATAAATCGCAATTTACTGCACCAGACTTTTTTATTAGGTATTCATTTCTCATTAACCCATAAAAATTCAGTGGTACTTTTGTGGCAGTTGTACTTTTTTCTATATTTAAGATTTTTTAAATGATTTATCAATATTTATTACAAAATTTTCCACTGCATTTTGTGCTTTTTATTTGAAAATCAGATATCTTCCTATATTTAATTCACTGATCACATAGATGTTCATAAAAGCTCAGATTAAAGTAGGGGTTTAACAGAAACTTAGAAAAACTGAAGGAAAAGTGACTTTTTTAGTGAAGATATCACTAACTGAATGTAAAAAACAAGTGTCTAAGACCATTGTCATTGATCAAACTGGTGAATCAATGTTGTAGAAGATGATGGTGCTTCCACAGTTACTACAGAGCCTCTGAAAGACCAAATGGGTCATATCTGATGACCATGAAAAGATGACAAACTGTATTTTACACCAATTATTTACATGTATTGATAAGATTAATGGATCAACAGGTATTAAACATTTTAGATCAGTAGATATTTTAGGTTGCCAGTGGATTTTTAGGTCTTTTATTAGTTGCAGTTGTGATCACTTGCCGTTTCAAAAGCTTTACAAATGTGACAGTGCACAAAAGCAACAAGTCAAATAAAAAAATAAAAACAAATTCAGTTTACAACAAATAGTATGGAAAGCAAGCCTTTTTTCATGTGTAAAATGAATGCCAGTAGCTGTTGCAAATGTGTAAAATCAGTCTAGAAATGGGTATACTTTAAAAAAGATACTGCAATTTATGGTTAAAATCTAATGTATTATAAAACCACAGCTTGGTAACTTATGTGTAACGTAATTAACTTGAGTAACTTTTGGTTCAGATTAAAACTTTGGTAATCTGCCAGCAGGACACCAGGACTGGAGTCAGTGTGTGAATCCAGTAAATCATCCCACAATTCAGTCAGTCAGTCACACTGTCTCACGTGTCATGTCCTGAATGTGAGAAAGAAAGAGAAGGCTTAGATTAGAGCTTAAGGTTTCTCCTAGAATAGCTCAGGTCACTAACAGTGATCCCATCCATGCACATGTCTGTTGGGAAGTAGGAGGGGACATGAGTGAAAACAAGGAATCATCCTGGAAGGGGAAGGGGAAGGGGAGGGGAGGCAGTGACGGGATGAAAGGGGGACAGGGATGTGAGGAAAGACACTGAGGGAAGAATTGGACAGTGAGGTCACAGAGGATCCTGCACAATCAGCAACAAAGTACATCACTCACAACCATCTCCATCCACAGTGAACAAGCTTAAAGATCAAGGTCATTTCCATAGACCTTCATACGACTGATCTATTATTCATTGTGCACAGGCCTCTGCTGTTGTTTTATGTGTCTCTTGAACCCACTGCCGGAGCCTGTGAGATCTTTATTGGTCTACAATGTAGGCGTAGAGTGAATTCTAATGTATCATTGTGTCTGACAGGCCATACTTTCTGTTTAACATCAACATTTCCACTCCATACGTGGTGGAAATGCTGTTGTTCTACTGATTATCTTATGGTATGTGTAAGTGTGTTATTGTTACGTAGACAACAAAAAGAGAACTGTTTCTATCACCTGAAAGTTGAGTATAATCTGTGCAGTACTCTGATAACTATATATAACGTATATATAATGTACCACAGCTCATTGTTTTCTCTTTCCTATCAGAATATGGGTTATGAGAAGTTATTTCCAAGGGATTTTTCCTAAGTTTACTATGTTTAATGCTCTATTTAATTTGCACATCCGCAGGCTGCAACAGAAAAACACAAAATCAATGTCCCAGAGACCATGAACGAGTTCCTCGATATGTCGGACGATGAAGGTATGAAGAAGTCCTAATACTGTGTGTTCATTCACCACATTTTCAACTACTTATTATTAAACTGTTTGATACTCTGAAATGAATGTTTGACTTGTGTTTAATATTAATACACAGCATGATTTCCATACACTTTTGACTATGTGTCATTTTCATTAATTTTGCATGTTTCACTGTATGTGTGTCCAAATCACACAGTCCGGGCCAATGTGCCTGAAATTCTCAATGAGGACTCTTTTTCAGATGCTGAAGAAGGTATTTGCCGTCTAAACTGTAGTGTTGTATTTTTCCATTAACATAATGCGCTTCTCCAGTACTCATCTATCAACCTTTTGCTATAGTGCTATTCTGCTTTGCTGTTCATTTTCCTAAGAGTTGAAACTTACTTAGACAATTTTTTGATAATGTACTTTCATCATAGTTCAGTAAGAGGCATGGCATAAAAAAACATCTGTAAAGCTTTGTTTGTCTCTGCTTTTCGTTTTTAATTTATGCTTTGCTAGCATCAAACAAAAAGCCTCAATTTTATCCGAGAAATCAATCAGTATTCCTTGTTAAGTTGGACTTTCTGTTTCTGGTGGGTTGGAAGTGTCACGGTTCTGTTCATAAACTGATACTGTTGATGTTATTTTCACTGCAACTTATAAAAAAACAAAACACAGATTTGTTATTTTTAACTGAGCTCTGTGAATCAAGCATGCATCGTCTTGTCAAATGCGCTTTTGTGAAGCTTCTCGCTGACTTTAGTTTGTCTCTTTGAAGCAGATGCTATGTGAAAATAAATAAAACAAGGTCAGCGCGAGTTGATTTATAATTTAGAGAGCCTAACATAGCCGAGCATTCAGTACATCCAGTGAAATCTTAAAGGCGTGCTATGTGAAACATTGGACAATTACGTAACAACCATAATAGCAGAAGGGTAGCTGATGTGATGCTGAAAGGCCAAACGTCACAGTTAAGTTTATGGTACAAGTCACATAGTTTTAGGCTACCCACTTCAGTGTCCTGGCCTTTGTTTGGAGCCACAGAGCCAATGGGCCTGTAAAATTGATGAGCTTGTTCATGGACTGTTGCTTAGGGGGTGTGGAGTTTCTGTGTCAGGTGATACAGTGAGGCTCAACAAGTTCCGTACACGTATTTGGCACATGTACACATATATGAAGCAAATGATGGATGGGTTTACCCTGTACAGTAGCTAGAAGATGAACATCATTGTCATATTCATGATCCGGTGTGTTATCATCACGCAGGAATTATAAATAACAGTATCCATGGCCTCATGTTCTCCACATAAACTGTTTATACAATGTGCATAATTCATCAGCGTTGTACTTGGAACACTGGAAATATACACCAACTGGCAGTGGCAGCCTTTATATTCACTTTGCCTAGCGCTACTCTGGCTTCGCTTAGCTGTAGCTTTCAGGCCTTCTGCTTTGTAGGATGTGTTTGGGTTTTTTTTTTCTTTGTGAGAATATGTGCGAGGGAGCAAGAGAGAGAAAACTTGTTGTGCAGCAAGTAAGGAGTGTCCACATCACTCTTAATCCTATATAAGGGAAGCCTATCCTATTAGACTGTAGGTTGAAGTGAGTGTGACAGGTCACTCCTGGTCAGTGTGTGTGTGTGTGTGTGTTGTGTGCGTGCGTCCTGCTTATGCAATTACACGCTTTCTATAGATTACTACACCTACACACTGAACCATCCTGAGACAGCTTAACTCATTGTAACACTGTTTTAACCACATCAGTATTTATTCACTATTACTGGTTTTAACATAAAATCAATGCTGTTAATTCCTCTTGCATAATTATTCCAAAAATAGGTTCATGTTGTGTAAGTTGTAAGTCAGTTTGCAACATGCAGAAGGAAAAACTTGACTTAAAACTGTTGCTCAACCGTTTTTTGTTGTTTTTTTTTTAAGTGGTTAAATGTTGCGTGATGTGGTTATTTCATCAGTATTGCAGCCCCCACCCTCCCAGTTTGTCATGCAGCCAGACTCTTCTCTATGGAGGAAGAAGAGGCAGGAGGAGCGTTCAGTGAGAGTTTTCTCCTCTCTGTCACTGTCATCCACAAAGTTTCATTTTTTGCTGTAGATAAACTAACTTGTAGGAACGTTCTCAGCTGCAGAGAGCTGCACTCAGACGCTGCTCGGGCGGAGTTTGTTGTCTACTGAGAGAGGGACGACACTTTCTCTGTCGTTTTAAATCCATTCAGATGAGCTTTCCTTGAGCCGCCTGCACGGGAGACTTAACCCCGGTGCTTCCACCTGCGTCAGATGGCTTGGACTAGTTTTTTTCTGTGGACTGTTTTACAGCGGGAGAAACGCAACGCTTAGTTTACGTTTCGTTTAATTGTTGTTGGGAAAAGTGGCAGGGAGATGCGCGCCGCCTGCGCAACAGCACCAAAAGCGCACCAAAGGCTGGTGTGAGTGGAGTTAAACGCGTGGGGTGAAGAGAGGGCAACATTTTCCATCAGCACCAGTAGCACTGAATGGACTGCTTCATAGTCTAAACCACTCTCTGGATTTAGCCTCAAGTCTGGAAGTTTTTAGATAAAGGACAATTTTGCACGAGAATAAAAAGTATCAATATGGCTGCGGCAGACAGAGGTAAGTAAGTCATAGGACGTTTTGTGGTGTGTGTGTTCCCGCTCCAAGACTTTACCATAATTATATTAGTGATCTGTAAATAATGCAGATCCTAATGTAGGATGCGACGTTTATGATTATGGATTTTTGTTGGACAAGACGCATCATCTTATTATCAGGCTGTATGGTGATACATATACCTATTTGGCCTGTATTTTAATATGAGCTCCTATTTGCTCCGTATAATGTATTGGATCCGATGCTGTGTGTGTTTGCTGGAGGAGGATTGGTGGTTGTGGGTGGGTGGGTGATCTGAGCTTGAATGGGACGGTGATACATTAATACAGTACCAGGGAGTCCAGGAAACTCCAGTTTGATCAGGTTAGACAGAATAACAGGAAGTTTGTAGATTTGTAGTACCACCAGAATAAAGGTCCCACACACCAACACTAGTGTTGTTTCTCTCCGGGTCTTGATTGTATTTTTTTTCTCTCTCTGGTATTGAGCATTAACAGAAGAGATAGTTCACATTCATTGGTCTGTTGTTGTAGTATTATTGAAAATACGCATCTGGAAGTAATTATCTTATTTAAAATTTATCATAATATTCTGTTGGCTAATTCACTGATAAATAATCAATTCGACAGGCGCTGTTTTAATAGGTTTATTTACAGTGTGTGAGTGTTTGACAGTTAAGAGAAGCCTTTTCTGATGGTTTTATTTTGAAATCGGACACCGGAAGTGTTGCGTTTCAGTAGCGTGCGTCTTGACGCTGGTGCTGGTGTGTGATCGGAGTGCGGCAGTATCGAAGGCAGGGGGAGGGGCTGCGGTGAAGGAGCAGAGTGTTGCAGGCAGGACAGAGCTGGACATGAGGGAGAAGGAGAAACACTGTAGCCGCACCGCCGGCTTCATTGACCGGCGTGTCATCGTCCACCGGTCCGCCGATCGAGGTGCGGTGCGGTTTGAACCTTTTCTTGCTTGTTCACTGTTTTTTTGTGATCGTTTTTTGGTGGCTGTAAAGCTGTAAAGCCTTCTGATGCGCTCTGTCTCAGAGTGTTGTCAAAGGAGCTGCGTTTGGTTTTACAGGAGAGCTTCAGATTTACCGCAAAGTGGTTTTGGTGATGCTTCTGATGGCATGTTTCCTCATATTCATCATCCTAAAGCAGTGTGTCGCTGCTCTGTGTTGCAGCTTCTTGGCTTTTGTTGTCATGCCACAGTTATATGCATAGACTAAAAAGTTGCAGTGGGCTCTGCAGTTATATAGTGAGGTATGGTGGCTTTATGGATATAGCTGATAAATGATCTAAGGCCTCATTCTAAACACTAAAATCTCATAAATGGGCTTGTGCCGACACAGTGGGCTTGTTTTTCTTTGCTGAGGTGCCGCATCATCTCTTTTTTCTGGATGGCCATTTGAAGTAACAGGAGGGTTTTATGATTCCCCCCCTTCATCAGGTGACGATGCTATGACCGGGGACACGGACAAATACCTTCGGCCTCAGGACCTCAAAGAGCTTGGGGATGACTCCCTCCCTCAGGAGGGTTACATGGGTTTCAGCATCGGAGCCCGCTCAGCCAGGTAAGCACCTGTCAATGTCTGACACACACTTCAAAAGACCTGAGATGTGCTCTGGTGCAGTGCTGGGATGGAGTTACTCTAACTTGTTCAATATAACAGCAGATTGTTTTTGTTTTTCTCCACAGGAAGTAAATTAGGTTATATTATCTTGTTTACAATGCTGTTCTCACTATTATATGACAGATATATTGTCATTAGGGTTCTATTTTATGCACTATGCAGTATAACTAGTGTGTTCAGTGGATGTTCATTTGAAATGTGCAGTCTCTCTCACATAGGCTATACACATTTACACCAACTGAATAATGGGATTTTCCAGAGAAAGCATCTGGAAAGTTGCCATCTAATGATTTCACCTGACAAAATGATTCAGCAGTTTGTGTGGCCTCATTCAAATCCACACAAAGATCACGAACTGCTGATAGTATAACACATGAGATGTGATCTTTGAACTCTGACATATTTAGTATCCTCTTCTATGGTTTTGCTCTAATAACTGGCAGCTGCTAGTGAACAGGTTCACTTGGGGATCTAGCACAGGCCAAGCTGCATTTTTAAATAGTGAACAAAGTATGTAGTGGAAAACTGGCAAGCTCCAATGAAAACGCATCAACGTCACACAGGACAAGTGTTGTGCAGCCCTGGTGTTTGCTATAGCTGCTAGGACAGATGGCAGATACACAATGCACAATGATCATAATAAAAAAAAAACACAAGCTATGGCAGGAAGCAGCCAATGCCAGCAGGCAACAGAATATGGGAGAAACACTGGTACATGCTGGGATTCCATGTAAACAAGGCTGGTTTTATGAGCCTCAGGGGTCATTATTGGAAAGAGTTTTTTTTACTTCCTGAATGGAATCTTTTGAGTCATGATCAATTTAAAAGAAGCTGTCTATTATGTCTATTAATGAGAAAAGACTGCACATTTGAGATTAAGTTTTTAGTCCAGAGAAAAATGCAAAGTGGAACTTCCTTTGTTTTAATTTTCTATGAAGTCAATGATTGTATTTATTGTTCCTGTAAAATGTAAATTTGGTAATAAGTGATATTTGATTGAGCCATGAGCTGGTTTTTAATGCTGAAGAGGTTTAATGAGCTAAACAAAACTCAGATTGGAGTTTGAGCATTTGACTTGACACTGACTTGAAGGATGATTGTCTCACAGTGACCACAAAGCACTGACCAGCACCACACTGCTGTTTTATCTATGGTCTGTAGTTCATCTTTAATGATTTTCTTCCATATATGCTTCTGCATGCACAGAGGCCTGGTAACTGCAGCTGGGTACACTTTTAAAAAATGCTCATAATTAAGAAACATATCACAACTAGGTAACAGTGAAGGTCTACTACACCAGAATTAGTAAAGTCTATTATTATTATTTTATTTTTAAATCATTATTATTATACAGGGTCTTAAAAAGTCTTAAAAGTCTTGAATGTACAGATCTGCATTTAATACCTTAAAAAGTATTTTAATGGTATTAAATTTGATATGGTAGGTCTTAAGTTACTTTACTTTAAACTTGTAGGCTGTATTGTGTTTAACTGTCCAAACTGCAAAGTAAGTAACGTTAGTCAACTCAGTTCCACTGTTCCAACCCAACAATTTATTTTGAAAAAAAAAATATATATATATATATATATATATATATATATATTTCTAACTTTGCAGCCTTCCATGAGATATGACTCTGGACATTGGGAATCAAGGAGATGGACTAAATAAATACATTTTCCTAAATTGTAGGAGTGGCAAACTTTTGTCAATGTGGCCTTATTTCTGTTCTAGATAGTCTTAAAAAGTCTTTATTTGACCTTGCAGAAACCTGTCGGAACTCTGTTATAGTATCGTATTATATAATAGTATTGTATAGTATAGTATTAGTCTGTTTTTTGCAACACAGGCAGTAATTTTATTTGGATCAGCTCATTATTTTGGAATCTCTACAGAAACATTTAACAAAAGGAAAAACAGACTATTTCCAGGTTAATCATTCAATATATCAGGCTGTTGCATATAGATGTTTGATTTTCTATTTTTTTTTATCATGTGTTCTATACAAAAACTAAAGTTTATATCGTGAAATGGGTTTTAAATTTGTTGACTGCTCTCTTTACATGGTTCTAAAAGTTTTGCTGTGAAATACTGTATTTTATTGACCAACGTATGTTTAATGCTGAACAACTAATTTTCTTTTCCTTACCTTTCTGTTTCTGACATCGACATTGCATGGTTTGCTTTTTAACTGGGCCATTTCACTTATGCATTCACACACACACGCACACACACACACACACACACACACACACGTATTTAATTTTGGCATACAACCATGCAAATGTGCAGCATCAGTTTCATACGGGGAAACAAATGGAAACACACATCATGCTTTAATGTCTTCAAAATGCTTTGCTTTTTCACTCTTCACTTGTGTTCTTCTCCTTGTTTTTTGCACCCTGTCTGTCATTCTAGCCCTAGAATCAGGTAAGAAAAGTGTAGTAGTTGTTGTAGTAGTAGTAAGCATTAGCTTTGAATGCCCCTCCCCTTTACTGTGTACTGTAATCCCAAGCTTAGAACCATCAACCATCAGTCCATCTACCTCAACCCAAAAATCATCTTTTCCAACCCATTGTCCAGTGTTGCTGTTTCTTAGTTTGTGTTGTAGCAAATCTGTCACCTGTTACTGTTTCATGTCAGTGTTCATGTGAACTCACACCACTCAATTATTCATCCATTCATCAAATGTTGTCATATGTGCAAAATGTTTTCATGCAGGTGTGACAAGGAGGCATCCTTGCTGGAAATGAGAGAATGAAAACAGCTGTTGTGTTATTTTGTGATAATAGAAGTTGTATTTTTTTTCCAGTTTTAATTGTGTGGACTAATCCCCTAACTTTATGATGTGGCACTTTCCCTCAGCGTGTTTTTTTGGTGCCATTTAGTGTAACTTCCAGGGATCAGAGATGTCTGTTTTGCAAAATTTGCAGTACTTTGTCCCATGACTTTTTTGGTTTTCTATGAATCCCAAAAAACTTGTAGATCATATACTGCAATTTTAGCATAATCTAATTTTCAGGCTCTAAGTAGGCTGAATAGATACCAAAAAATTAAGATGAAAACACTGCAGATAATTGATTGATCAGAGAGAACTGTTGTTATCACTGTGTCATGGTTGTGTAGAAGTAAAATGACTCAAAGCTGCATCCCTTCAGTACCCTACAGTGTTCCTGTGTGTGTCACAGTGAAAATGACGTCAGAGCAGTGATCACTATGATGATCAGCTACACTGAGGAGTACAATATCTGCAGTGGAAAACAAAGCCCCTGATGCCAAAAGCAAGTAGAGCCAAGTCCAATTGAGCTGGTACCATGGCGTTAAAAGGACTGTTACTAATTGGAATAACCAATGATTGTTGAGGATTTATGACGGCTGAAAAGTTTCAGTTATGGTTTGCAGAGATGGAAACTTTATGGCCTGTGATGACTCTGGATATTTTGTTCAGTGCTAAGTAAATATATTAAGATGATTTTGACAATAAGGTTTGCCACACATACATAAATGCATTCAATACAAATATTCTTATGAATACAGTTTTCCTAAAGAATAAAGAGAAATGCAGTCCCTAGTAAGATAGAGAATGCTGTCAGGTTGATCAATAGTAGAATTTATAGAGTGGTGTTGGGAAAAGTAAAAAAACAAAAAAAAGAGGAAGAGAGAAAAGAATGGGGCAAGGTGAAAAAAACCTTCCATTGATAGAATAGTAGCGTAAACTGCAGTGTAGCAACACAATAATAGAAAGGAAAAAGCGAGTGTTGGTAGGTGTCGTGACACACTCAAACTGCCACTTTTAAAGACCGACACGGGAAAGAGCATACCAGAGAAAGAAAGGCGAGGAAACATATAGGTACTTCTGTCTGGAAACGGAGAGGAGGATGGATAGAATGAGAAAGAGGAGGAAGCTGTGAAGAACAAACAGAGTCAGGCGAAAGCAGAGGAAAAATAGGGGGGGCGGGGGGGGGGGGCATAGAGCAGCGCGGTCATGCCAGCCGGTCC
>JAPSES010000097.1:5587421-5620929 GCA_029822895.1 Maxillicosta whitleyi | reverse complement strand
CGATGGAGGGGTAGGCAGGCTTTGCTGAATAAAGGGCTTCTCTCTGTGCTGAATAGTGTACCCACTCAAACACGCTGAGCTCTGCATTTTCTCCCCCTTGCTCCCCCTACACACACACAGACACACACACACACAACTCACTGATACACACTATATACACTCACAGAAAATAAGGCAAAGAGTTGTCAGTTTTGTCGCTTTGCTTGCACCTTTTGGATACCTAATAGTTTGATAAACACTTAAAATTACACACTGTAGATTGCTGTCTGATTGCATATGCATATATTCTTTGAAAGAACAATACAGAGAAGAAGGCAAGTGACTATTTATGCACGCACAAACATTTCAGTGATTCTTCTGCACTGATCAAATTCCTGATGCGAAAACAGCATAAGAAAAAAAACAAGGGGATCTACAGCACTGCATTCAGCCTGCGAGGCTGCAAAAATAGGCACACGTCACACCACACACTGCCATAAAGCACACTGCAGCATGAAAGAAGGAAAAGGCTGGCTTCTCTTTTGTGCTGCTCTGAAACAGGCCTAGGTCAGCTGCTAATCTTAGACTACAGAACTGTCAGTCTGCCCTATAGTCGGATCAAGCTGCAGTCAGATTACACAACCTTTGAGACTTCTTTGACACTTTTGATTCTCTGCTCTGTCGTATTGCATGAGTTAGACACTACTTAGTTACATCAGTGTTCATGTAAAAACATCCCCAACAGCCGTCTGTGTTTCCTCTGGACTCTGTCTGCTTTCCCTCTCTTTCTCCCTCTATCAGTTCGTACAAACAAAACTGACCTCACTCATTTCCATCTCTGAATAACCTGCTGATATCTAATCCTAGTCCAACTACGGGCTCTTTCTACTTTCTACTTTTTCACTTTGGACTCTCTCCGTCCAGTAAAGTAAAAGCTGGTTCCCTGGAGGTTGCATGTAATAATGGATTCCTTGCTTTTTGTTTTATGTCGTGTTCTCCTACCCATCACTTGTTGTTGCCCGCGGCACTGGGTTGCGTGGTAACATATAGCCTCCGCTCCTTCAGTTCGGATAGGTCCAACACTCTCAACCGGAGCTCCTTTGCGCGCGACAGCATGATGATCGAGGAGATACTGGCTCCCACAAAGGACACGGTAAGGTCCAATTCTTGTTTCATGTTCTTGTCCTTCTATTTCTTCTCTCTTACCCTTCTTTCACCAGTGCACTCTGCCTCTTTGTTCTCTCCATTTTTACTCAAGTACGTTATCGAGCTGATCTCAAGCTTTTAAGTCTCTCATTACTTCATCAAATTCCCTTTCGTATCTCCCCCTCTTACTGTTACTTTTACCTGTTCTTGTTCTTTTTGTGAAAATCTGAAGAGGCAAGATTAAACTAGTGTTGCTCAAAGGTCATAACAGAGGCAAGGCTGATGCTACACTGCCTTGGCTAATGTGCTGAGAGTGAGTGTGTAGCACCTTGACGAAAAGTTTATTCAAACCTAAGGGCTCTGCGCGGCGCCCCGTGCTTTCTCTTGGAAAGCCGCAGTGCTGCAGAGCTCATCTTGTCTGTCCAACAGTAGTTTTCATGTTTAGGATTCAGAAGAGAAACTATCTCAGTAATATGCTTAATGCTGGAGGCTGCAATATTTCACACTGTGCAAGACTTTCCCCAGCTCCCATGTTGATAACACCAAAAACACTGTGTGGCAATAACCATCAGTGCCATTTTGTTACATTTCATAGGTGATGTAATCATAATTATTGCAGTTTATAGCTGGATATTATGAGTAAGAAGCCTAAGTCATATGACAGGATGATGATTTATCTTCACAGGGATAAGATGATGTCTTTATCATTGAAATCTTTTTCCAAAAAAAAAGAGCCGTAAATATTTTTCTCAGGACCATAAGATGCCCCCAGTGTGATTTTTGAACTGTTTTTCTTCTTCCCTAAGCTTCAGAGTGTCTGTAAAGACATTTCCTACTTGGTTGACCCACTGAATAAGGTATCAAGTGTTGGTGGATGTTTTTTTTTCTCTTTTTTTCCACCTTAGCCTCATTGTCATCGATCTTTTTGAGATTCATCTTTGTATATTTATTTATTTGGGGCCTATTCAGGTTTTATTTCATTCATTGGTGCTGTCTGTGTTTATCGTAAATCACGTGTCCCATATTTCATCAACATTTCCTATCAGTGTTTTTTGGTGTGTCACTGTTTTAAGCTGTTAGGACACTTGAATATTTTCTTTTTTTTTTTTTTTTTTTTTTGGGTAGTTCTTGTTGAGTCATTTCTTACAAGAAAGTAATTGCCATCAGTTTATTCCACCATGCAACTCATCTTATGTCACAATGATCAGAAAAAGGGGTTTACTATTTATAACTAAGACCCATCAGTGTCTTCACAATTTCCCTTTTCCTCTTTTTTAATTTTTCCACCCTTACATATTCATTACTGTCTCCTATAAATGGTTTTGGATATTACTGTTATATATGATTCAAATTAAATCAGTCCTGTTATGTTCCTCCAGCACTTGGCTGTGACCAGGGATTACAGTTCGGAGTGTATGCGGCGCTACAGCTGGACTCCGGACACTATGGACCACAGCCACAACACTGTGTCCAGCCCCATTCACTCTGGGTAAGAGCAGTGTATGCATGCACCCACACAGTTGATGTGTGTATATAGAGATACACACTGCATGTACAGAAATCACACTTTTTATTTCGCTTACAGGACACATCTGTGTTATTGCCTTTCGTTTTCTCCCTAAGAGTCAATATTCAGCAAATCCTGCAGCACTGATGCAGACGAGGTGCAGGGCTGTGGGACTTCTGCAGTGCTGCTACTGTACACAAAACACCACTGCTACAACATTTTTTTTACAAAGCTCATATGTCATACCATGAGTCTCAAGCCACAGTTCGGAAGTCATTTTCACATTCCGCTCGCTATTTTATCATTGTTTAAACAAAGTGAGCTTTCTGCACAGGCTGTGTATGAGCTCATAGTCCTCATGTGTTTCATTTGGTTACACTGATAAAGAGTTGCTCAGGTGTCATTCACATAATTTGAATGTATGATGTTGCTGCTTTAAAATGATTCGATCAAATGCAGGGATCTGTCACATCCAATTTGGTTATTCTTTTCTATTTTTACCCAGTGTTATCCCTTTGTGTTTGTTTTTCTACTTTAATATTTTACCCATCATCATTTTATACTCATTGGGTCCATTTTTTCTGTTTCCCTTGGTTTGTTGTTTTATAACATTTGTAATATTTCTTTCACCTTCAATAGTTGTTACAGATCCCAACAGTGCTTGTGAACCTTTGATACTAAAATTAGGTTTTGGGGGTTTGCCTCCTGCATTGTCTCCATGTGTTTATTTTGCAGCTTCTCCTCCCCGCTCCCTCAGTATGACTCCAGGTGATGACTGAGTTCGCTGCTTTCACCCATGATGCCGCAGTGATGTCACTCTGCTACTCCTCTCTCGTCTTATCATTTTCTCTCTCCTTTCTCCACTCAGTGCTCATTTCATTTGTGTGGTCTGGTGTTTCATTTGCACTACCCTAGATACTAGAAGTGTGTAGTCAATGTGTTTGGGAGTCTTATATTGATGTGTCATCTCTTTCTCACAGTGCACAATAAGAGCTTCACAGGGATTCTTTTGTATATACAATATAACATATTCACCAAACAACCATATACAACATAACAAAAAAGTGTAACAGAGTAGTTTTCTATCCCCTCATACTACTGCATACTCACATACAGTATTGTCTTTGCACAAATGTGCTTTTAATTGAATGGGACATGTCACATATTAATCACATCAACCAATTCAACCCCTAACTTTGTGCACATCTGTGCAGGTGTTTAATATTTGATCACTGGATGCTGCTTTAGAGAAACTGAAACTTTGGCAAGAACTTCACCTGAGGCCTCAGAACTAGAAACTAAACTTTCTGCAACTTCATTAGCACCCTGTTTAGTTTCAGACATTCTTTAATGTCCTAAATTGAGGCACCTGAAGGTGAAAACTGCCAGCTTTCAGAGCTCAAAGCCTTCTTTTTTATTATCTTTCTGTCTCTGGTTCTTGGTCTCTCTCTTGTTTAGTTGTTTTCTCTCTTTTCCTTATTTTGTTTGGGTGTACAGTGATCACAGCATGGGAATCGTCCTCCTCCTCACTTGTGTCCATGGTATGGCTTCTGTCTGTTCTTGGCTCTATCCACTCCACCCCACTAACATTTTTTGTTTTGCACCTGATAGGTTCTTGGTCAGCTTTATGGTGGATGCTCGCGGCGGTTCCATGAGAGGCAGCCGCCACAACGGTATGCGCATTATCATCCCCCCAAGAAAGTGCACAGCGCCCACACGTATCACCTGCCGCTTGGCCAAGAGGCACAAGCTGGCGTATCCACCTCCCATGGTGGAAGGAGAGGGACTGGTCAGTCGGCTGGTGGAGGTTGGGCCTGCTGGAGCTCAGTTTCTTGGGTAGGTATTGGCCTAACATTTGGCTTTTCTTTTTTAGAATTGGATTCATTTCCCTGCAACAGTGAAAAAAAAATAGTTATTTAAATATGATCTTTGTATAATGTGTGTAGTGCAATAATCAAAAGTAACACAATCCACAGTTTTTTTTATTACTACTACAGCTAATTCAACAGAAAAAGGTCACATCAAAGTCATTTATCTTTACCGTGCTTCTTCTGACAAAACACTCTTACCCACTCATAATTTAATTAGTGAGAACACTGAGTAAACATATTATTTTGTCCTTCAGCCCTGTGATTGTGGAGATCCCTCATTTTGGTTCGATGCGGGGCAAGGAGAGGGAACTTATTGTTTTGAGGAGCGACAATGGCGACACATGGAAAGAGCACCAGTCCGACGCCAGATCAGAGGACCTTGTTGAACTGCTTACTGGGATGGATGAAGGTAAAGAAAACATTATTCCACAGAGCCAAACATTTATTAAGAATAATTCGAAGACAGAGTTTTAGTTGAATGTGTGAAGGTCAGCAGAACACTCTGGAAAATCTAGTCTGTATAGCCCTGAGCAGTATGTCAGCTGATGACCTAGAAAATTAGATTTTCTCACTAGAGGTCTTTTTTTTTTTTTTTTACTTGAACCATGTAGCCTATTTTGTGTCCTTTTTTTCCACACATAAACTGACCAAGATATCAAATTTAGTAGACCTGAACATCTTAAAGCACTTTATACTTGCATTCAGTTGTGTACTTTGTATGCAATTGTTTATTTCCTAGAACAAGCACTATGGCCATTTAATATTGCGTAAAGTCATATGTAATGATAAGTAATAAGTTAGTGCTGCCTGTTAATTTCCAAACCTTTTCACAGAACTGGACAGCCCTGCTGAGCTGGAGAAGAAGCGCATCTGCCGCATCGTCACCAGAGATTTTCCTCAGTATTTTGCTGTAGTGTCACGGATCAAGCAGGAGTCAAATCACATGGGGCCTGATGGAGGCATGCTGTCCAGCACCACTGTGCCCATGGTCCAGGCCTCTTTCCCGCAGGGGGCGCTTACTAAGAGGATCCGTGTTGGCCTTCAGGTGCTGCAGCATTGAATAAGCTCTGACTGAATCTGTCTCTGACTCAGCTGTATTTCCTGACTTATTATTTATTGAGATTTGGCCCATTTTCATAAAGCTGAATATTTCTGTCTGAGATGCCTGGAACCCTAATTTAATGTAAATGAAAATCACAGGGAGGGGATGATTGAAACTAGTCTTGAAATCTCATGAACGTACAAACATTGAGTCTCATGTCACAATCATTTTATTATTATTTTTTGTGTCCATCAAGGCTCAACCTGTGCCGGATGACATAGCGAGAACAGTCCTCGGTAACAGAGCCACCTTCAGTCCCATCGTCACCGTAGAACCCAGGAGGAGAAAGTTCCACAAACCCATCACCATGACCATCCCTGTTCCGCCTAGATCAGCAGAGGGCCACCCCAGTGGCCACAGAGGCGAATCTGCACCCTGTCTGCGCCTGCTCTGCAGTATCACAGGCAAGGAAACCATTAGTGCAGCATGAAAAAATGTAGTTACCTCTGAATATTGAATGTGCAGCGTTTGATTTGATTTGAGTTTGAAGTAACTAAATACAAAGTGTGTAAAAGTAACCACACTCATAAATAAATGCATGAGCATAAAAAAATGTCATTTATAATTTCAGACATGTGTTTGACACGTCATATAAAACTAAGAACTTTGTTCACCAAAGTCAATAAAAAGCATGGGTTTATTAAAGCTAAACAGTGACTTGGCTGGAAAAGCATGAGCTCATCTCTTGGCCCCTGTTCCATACAGGAGGGACGTCCCCTGCTCAGTGGGAAGACATCACAGGGACAACACCACTGTCCTTCGTGACTGACTGCGTCTCCTTCACCACAAATGTGTCGGCCAGGTGAGAAAGATACAGACATACACTGAAGCTCAGTCCAACATTATTCATGCAAAAAAAAAGAATAGTGGTTTGTATGTAAAGTGTCCCTACATTAAATGAACCAAGAGCCAAGGCTTGAAATTACATTCTTATTAGTTTTAGTGAAACACATTAATAAAATAAATAAAAACCCAGAACATTATTTTCCTTGTGAATTGAAAAAGTGTTATAGTATTTTTTGGTTGGATGTGAATCAGTTTTTAAAAGTCTTAGCGTTTGTGTTTTCTTTCCTTTTTTTGGGTTGTGTGATGTTCTTTTGTGAACACTAAAATCTGAACAGTGTGAAAGATACAAGTAAATACAATGATACTCAAAACACTGTCAACAGAAGACAACTGTGCATGTGGCCTGTCCGCTACCTGTTTCTGGCTTTTCTGTTTGACTGTTTTATATGATTTAAAAGCGAATCTTAGGTTTTTTTTATCTGCTGTGCATTTTTCACATCAACGTTACACATTTTCATCAGGGCCACAAAATTAAGTAAAGTTATCAGAAATCAGTTTGTGAAAAGTCAACTTAATTGAGGAGGATTTGGTGCCTTTTTTCAAAATGTCATGAACCCTCATCTTAACTCAATTTGAGTCATGTGGTGAGTGTGCAGCCTGATATTAACACAGCGGCCTTTTTGCCTCATGATTAGATTATTACACAGCTGTCATGTGCCTGTGTTCAGCTGTTCAAAGAAGCCACCTAGCTTGTTTGATATACGCTACAGCTGCACAATTAATCAAAGGCAAGTGCAGTGTCAGCCTTGTGCAATTATATAATCGCAAAAGGCTGCAATCTAATTACATAAAAAAAAAATTTGCATGTGTGAACGTGATATCCTGTTTTCTGTTTATGCAGAATCTGCTGATTTTCTACTCCTGCAATAAAGAAATGATGAATCACTCTCTGTTTAGTCAGTGAAAGTTGTGCAGTATACAGTCACTTGACTATCCGGTGTGAAAACCTGATGAAATGGATGTGAACGAACAACACTGAACTGTTTACCAAAAAATAAAGACAGGCCCTGTAGCATGCTGACATTTTGGATTCAATGACACTGAACTTGATCACCTTACATGTAAACTCCTAATTTAATTTGGTTATTTCAAATTGGACTATCTTCCAAAAATGGCAATGTTGTTAAAGTAGTTGTCTGGGTTATTTATTTTAAGAGTGCCATGTGGTTTTAGGAATAGGCTGCATTTTTGTCAGTGCAAAGAAAATTTCTCTTATCAGACTTCATATAAGTACAGTATGGATATCATCATAAAATGTATTGATACAAATGTGAAATGGACCATTTAAAACCTTTGTATATACACTGTTGCCCATAAAGTTGGAATTAAATTTGTGCCAATTCACATGAAATGATTGTGACAATATTATCTATTTTTGATAGATAAAGTGTAAGTGGTTGAACTATTATGCAATCATTTTCAACTAGTATGTAATCATTGTACCTGGACTAAGGTCATTATAGATGTGTATAAGTAGGAATAAAAATAAGAATGTGTCTGAAAATAAAATGATTCCAACTATATTGGCAACCGTGTTTATATAAATCATCCTCATATCAGGTAATTGTTCTTCTCTTGTTGGCCTTTAGTTAATTTTCTTGTTTATTTTCCTTCTGTCCCTCCTCTTTTCTCGGCTTGTTCACCCACAGGTTCTGGCTCGCAGACTGTCACCAGATTCCTGAGACGGTGAGTCTAGCGTCTCAGTTATACCGGGAGCTGATCTGCGTGCCGTACCTGGCCAAGTTTGTGGTGTTCGCCAAGATGAACGATGCCATAGAGGCTCGGCTACGTTGCTTCTGCATGACAGATGACAAGGTTGACAAAACCCTGGAGCAGCAGGAGAACTTTGAGGAAGTGGCTCGGAGCAAAGACATTGAGGTGGGGCCATGTTTACATGTGGACCTTTAAGAAAATAAAATAAATTAATGAATCTTTTGTGTGTCACTGATGCATCAGTGTCAACAGTTAAATGACTTAAACTATCACTGGACTTCTCTAGGTTCTGGAGGGCAAGCCTATCCATATAGATTGCTATGGTAACCTGTCTCCTTTGACCAAAAGTGGGCAGCAGCTGGTTTTTAACTTCTTCTCCTTCAAAGAAAACAGACTTCCTTTCAACGTGAAGGTAGATGATGCACCCTTCCCATTTTCTTCCAATTTATAACATTTTCCATCAATCACATGGTTAAAATGCATTAATATATGCAAATTAAGTGATATTTATAGTGATAGCATTTATCTTGCTTCATGTGATACATTTGAGTGGGATAAGATAAATACAGAACTCTATCTATCTATCTATCTATCTATCTATCTATCTATCTATCTATCTATCTATCTATCTATCTATCTATCTATCTTTTACTCTTACATTTATTCACCTTATGTGTTTTTTTCTTGAGGGAGGTATATATGTGTGTGTAATGTAGGTTTTAAAGAAAATCAAAACAATAATACTATGCCTTATTCTTTAATCTAAGTAATTCAGAGAAAAAAAAATCATTGTATAGTTCACATCAGCTCTTCTCATGCAATCTCTGCTCCGTTATTCAGATCCGAGACCTGGGACAGGAGCCTTGTGGCCGCCTCTCCTTCCTGAGGGAACCCAAATCCTCTAAAGGTCTTCCACAGACTGCCATATGCAATTTGAACATCACACTGCCAACCCACAAGAAGGTAGGGTCAGCACCGCTCATCTATTTGTTGGTCTAGCCCATATCATACCATCCACATGAATGAAACAAAATGAAAAGATGGACAGCAATGTTGTCATTACATCAAGAGGAGCCATTGAACTTCATTTGGTTTAGAAATGACTGCCTGCTGCTTGTGTCTTATTAGTGTTAAAGCCTGTGCCAGTCATAAGACCCCACAACGTACACATGCAGAACATCTCGTTTTATTCTATTGCCTGGCTCACTGTGGGTACATAAGAAAAAAATGCAAAAACGACACTTTGTATTTGTATGTTTTTTTGTGGTGTTGATTGATCACAAGAAACTGTAATTATTTTGCTTTTGCTTTTATTATTTTGCGGTTTATTTTTTTTATTAACCTCATAGATTTTTTCTGATGCCTTTTGTTGTTTTTGCTGCTCCATTTTCATTCCCTGAATTTTATTTTCACCTCCCCGCTCACGATAACGTCCCTGCTCTCCATTGTGTCATCTCTCTCCTCTCCTGCAATGCATCTTGGAATACAACAGGATATGGAGTCTGATCCTGATGATGAGGTAAACTGAGTCTTCATCATCACATGGAAACGCTTCTTCTTTGTTGTTTTTTTGGTTGGCTTCACTGCTAACGCTGAAATAAATATATGTTTCCCCAAATAATTTCTTCTCCGTGCAGTACCTGAGTGTAAAAGAGGCTTTTGACAGCATGTTTTTCACACAGCTGTGTCATTGCTAAAAGTGATCTCAAATATTGCATGAGTGGAAATGGCAATTGTTTTGATTAGCAAGTGTTTCTTTATTGTTGTCCTCATCCCAAGTCCAGTGGAGCCTATTTATGTGCCACCTCAGCTTGTTTTTCATCTGTCTCCTTTTCCATACATATTCAACAGGAAATCACCATGTCTTCATATTAACCCCTAGGAGGTTTCTTACACAGCTGTAGAATATTTTACCAGGTTAACATCAAACCTAATCATTTATATGTATTTGGAATTTCCCTCCTTCACCCTTGTCCTTGACTTGTCTTTAACAGAGGAATACTAACACTTGCCAGCTGCATGCTAAAACCTTTAGGAGAGTCTAGTGAAAAATGTTTTTATGTTTTGTGATCTTAATTACTGTATATCAAATAGAACATTATGCTTGTTATATATCCTTTCAGAAGTTAATATATAAAGCCCCTGGACAGATAAATTTTCATATTGGACAATTCTGCAAAATCAAGGATCATGTTAAAAAAATTGCATTTTTGAATTTTCATGGAGAAAAATCTGAATCTAAAATAGGAGTGCATATGTGCGGATATCGTAGGAATTACCTACTCGGGCAGTTACACCTAAAGTTACGTTAAAGAAGGTACTATTAAGTCTGAGAAAGACTGCAGATTTCCGTCACATACTGTACATCCGAGCTGCATTCAGCGATCGTCACAAAGTTACATCGTGCACGACTGCACAAACACGGATTTTCACACCGTCGCTAAATGTTGTTATAATGAAAAGTGTACTGCAGAATTGCCCAATAAGAACATAACTCTTGGAGACTATTCATTGCAATGACACTGAGAAATGCAGGAAGAGAAGAGATGCTCTATTACTCCACTTAGAGGTCAAGATAGTCCATTACTCTCCAGAGGAGACACTCCACCTGCAGTGCCTCCTCATGCCAGTACTAACAGCACCGATGCACCGAACAGGACAATAACCATGCACTGCATCACCTAATTTTTACAAATTAACAATAATATTTCCAGAAATTTCTAATACATTAAAATCACATTTTGTCATTTTTTATGTTAAAGCTTCTTTTGTTCTTTTTTTGTTTGTTGTTTCAGACTGAAAAGCCAGAACGACGTCATACCTTTGCCTCCTTAGCTTTGCGTAAGCGCTACAGCTATTTGACCGACCCGGCAGCGAGTGAGTTTCCCCTTTTCATTTACATGAAATCTTATTTCATTTAAATATAGTGTCTTAAGGGTCCCTTTATTAGTCAAAACCCATAGTACAGAAGCAGATCTATCTGACAGATCTATTCATCAGTCATTCTGTTAACCCTCACGTACACTGATCATCCATCAGCCTTTCATCACACATTTGCATGGTTTACTGTGTGTTACGCTTTGCTTATCCACCTCATTTTTATAAAAAGAAGTTTCCCTGTTTCAACTGTTGTTTTATTTTACATCTGTGGAATCACTGGGATTACAATGTCTGTCTGTTTATCATTTGGATCAAAACTGTTTCAATTCATGTTAAATAAAAATGTTGTTTTAAATTGTTCTCATTGTTTTAGTCACCATTTCATTCTTATTGGCTTTATGACTTTGTGCGGCTGTATACACTGTGGTAACAGGTTGCACTTTACATTAACTTGAGTTCACATACATGTGAGATATTAGCAGAAGTGTTTTTCTGCAAATGTGCATTTTTGCTATTGAGAAAATACTGATGTGCACTACAGTGTCAGTAAAGTATGTTTGTTTCAGAATTGAAGCAAAAAATATCAATCTTCATCTGTGCTGTTTGCAGAAAATGTTTTTTTAATTATTGCATTTATAATTCTGAAAAATTTTTTGAAGTCATAAACTAAAGAAATTTCACATATGACTGGCACTACTCAGCAGGCATCTATGGCTACTGTTTACTCTTGGTAAAGTGCAACCTTATATAATTCTACATACACAGCCTGTCCAAAAACAAGTCCCCACCTGGATTTACCTAAGCACATACTTCAGAAAGTTCAGTTTGATTAATACTGCACTGATTAATATGTTTCACTCAAACTGATGCAACAGTTCTCTGCAGTGATCATGTCTGACTGTGTTTCAATGGAAAAAAGGTCATGTGCTCTGATTAATCCAAACTCCAGAGTGATGCATCAGGGTGAGAAGAGAGGCAGATGAAGTGATTACCCATCATGCCTAGTGCTGATAGTACAATCCTGTGGAGGCAGTGTTATTACTTGGGGTTTCCATTGTCAGGTCTAGGTTCAGAAATATAGTGTGTCCAAAAAATTATGGAAATAAATACTTCAGTATTGCATAGACGTATTGAAACAATGTCACAGGGAATGTGTGCCATAATCAAAGCGTTTCAATGAAATTTTGGAGTGTGGGACTTTTTTGCCCAGGCTGTGTATTACTATTATTATTACTACTATTATATTTTTATATTTTATTTTAACTCATGACCAAATAACTAAAGTAATATTTTCTTTTCAATAATCTCTACTTGTGGGGTCATCTCTGGCATTTAAATGAACCAAATGAAAGTGCAGCTGTCAATAAAATGCAAAAGTATTGTTGCAAGGAGGCAGGTTAAGCACATCAAAAGTCAATGGAATTGTACTTTTTGTTTGTCATTTTGTCATTTTTTTTTCACTTCCACCAAGATCTGTGTCACAAAGTTTGTTGCTACACAAACTCCATTGTACATGTCAATTTTTCAGTAGCAACCATGTCGGTTGTCAGTTGTCATATCATTATGGGTTTGTAGATAGGGGGCTTTTTCACATTCATTTGTAAAACTTATTGTACTGCTGCTATGATTGATGCTGTTTCTGACTGACTCAAATTTCTCTTTCTGGTTTTTGTGTTTCATTTCACATTCTTTTATGTTACATTTTATGTTACATTTCCTTTTGCTTTTGGTTTAACTTACTGCTGAAGAAACAACTGATCGAAGCTCGCAGAGAACACAGCCTTCTGGCTACCCTCACAAACCTGTCTTTTCAACGAGATCTTATCAGGCGTGGTCGCCTGTTCCTGTCGCCGTCCCTGGCCAAGCCAAGTCTGGGTTTGGCTCCCTCTCCAGTTCGTCATCCAACACGCCCTCTGCCTCTCCACTAAAGTCTGTCTGGTCAATCAATTCTGCCTCCCCAATCAAGACCAACATCCCTGGATCCCCTGCCTCTTCTGTCAAGTCAGTTAGTGACATGGCTTCTCCCATCCGCTCCTACAGAACAATCTCTTCTCCTATAAAAACGGTAGTCCAGCAAACTCAGTACCCAGGCCAGGTTACCGCCAGCCCCTTGGCATCACCAGGGAAAAGTGCTCCAGACTCTATATCTATGAAAGGACTGGCAGCATTGTCTGCCAGGACGTCTCCAATCACTGCATCTGGAGGAAACGCTCTACTTGATAGAACATCTATAGCTATGACCCCACCAACCTCTCCTAAATCCTCTCTGAGTATGTTCAGCTCACCGTACAAGACCGTTATAGGTGGCTCAAGTGGCACAGCATCTTCCTCATCTCCAATAAAAACAGTCCCAGGTCTCTCATCTGTTCGATCCCTTGCAGAAGCATCAGCTACTGCAAGGAACCTTTTCTCCTCTCTCTCATCACCGCTTAAATCTAACAACCCTCCAAGTGCCGCAGCGCTGATTAATGGAACTGTGTCACCTACTCAGTACCGTTCCTCATCTCCAACATCTCTTCTCACCAGCAGCCTGCAAGAGAGAATACAGGCAACCACTAATGCTGCAACAACAAGTGTCAATGCAGCATTTGATGAGGTGGAAAAAACATTTAATTCCTGTTCAGCAGGCTATGGCACATTGAAATCATTATCCTCCTCTGCATCCTCCTCATATCAGTCTATTAGATCATCAGCTTCTAGTTCACTTTATCCCTCTTTAAGATCCCCATCTAACGCCACCACTGCTGTGACATGCAGTACAATGACTGTTCCCGTGTATTCTGTTATTAATGTGCTGCCAGAGCCCCAGTTTAAAAAGCTACCGGAGGTGTCCAAATCAGCTGCTGCTCTTCTGTCCCCTCGTAAGACAGTGCCTCCTGAGGTTAATGCTCAGTTGCACTCCTCCTTCGCAAGAACTCTTTCCCCTGTGAAATCCCATCTTTTCTCCCCTGGTTTAAAATCAGCCACCGCGTCACCACTGTCATCCAGCCAAGAGATTCTGAAAGATGTTGCTGAGATGAAAGAAGACTTAATACGAATGTCTGCAATCTTGCAGACAGACCCAAATTCCACAGCCAATAAAGGATTTCAGTCTGACTCTCCTAGAGAAGCTAAAGTAGAGGATGAGGAACCATATAGGATTGTGGAGAAAGTGAAACAGGATTTAGTAAAAGTGAGTGAAATCCTGACCAAAGATTCTGTGAAGGATGGGAAGGTTTCTATGGCAAGGGGTTCCTTGGATGACATTCACTTCTCAAAAGTGCCAGTTGAGCAACCTCCAAGCAACTGGAGCTATCCTCCACGATATGAGACTGTGGTTCCTCAAGCCAAATCCAAAACAATACCAGACAGAGATTTCAATCTTTCCAAAGTGGTTGACTACCTCGCCAATGATGTTGGTAGTTCCTCTTTTTCCAAAATGCATGACACAAAGCATAAAGTGGATGAAGGAAAGACTGAAGGAGAGAGCAAGGAAAAGCAGAAACGTGTCCTGAAACCCACTATCGCAGTACAAGAGCATAAGCTCAAAATGCCTCCAACAAACATGCGCTCTTCACCTTCAGATAAAGAGATCAGTAAAGTAGCAGATGCACTTTTTGGTGCAGACACTGTGCTAGAATCCCCTGATGACATTTCACATGAACAGGATAAGAGCCCCCTCTCAGACAGTGGTTTTGAGACAAGAAGTGAAAGGACACCATCTGCCCCCCAGAGTGCAGAGGGCATGGGTCCCAAAGCCCTTTTTCAAGATATACCAATTCCCCCAGTGATCACTGAGACAAGGACTGAAGTTGTTCATGTCATTAGGAGTTATGAATCCCCAGAGGATAATAAACAACCCGCAATGGAGGATGCACACCCTGTCAGATATATTGATTCTGATTCTAAAGGGCATCTAAGTCAAGCTACATTGACTCCAGAACAGAATAAATGCTATCAGATGAAAGTCAGCCCTGAGGAGGATCCAATGGGAAAGGGGATGAGAGTAAAGGAGGAGACTCACATCACTACCACTACCAGGATGGTTTACCACAAACCACCTGGAAAAGAAACTGCATCAGAGAGATGTGAAGAAACTATGTCTGTCCATGATATAATGAAGGCTTTTCAATCAGGCAAAGATCCGTCTAGAGAGTTGGCTGGACTGTTTGAACACAAGTCTGGCACTGAAGAACCATCACAAAGAGTCCTCGAGGACATCAACTCCAAACCTAAGGTAGAAAGAATAATTGAGGTTCACATTGAAAAGGGCAATAAAACGGAACCAACAGAGGTCATCATCAGAGAAACAAAAAACCATGCAGAAAAAGAAATGTATTACTACCCAGGAAATAGACAGGAAGAGGAGGAACCTGAGGAATCACTTCCAGTGTACCTTGACTCCTCCAGAGTAAATACACCCCTGTCACAAGAGGAGGACAGTCGCCCTAGTTCAGCACAGCTAATTGCAGATGACTCTTACAAAACTCTAAAGTTACTTAGTCAACAGTCTGTGGAGTATAATGAGGATGAGTCATCAGAGCTCAGGGGGGAATCTTACAATTTTGCTGAGAAAATGCTACTCTCTGAGAAATTTGATCAGTCTCATTCTGACACGGAGGAATATTTGAGAGATAGGTCTCGATTCCACTCACCAGACAGAAGCACTCACAGTGAGGGCAGGGTAGGGCCAAGGACTGAGTATGTCTTCAGGTCATCAAGAAACGTGTTTGACAAATCTGGAAGAAGAACTAATGTAGATGATAACTATGATAAACTTACACTTTTGCAGTATTCTTCTGAACCTGGTAGCCCAAAGCAGTCTGTCTGGATGCGTGTGCCAGATGACACACAGCAAAAGGAGAGAGAACAGCTTATGTATGAAGACAGAGTGGACAGGACAGTAAAGGAGGCAGAGGAAAAACTTAGTGAGGTATCTCAGTTTTTTCGTGACAAAACTGAACAACTGAATGATGAGCTGTCATCTCCAGAGAAAAAATCCCGCAGACCAGACTTTAGGGAAACACGGTCAGGGCCTAGTTCCACACACAGCAGTCCTGAGAGGCCAGCGTATAGGAGCGCAGGTAGTGGGGAAGAATGGAGTAGAGAACGGCTGCGAGACAGGTTTGCATCCAGTGACAGAAAATGTACCAGTTTGCCCAGCAGCCCAGAGAGGAGAGTATTGCTTCAATATAATGATTCAGATCCAAGAAAACAAGGCGAAGTTAAACAACAGGGAAGCACAGGGGAAAGTCCTAAACCTTATCAAATGTCTTCCTCTAAAGTTAGCGCAGTTAGGTTAAAGTTTGAACAGGAAGCTCAAAAACAAGACAGAAGTTCTCAGGGAAGTCAAAATTCTAATTCTCCAATCAGGAAACTCCAGGAAAGTAAGCTACCTGTGTATCAGGTTTTTGCTGGCTCAAATCTTCCTAAAATGCCAGACAGTCCAGCAAGTCAGAGAAGAGGGCTAGATGGTGAGTCAAATAAGTTCTCTCCTAAACATGAAGCTAGTGGAAAGGAACAGGAAGACAAGAAGCTTTTCAAAACATGGGAGAACCAAGGGTATGGGAATTATAAACCCCAATCACCCAAGCTATCTCGCGCCTTAGTTCACGATACTATGAAAGATGGCAATAATAGTGATTCCCAAAGACAGGAAACCACAAAGAAAATAATCTACACAGAATTCGTTGTAAGGGAAAGTCCAAATAGTAATGATGGTCTAAAAAAAAACTCGGAATCACAAATTCCTGTAAGAAAGTTGTCTAATTTCTCAGAAAAACACCAATCTACCCCAACAAAATTTGATCCCCCTGTTGAACCATGTGAGAGGACAAGTTCTCATATTCCTACTTTAGCTAGAAATCGGTTAAACAGTAGCTCTGAATCCAACAAGTCTGGTCGTGGATCATCAGTAGGAAAGTCCATAGATTCCTTAGATGGTAGTCAGACAAATGTTGTGTGCAATGGTGTTGATACTGATCAGGTGGAGTATTTGGATAAAGTAACTCCTGTGGTGGTCACAGAGGGTTTCAAAGACATTAAACCCTTACCTGTATATGTTAGCATCCAAGTGGGTAAGCAGTATGAGAAGGAAACTGCAACAGGGCAGCTGGGAACATACAAAAAGATAGTAAGCCATGAGAGTAGGACAGTGCATGAAACTAGGGGTGCATTTTACAGTGTCAAACAAAAGCAGTCTCCATCTCCTCAGGGTAGTCCAGAAGATGACACTCTGGAACAAGTGACGTTCATGGACAGCTCTGGAAAGAGTCCCGTTACTCCTGAGACCCCCAGCTCAGAGGAAGTGAGCCTGACCTCGAGAACACCAGAGTCTGTGATAGGCTTCATGCCTGGCATGCCAAGCCCTATCCCAGAGGAGTCTGAGGAGGACGAAGGGAAGACCTTCATCTACAGGGAACCTGCAAAGGACAAATGTAAACCGGCTTCTGCAGAGAATTCCAGCAAAAAACAGGATGCAGAGAGGCCAAAGCCGAAAGAAAAAAGAGTGGCTTATATAGAGTTTCCTCCTCCTCCTCCATTGGAGGCAGAGCAGTCTGATCCTGAGAAAAAGGGGTCTTGTGGTTCCTCTGAGGCAGAGACAGAAATGATGGAGGTAAATCTCCAGGAAGAGCATGATAGGCACCTCCTAGCCGAGCCAATCATCAGGGTCCAGCCCCCTTCCCCTATTCCCCCTGGAGCCGATAATAGTGACTCTAGTGACGATGAGTCTGTCTTCCATCCCATCCCCGTCAAAAGGTACACCTTTAAAATGAAAGAGGAGGGAGAGAAACGTACAAAACACAAAAGATCAGACAAAAATGGAAATAAGGAATCTGGAATTAATGGTGTGATTAAAGGGGAGGAAGCTGATCTTGAACAAAATGGGAATGATCAGTCTATCACTGACTGCTCCATAGCAACCACTGCTGAGTTCTCACATGACACAGATGCAACAGAGATAGACTCTTTAGATGGATATGATCTTCAGGATGAGGATGATGGACTCAGTGAGGATCCAAAAACATCTAGTCTGTCTAATGATGGAAAAACAACTGATCGTTCATTTAGTCAGTCTAAGCTTGAAGTGATAGAGGAAGAAAAATGTGAGGAAGGAGGAGATGATGGAAAGACAAAGACCAGCACATCTGCAGCAAAAGGTGGCGGGGATGAAAAAGACTATACTCTTGAAGGAAGGCATCCAGATAGACAGGGCTTTGGAGAAAACTACTTTGGATACCAGCTGGAAGAGGAGCTGAATTCAACCTTTAAAACTGTTGCCACAAAAGGTCTGGACTTTGACCCCTGGTCAACCAAAGGGAGTGATAATGACGGAATTTTTGAGTCCAAAATGAAAGACGATGACCCAAAGCCCTTTGGTTTATCAGTGGAAGACAAGTCTCAGGCCACAACACCTGACACAACCCCTGCTCGAACACCGACTGATGAGAGCACACCGACTAGTGAGCCTAACCCATTCCCTTTCCATGAAGGGAAGATGTTTGAGATGACCCGCAGTGGTGCTATTGACATGAGCAAGCGGGACTTTGTTGAAGAGAGGCTTCAGTTTTTCCAGATTGGTGAGCATTCCTCTGACCCTAAAACAGGGGAAAAAGGGAGAGGGGGCAAGATCCTGGGGGTAATTTCCTCTCAGACAAAACCAGGGGAAAGGGCCACAGTAGATGGGATGGTGAAGGTTATAGATACTACTACAAACAACAGCACTACACCAACAACACCAGCAACAACAGCAAAATGCAGCCCTGCACAGTCTGGCAATGGCACTGGTTTTACCGGTACTGATGCCCCCACCTGTGAAGCCATAGCCGAGACCGCCTCCTCATGTACAATCACAGCCTCCAAAGTTGATCCCAAATTACGCACTCCTATTAAGATGGGCATAGCTGCCTCCATAACTGTGAAAAAAGACTCAGGGGATCTCACTGATTGTAAAGCTGAGATGTCAGAGGGACAGATGGTGCCAGAGTACATCAGCATAGAAGGTCAATGTACAGAAAGCCAATCTAGCAGATTCACAGAGCCCAAGGTAGAGAGGAGAGATTATCCTTCTGAAAACTGCAACAACAACAATAATCTTGAGTCCTCCAGTGTTCAGGCCAACTACATTCAGTGTGGCAGTGTGGTGTTTAATTTACAGTCCTCCTCTGAGCCCACTCTTCAAAAAGCCAGCAGGATAGAAACACTCTGCTGTAGGGATTTAGAAGAAAAAGCACACAGTAGTAATCAAGGACAGGAACAAAAGGGTGAGGCAGCTAAAGAAAGTGAAGTAAAGCAGCCCAAGTCCAGACTTCCAGTAAAAGCATCAGGGTGGTCATTTCATACGCAGGGAACAGCCATAGGCAGACAGAAGCCCAAACAAGCAGTAAAAGTGGAAGTGAGGAAAAGAGGAGAGCCTGCCATAGCCAAAGTAGAACCCAGATCTAGAATACCAATCAAGGATGTTAAAAAGAGCAGCCCTGCTGCTACACCTAGCCCTCTTGTTTCAGTTCGAGTCACTTCACAGCCAACAAAAGCACTGGACACAGAAAGAACAGCTATACAGTTGCCCTCAAGGCTACCCCTGAAGGAAAGGCATCAGGTTAGCAATGTCACAGGTGAAGGAGTACATAGAAAGGACAGGCAGGAAAACCCTAGTGAGGTTTGTAAGCGCACCATCGAATACTTTAAAGGCATTAGCGGGGAGACGCTAAAGTTGGTGGACCGCCTGTCAGACGAAGAGAAAAAGACGCAGACAGAGCAGTCGGAGGAAGACAGCACCTCCCGGAGCACCTCTCTGTCGGACGCCTCCCAGCCTTCCCAGCCCTCCCAGCCCTCCCGCTCATCCAGGTCTGGTAGAGGTTCGAGGGCTGAGGCCGGGGCCGCGTCCGTAAGGGCAAAGGTGGCGACGACGGACAGGGCCTCCGGCAGTGAGAGGAGCAGGAGGAGTAGGCGGACTGGTGGGAAGGAGGGCAGTCAGGGACTCACAGGGTCTCGAACGCCTCCCATCGCGGAGATCAAGCCTAGTTTGTAAAACTTTCACACTATGTTTAAAATACATCTATATATTTCTATATTTCACTTTTAGTTGCATGACATCGTTGTGATCATTTAATGACTGGAATGCCTGTGGCGTGATTACATATTCTCTTCAGAACAGTAGCTGTCATTTAAATTTCTTTTTTGTCATTGATGTACTGTGTAGTGTATTGTCCTTGTTGCAAGACTCTCTTTCCTGTGTTCCTCTCTTTCAACCCCCCTTTAAGTAGCGTGAGCATGCCAGTAGTAGTGACTGGTCCACTGGCACAACCAGTCCCTTGTTTGACAACTCCCTGGTCTGTCTCTGTCTGTCTGTGCAGGGTAGCTACTAAGTTAATGTAGTTATTTGTTCTTTCAGTCATTCTATAAATTGTCATTTAAACTAATACGTGTTAGTCAAAAACACACAAAAAGCTCTTCGCATGTTAACATTTTAAACTCTAACATAGATTTTCCACCCTAAATGTATACAACTATGAGTCTGATGTTTATAGTCATGTTATGCTTTGTTTTGTGTGGTTTTCATGACAGTTACTGCCTGCTTAGAGGATACATACCCACAAATAGTCACAGAGCACTACTTAAACTACAAACATACTTATTTGAGTTACCCATGATATTTCTAGTGTGAAAAATCCTTTTCTTGCCATTTTGGGGGGGGGGGGGGGTAAGTTAATCTTGTCACAGCTATCTAATACTGTTTGGTCTGTTTCCTGAAAACAAATATATCTAAACACAATTAAAAATGTATGGAAAATATATTAAATATAAATTGGATAAGTATTTTTTCCCAAGCACTGTTTTAGCATGATGTATTTGTTACCAAGTGGCCAGAAAAGGAAAATTACATGTATGTTTTTCTCTCGTATATTAGTATATAGGGAGAAAAGAACATAAATGGTGTTGATGAGTCATTGTCCTTTGCCAGGTCCCCAAAGTCCTTGTGAGCGGACAGACTTACGCATGGCTATCGTTGCTGATCACCTGGGACTCAGTTGGACAGGTGAGTAGAGTGACAAAAACTGACAATGTTGTTGTTTTTACCACATAGTTCGTTTCCTATTATGGTGGTTTTGATTTTTAACCTTGAGTTGACTGAAATGGTATGTAGTTAATAATAGTATAATAATAGTTTTACAGATTAAATAAAAAGTCAGCTAATTATTTCTCTCCATTGAAGTATATTTATTCTGCACATAAAATGACAGCTACTATTTAGGAAAGTCTAAATTTGAGTTGGTGTTTGTCTTCCATCACAGAGCTGGCTCGGGAGATGAACTTCACAGTGGATGAGATCAACCACATCAGACTAGAAAACCCCAACTCTCTGACAGCACAGAGTTTCATGCTACTAAAGAAGTGGGTCAGCCGGGAAGGGAAAAACGCCACAAGTAAGGCTATTTTTGTTAAAACTCTCGCTTTCATGTCTCCATTTTCTGCTTTTCTCACTCTTCCTCTGAAACTAAAACTTCATTATTTTCAGAAATTGAATTTTCACCTTGGTCTGTATATCTATATATCCTAGTTCACTGTCTTTTTCTTCCTGTTACTGGCATTTAGAAGGTACCATAAGACGGCTAGTTTCCTTGTGCATATTTTCTAAGATCTTTGTGTTTGCTTATTCCTGACTGAACAGAGGAACAACTAATATTTTTACATGTATAACAAAAAAAAAAAATCATCAAGCTCCACTTAAGATAAGATACGGAAATATAGTGTTTTTTTGTCAGATACAACACTGAAAGAAAGTTATTTTTATTGCATTTGCTGTTGTTGTTGTTGTTGTTATGATTTTAAATATAATTTTGCTTTTCATTCACAGCGGATGCCTTAACTGCAGTGCTGACCAAAGTCAATCGGATGGATATTGTGACTTTACTGGAGGGCCCGATTTTTGACTATGGTAACATTTCAGGCACGAGATGTTTTGCCGATGATAACGCTGTTTTCCGGGATCAGGCTGATGGTAAAGTTTAGCTTTGTTTAGCTGACCTCTTACCTCTCCCTGCTACCTTCCTATGTATTCTGCCCACAGACTATATCGGGGCATTTCTAATGCATGGATTACATATAGTTTTAATGTAATCTATAGCTTAATGTATTAGCAATTTTAACAGACCTTTGTATGGGTAACTGGCCTTTGTAAGACCCAAATTCACAATTCACTTTCAATTTAGACAATTTCTCCATGTATTTGTAAATACAATGTTTTCCTCAATAGCTGTCCAGCACAGATTTTATTTGGCTCCTGCTGACCTTAACCAACAACTCAAATGTTACTCTGTGTCACTTCCCATACAAATCAATGCTGTTTTGTCTCAAATTGTCACAAATTAGTATAAAACCTGCCATTAAATTTGTATTCTAATACGTGCATGCTGTAACATACTGCTTTAAAATGAAGTCTGAGTATTAGCAGTTATTTAACCCTGTAGTTTCCACTGTTAGTTTATTTCTCTTAGTTCTCCTCCAGTTCCTCTGAGCCTTCCTTGGATAGATGAGAGAATCACTTTCTCTGCGAAACCGAGCTGCCTCCTCCTCCTCCTCCTCCTCCTCCTCCTGTTCCTTCTACCTCCCATCACCTCCCACAGCAGTACCCACTGCTGATAACAGCAAATAACTGCTCTTAACAAAATAAGAGTCATGTATTGCTGATACCTACATGTGTCATCTCCTTATCCATCATCACGTGCCTCCTCCCTCCTTCTTCATAAATCCCTCAGTCACTTTATTCATTTATTGTCTTGTCCAAGCATGTTTTATTTTATCTCATGTCTTGTTTTTGCTGATTGACATTTTTGTCTTTTTTGCATTTGTCCCACTCTTCTCCTTTCCTGTAGTTAGTGTAATCATCCCCCTTATGTCAAGAAGCATTCAACCTATTATGGTAGTGCACACACCCATTTCCCTCTGTCCAACACCAACCCAAACACCTCCACCATCTCCCCTCACACCTATTACAGCACCTGTCTGCCGTCCCTTCAGCCCACGCCGTTCTCCAAGTTACGAGTCTTCAATTTCACTCAAGGACTTGGCACCAGTACCATTTTCATCACAGCGGCTCAAAATGATCTCACCTCCTCCGTCAATTATCATCCCTCAGTGTCCATCTGCTGACTCCCATCAATCTTCAACCTTCCCTTTCTCACCCCATCCACCCTCCCCGATCCCCCTCATCACCTCACCCTTACCCTTGACTCCGGTTGCTAACTGTTCTTCACCCACACCTTTCTTCTCAACCTCTGTTCCACTTCCTCACACTCCAAATGCATCACCTTCACCGTCTTCGCAGACAGAACCAGCTAATTCCTCTCTTACGGTATTGGCATTTACCTCAAACCAGACCTCTTGTCAAACTGCCGCCCCCTCTGAACCTGCAACCACATCTTCCACACTTACTCCTAATACATCTGAACCCACTACCATATCGGTTTCATCCATTTCCTCCTCCTTACCATCAGGCAAGACCTCGCCTTCTGTTAGCGCCTCTGCAAGCCGAGAATCTTTATTTACCCGTCCCATTTCCCCTCTCTCTGTTGCGACTTGCCCTGCGATGTCTCCCTCTGGGTCACGTTGTAATAGTCCTGGTCCTTCCTCCCCTCCCCTTCGCTCCCTTTCTCCCTGTCCTGGTTGTCAGTGTACATGTGCACCCTCCATCCCTCCACCTACCCCCCAAACTGTTGACCCTTCTAAAACAGAAATATTTATTTAGCAGACAGGTTTCTGCTAAATCCTTTATCATGCTCTTTTTTTCATCTTCTGCAAGTTCCCTTCATATCTCTCATCTGTCATATAGCTGTGTTTCCACTGAATGAACTTTACTCTGGGATTAGCTTTGTGCATTTCCACCTCAAGGACAATAGTCTTAATTAGGAACATTATTTTACCCCCAAAAAGGTCCCTGATAAGGGTATGGTACTTTCAATGGGGTTTTTGTGGGATGGGACATGAAACAATAAACATTTCTGCCTGCACTTGCAGCAGTTTGTTTCAGGGATTATTTTGAAAAATGTTGTGGTTGTACACAAAGTTTTGCATTGTGCTTCAATACATTACCATGGAATTAAATAAGAAACCATGTGACACATGTACTGATTCAGGCCAGTCATGTTATATAGTCACATGCAATACAATGTGTTATGTTGCTTTTTCAAAGAGACTCAAAACAGGATGGAAATGTAAAGAAATAGTCATATGAGGGAACCTTTTCCTTCTTGTCGGGGCTAAAATTTCAAGGTACTTTAGGTGGAAACACAGCTATTTTAATGTGAGCATGTAACAGAAAACCCTGGTAAATGTTTGAACTTTTCCTTTTCACTGCAATTTGGCCTTGTGCCGTTTAGCATTGCACTGTCAATGTTTTCTCTCAACTGCAAGAGTTGAGAATAAGCATTCACACTAAGAACACCAAAAATTCATGATATCACAGCAACACCAACTAGCATGTTGTAGCATGGGTTTTGCCATTACCATCAAAATGAACACGTTTTTGTTTGTATTATTTATACATGTGCTAATATATAGCATTCAAACATAAGCTCTGCATTGTGTTTGCTATAATGAAATGCACATTTTTTTAAACACAATGCCAATATATGGATTATTCTTTGTGCTGCTGATGTCATCACCACAGCTAGTGGTTGTCTGGATACATGCTTTACACCAGCCGCTGTGCCATTGTCCATGTCATAGGGTGTAGGATGTGTGTTTCTGTGGTATATTCTTTTGTAGCATGTTTCAGGGTGCGTATGTCTCTACATTTGTCATCCTGTCACCAACAGATTATCAGAGCATTCTAGTGGAGCTGCAGTCCCCCGCCGCACTGCACTCTAACCCCAACTTCCTGGAGCCCGAACTCCCTGTCACCCCCAACCCATCCCTTGCTCATTCTCCACACCATGATTACCCAGAACCAGACACCCCTTCTTTGCTGGCTGACTCCCAGTCCCTGCCCTGGAGCCCAGAGACAGAGCCTGGCAGTAAAGAGCCAGATAGCCCCCCTAGGAGCCCCCCAAGACCCTGTGAACTTGCCCTGTCTGTCCCAGTCTTTGTACTCCCCGATCCCATTCCTTCAATGGTCAGAAAGCCCCACATCGCTCTGAACGACCAACTTCTTTTGAGCGAGGATGAGGACAAGTCTTGTCACGAAACGGAGCAAAACCACAAACCTAAGGTGCACTTAACCTCTGTGATGTGTGAGCTTGACATTGATATGGCTTATTCCACATCTTCTCCTTCACCATCATCTGTTTCATCAATTACTCCATCAACACCTGACAGAGCACATATTGGAGATGGATTACTACAGAGTGGTTCTCCCCAAGGGATACAGGAGGATGTATGTTTGAAAGGAGGTGAAAAGGAAGTGACAGAAGAAATAGAGAAGGTTGTTGAGATTGCTAACACAGAGTTCACAGAGGGAAATATAGTTGTGGAGAAGTGGGTTGAGCAAGACTTGATTGAAAATGTCAAAAGGAAATGTGAGATTGTAATACAAGATAGGTTACTGCTGGCTGGCGAAATGAATATTTTGTTAGAACAGAGGGAGGAATGGGAAAAGGATGAAAGAGATTTGCCAAAGGAGGAACCTGTTCTTCAGGAAGGAACAGTCTGTAAAGTTGAAGAGCAAAAAGATGTGCAGAACCTGTCAGAGGAGCAACTTAATTTGATAGAAACTGAGCATGAAGTGGAAAAATGTAGTCCTGCTTTAGAAGAAGAAACTGTAAAAGAGGGTGCTGATGAAATAATTGGGGCAGAACAAGAGGTAGATTGGGGCAATGAGGAAATAGTGCGTCAGGAAGAAAGAATAGAGGACACAGATGGTGAATCTCAGTTTAAGGATGGAGGAGGTCCACTGGAAAACGAAAGGGGGATTGACGTGAAGTCAGAAGGTGACCAGGCAGCCGAGGATCAGGCTGTGTTCGACATCTCCCCTCAGGCCTGGGTTGCTGCACTTGAGGAACGTCAGCCTAAATCTGAATCTGGATCTAATGAGGAAGAGGAGGATGGTAAAAGCAGCAAGGAAATCACAGAGGAAGCTTTGGCGTCTCTGTTGGAGGAGGTGAAGAAGGAAGAAGGCTCAGAGGAGGAGAAGGAGGAGGATGAAGAGACAAGCGACAAGGCCAGGGTTCAGAAGATTGTCGATGAGGTTGAACAGGCAGAAAAAGACTTGTGTTCACTTTCAGGTTGGCACAGTGACTCATCAAGCGTCAACGTGGAACCACCAACGCCAGGCCGCAGTGTCAGCTCAGACTTGCTTGATAGACGGGAAAGGTGACGATTGACATTTGTTCTCGGACAATAATATTCAGATGAGCTTCAGATTTCCCACCAATGCTAACATGAACTTTCTTACTCTGCAGCCAAGAGAACTCCAGTGAATCCATTACTTCTTCATCCAGGGGTGAATCAGGGAGGTCTCGACAGAACGGCGACAACTCAAAGCACTCACCTCAGGACGGCTCATCAGAGTCTTCAAATGGCAAAAAGGAAGAAGGGGCTTTGGTTTCAGAGAAGAAAGTTCAGGTAATGAACCAAACAGTAATGATGAATCCCTTTCAGAAAGGTCTAAAACCGCTGTAATGAAGATGTGAAATCAACATATTATAATGGTTTACTTTCTGTCTGGTAAAGTTTCATAGTGTCTTCCACTTACAGTTATTGCACTTCATTAATTTATCAGATGGGGCAGTTGTTTGTTTACCTGTTTGACTAGTTTCAAACAAACAACTGCCCCCGTCTGATAAATTAATGATCAGCAATAATGGTTTACATTGTTATTCTGTTATCAGAGGGAATTTTACAACAGTTGTACTTTTTGCATTAATGAAAAGTTCATATAATTTTTTTACAGGTGTTGTCACAGACCTACAATACATCAGTGATATCAACGAAATATCTCACAACTTAAGCCATTCACATGATTTTGTATCTTTGTTCTTTTGACTCCTTTCTTGTCTCTGCAATGATGTTCTAATACCTTCCTCAGCAGCGGGTTAGTGTAGATTCTGGGTCAGAGGAAGAACAAACTGTAACCACCAGAATCTTCCGCCGCCGTCTCATTTTAAAGGTACTCTGCACGCCAGTAGCAAAGAATAGGCTGGACCTCGTTTGGTTTTGTTTGGTTTGGTGTAGTTTAGATTGGTTCAGGCCTGTAACAGCTTCTCTGGTGAACATTGTAGTGGCATTGCTTGGTGTGCTGTAAGTTGTACTTGTAGTGTGTCTGTGAATATACGTGTGTGTGCATAGATAATTGTGTTCATACAAAACCCAGCCTGTTCTTACAGTCCATGGTTTAACGGTGCCATGCTGTTGATGCTGGCTGCTTTAAGACTAACCTAGTGCTCTTTCTCTGTCTGACATGGACGTTCTCTTCTTCTGAGGTTTCCTTTCGGTGTGGTGATGGTGAAAATTAAATCACATTTGTTGGAACATGTATTCTTATGCTAATCACAAAAACACTTGCAGGGTGAACAAGCAAAGAATATCCCTGGTGAGGCTGTGACAGAGGAGCACTATATGGATAAGGATGGTAACCTCGTCAGTAGAAAAGTAACGTATTGATTCATTTGCATTCCCATTCAGCTCTGCTATAACTCTACTACAGGAACAGCAGCTGTGTATTTTATCTTAGCACTGTCACATCTTTTCTTCCTGTGTTGACCTCCCTCTGCCTTGGGTAGGTAATCAGGAAGGTCATACGGCGTGTGTCCACTCCCACACCAGAAGACCAAAGGAAGTGGCACAGAGGAGACCATATGCACAGTCCCACTCTGCTGGAAGAAGAGCCAGAGGTTGGCAACAACATTCCTGGATTTAAGGACTGAACTAGATGAGAGCGTGTCATTAAGTACAAGTTGTTACAAGATAACGGTTGTTTGAAGACAATAGTGAATAATAGCTTAAAACCTCAAAGCTGCACTTGGCTGGATTTGTGTTATAAATACAGAATAATTTATACAAATATGGTAAACACAAAATGAACTTCTTTAACAATACTTGGCCAGGCTAGTCTGGTGCAAATATTGTTCAAACTCACTCAAATTAATACTAATACATAAATAAATATGATTTCTGTCTATATGCAGTGGTGGAGGAAGTATTCAGATCCTTTACTTACATCAGAACAAATGAAAGTTCTATATGAAAAATCTTGAAAGTGAAAATGAAAAGCAAAAAAATATGTATTAATATTAGAAAAATGCAGTTTAAGTATTGAAGTAAATGTACAAATATGTACTCTTACATCTAACATGATCAGATAATTGATACTGAAATATTAATGTTGTGGGAGGAAGACAAAGTACCCGGAGAGAACCCACAGACACAGGGAGAGCATGCAAACTCCACACAGAAAAGTCCCACCCATGGATCTTCTTGCTGTGAGGCATGAGTGCTATCCACTGCACCATTATGTCATCATCCAAAGACATGCACTGATACGTAGGTTAACTGGTTCATCTTATTGCCCATCGGTGTGAATGTGAGAGTGATTGTTTGTCTATATGTCAGCACTGTGATGAACTGGAGACATGTCCAGGGTGTACCCCACCTTTGCCTTTAAGTAGCTGGGATAGGCTCCAGTGACCCCGGTGATGCTTGGGAGGGTAAAGCAGGTTCAGATAATAAATGAATTAATTAATATTAATATTGTTGCAACATGTCACTGTTGTAGCCACTGAGGAAGTCTGAACTACTTAAGATTATTTTTTTTATAAATCTGGGCACTCATCCCATTAAATCTCTTTTCAGCATTTGGACTTTTTTCTGTCATCTTAACATATTAAATGATTATATATTTAATGAAAGGAAACAATGTTACAATTTCAGAGGGACATCTCTAGCTATATCTGAAATGTGACCCTGACATCTGAAGCTAAAAAGGTTGGAGAGCACTGGTTTAATCTATAAGCAAGATTGTATCTTAAAGCCATGTTATATTATCCATCCTCATGTTGAAAGTAGTTAGTGGCCAAAACTGAAATGGAGTAAAAAGAACAATGTTTCCTGTATAAAGGTAACAGAATATAAGTGTAAATGGAAACATTCAAATTTATACATAAGTACCAGTGTAGCCCCTTGCTACTTGAAAGAACAACAACCGCGAAGCTGTAACCACCCTTAAAATATCATGTTTTGACAAAGATAGTCATCTTTTAATGTGCCCTTTCCTTAGAGATTTTGTCTTTTTAAAACTACCATTCACTTTCTCGTGCACATAAGCTCCACCAAAGCTTTCATGATACCGCATTGTCAAACTTTTACCCCTATTACAGAATGATAGCAGAGGGTTCCAGACCTAGATGACAATAAAATAGACATATTTGTCACTATACAAGACTATTTAAGCTCAGCGTATGAATAAAAATAGTGTTACATTCCACCACTGTCTATACAGATAAAGATATATGATAAACTATGCACAGTTCTCCACAAAATATCTCCAAATATGCATTCATAGTATGAGCAGCATACAATATATCCTTCTTTTGTTGTCTATACATATACATACAGCTGAGTGCAACTTGAGGTCAGACACTTAATGTGTGGTAGGGTATCAGCTACTAAACATGTGATCCTGATGTTGTTTTCCAAGGATACAAGAGAAATTTTAATGATCTCTGGTTTTTCTTGCTTTGGAATAACTGTCTTTGTTTACTGCTCTTCTCAATCGAAATCGTGCAGATAAAATAAAATATTTGGGGTGCAGCCATGCATGTTTTTTAGGTTTTTTTTTTTTTACTGTTTGTGTTTTCATAACAAAGTGGATGCTGACTGTGCTCCTCCTGACTGTGTGGTTTTAATGCTTTTCTTTAACAACACTGTTCATATTTTGAACTTTTTAAAGTTAGCCGACTGTATGACTAACGAGTGCTGTAACCCTGCTGTGGAAATACAATCTATCTCAAGTTCTTTGTTTAATAACACCACTTCTTTCCTTCTAGGTGACTAGTTGCTGTGTGCTTTGGGTCCTAATTATAATTCTACTTCTAACATTTGCTGTGTCTTGTTGAATTCACATTACTGCTATCTGTTATGTTGGATTCTACTTACCATTTTAGGCTTGAGTGTTGGGTTAGAATTCAGCATCTCATTTCTAAAGATAAGGACACCATTTCTCATCCATATTTGTGTGTGTGTTTTGTGTTTTATAACAGGAAGGAACCAGGAATAGCAGGAGAAAGGAGGACAGAAGGTCAGGGGACAAGAAGCATCACTCATAGCCAGGTACAGCAGCACACAGTCTTTTACTGTAATCAGACTCTATGTGAGATTTTATTTGTTAATTTTCCATACCTAATCTACTGTTTGATCACTTTACAAGTATCGCCCTCCTGATTTTTATGTATCCCACCCATAATAATCCCACATCCTCACTGCCACAGAGACTCGATGTAAAAGGCTGATTGGTGTCTCAGTCTGGTATGCATTGGCAACAATTCTGCAGTCACCAAGTTTGTGTGTCTGTTACAAAAGCATCATTTACAAAAGGCAGCAGGCTATCCACAGTTCACACCTCAGCATTAAATTGCCCCACTGATGCCCTCTGCGCCCGGTTTTGTCCACTAAATCCCCAAACCTGCTCAGCTTTGTGGCATCCAAAAAGAGTGTGTGATCCCACTGGCCAAACAGTTAATCCCTACTGCTGCTCACCCTTATGTTACATTTGCAGTGAATCATTCTGTCTGAGTAATACTGACTTAGAAATACTGTGTCACTGCTGCGAAGTCTGGCAACGAGTGTCTATGGTAACAAACATCACCATAACAACCCACAGACCACCAGGCCTTGTTATCATGTTGACATTTTGTCATGTAAAAGAACAGAGGATGCTGACAGTTTTGCAGCTTTAAAAAAGTGCTTTCACTAAAGAAATACATTGAAAAAGATCATTTTTGAGATTTAATTTAACATTGTATGGATATTTACATTTGGGTGAGCTGTTCAGAAATGAGGATTTCATTATTGTCATCTCATTTACTATTCTTCAGCCTTAAAAACAATGGCACGATTTTTTGTTAGGTTAAAAAAAAAAAAAAGGAAAGTATGATTAACAGCCTCATTTTCATCAGTTCATTAAAGTAATGACTAAATTAATTTACTTTATGTATTCATTAAAAATAGATATTAAATTATGTTTAACTTAAGAATTCATAATGGTTTTATTATTTTAATTAATTGCTTTTCATGATTTTTATTACATTTTTTATATTTTATGCCGGTGCTGTCTGCACCTGGGTATTGCACACATGGGCTTAGTTTTGCATCATATTTATACTTGACTTTCTATCTGGAAGGCTTTCTGACACATTGTTAACATTGTCAAAAGGTCTATTTTAACCAAAAAATATACTCTTTTCCCAAATCTAAACAACAGGCCTAAAAAACAGTAAATTGTCAGCATTTAAAAAATGAAAATCATTACACAGGAAGTGAGCTCCAGTATGCTTAGTACAGTTGTCAGTCCATTCACCCACCATAACTTTGAAACAATATATATTTTTTGTGCTTGTATTTCACTGCAAATAATTACAAAACTGCCATGTGATTAGATTCTGCTTTTTGTAGTGATTATCATTGTAATTTACTTGGATATGTTGTAAATTGGGCCTTAATGTCACAATATATTACCAGTTATAATGAAGGCTTCACAAATGAATAAACAGATAAAATAAATCATTTAAATATCATTTTAAGTGATTTCATGTCTTTCCAGATTAATGTTTCCGGGGGTAAGGTTCCAGTGTGAGGACATCAGGCAAGGGTCCAATCTGCTACTCTCCACTTCCTACTAAAGGTTCTCACATGACAGGAGTCGACCCTTATGACTTAAGCATGAGCATGAAAAACTCACTCCCTGTCAGTAAAAGAACACGGGGAGGTTCTCACTCTCTGACTGTGGACCCGTGGACAATGATTCTGCTTCCTGTTTTGCGTGAAACAACACGTGCCATCGGTCCACTGCTGTCGGGAGAGCTTTCGAGGAGCATCGTTTGTTGTGATGACTTCAGAGACTCCATTACTGACCTACCACACAGGTGCAACTGTGACCAAAGATGGCACAAGAGCTCGATCCACATGTTGAGTGGAAAGAATGAAGTAGACACAATAACACAAGAAAAAAAAATCTAATGGAACACTTCTGATCCAACTTCAACACTCGCCTTATAGTTTTTTCTTGAACCCATTGTTGTCAGGATGTAAATTGTTTTGGGATTTTATTTCTTCCTTTTTAAACTTAAACTAACACAAAAACTTTTTTCTGTATATAAAATTACAATGTGTAAAGTTCCTGGTTGAGATTGCACTGAGAAGAGTAACCTTTTAAGTGCTTTCAAACTTTATGAAAAGGTTCCACTTTTAAAAGATTTGAGTGTAACTTCACAGGTTCTTGTATAATTATTAGAGCAGGTATAATGTTTGTACATGAAAAAAGCTGGTTTGATTTTAACAGAGGAAATTTCCAGAAAATCAAATTTCAGTAATTCCCAAAATGGGAATGGTTCTAATCCTGCAAAAGCAGCCTTTCAGAGTACTCATATTTTCATGCATGCAGTTCACATTATTTTAAGTACAATTTTTACAAGTTTGCAAACACTGTATTCAAATGACAAATAAAACCCTTTATCTGTGTACACATATAGCCCTAACATTTGTCACCAGTTTTATATATTACATTGAAAAAGGTACCATAAAGCATTTATCATGTTTGGGGTGAGGAAGCAGTGTGAAAAAAGGTTTTGCTTCTCGAGTGGGTTATGTCTCGTCTGTCTATGTAAACAGGAAGGCGGCATCTGCTACAAGAAAGAAATAAACTGAATGTAAATGCTAGTAGACTGGCTCGCTGTAAAATTATACCTGTATTGTGCGTATTGGCTATAAGGTGTAGGAGTCTCTGTACACTGTTAGACTGTTTGTAATCATTTAAGCGGTGTGTCGATTTGGTTTTCTAACGGCTGCTGTGGTATTAAAGGAAAACTTGGGGCATTTCATTTTGGATTTTTTGGTGAACTATTTCCTTAATTTAAATCCTACTCACATTAAGGACACATAAAGACATTATTTGATTGTAGCTCTAAATAGCATATTGTATGACAAAAACACTGGATGGTCAAAAACAATAATTTAAGCATTAAATAAATTGTGTTTTACTCTGAAACTGTGTGATCTTTTTAGGCTTGAGAGTCTGTATATGCAGTGTCGAATAGACTTGTTTTCACTAGCTCATTGGCAAAAATGACTTTACATGACATTAGGATTTATCTTTGTATTGGTTTTCATTAGATGCCCATGTAGTTCAAGTGTGGTGTTCTACTGGTGCGATGGCTCAGTATGCTGATGTCTATGCTGTGGACATGAAAACTATGTAACAAATCTCTTTTTTCTTTTTTTCTTTTTTTTTTGGGGGGGGGGGAGGGGGGGGTTGGGGTTAAGAAAGCCAGGAAGGAT
>JAPSES010000097.1:5566033-5586214 GCA_029822895.1 Maxillicosta whitleyi | reverse complement strand
CTCCCTAGATAACAATAAACAAAAGTCACTTGTATTTGTTTGTGTCTTTCTAATATAGCCACACATTTAGAAACATAAAAAATACTTTTTTTGGAAAATATTTCATTATAATATATTCGAGATTGTGTAAAATGTTAAGGGTGTCAGAAACCTTTTTTTTCCCCCACCACTGTACCCCAACTGTAATCTATGGATACACTTGTGTTATTTTGTTAAGTAATTATAACTTTGAATAAGTGACAATAGAAAACAATGCAAAATCTTATCTTTGAAAATTTATGGAAAGTTTTAATTTAGAAAGAAAATACAGAGAGATAATTGCTTGATCTACAGAATGATTATCATATTGTCACTAAAACACCACTAATTGTAGCGGTATAATTTATTTACAGAGAATAAAGAACTATTCTCAAATTAGCCCCTTTCACAGCATTCTTGTATATCCAGCTCGGAGGGATTAAGTAATTTACAATTCATTAGTCAAGGATACATGGGACAGTACTGGAGACATCCTGCTGGTGGCGCTGTGCCGACACGCGTGTGCAAGGTCACACGGTGTACCATTCTGCTGTCTGCGCTCCTCTAACGCTGCAGCTGCTGTCGTCTCTTCTACTCACACACTGTCGCACAGCCATGGCGGACAGCGCGAGCGAGAGCGACACCGACGGAGCGGGGAGCAGCTCGGCCACCCCGATGTCATCTTCCGCTTCTAATTCGGGCAAACCGAGCATAGTTATTTCACAGTTTCGATTGGAGGAACTGACGAATCGTCTGGCCTCGCTACAACAGGAGAATAAAGTTCTTAAAATTGAGCTGGAGACGTTCAAACTCAAGTGCAAAGCCCTGCAGGAGGAGAATCGGGACCTCCGCAAAGCTAGCGTCACCATTGTGAGTAACGTTAGCCAGCTAACTAGCTATATGCTAACCTCACGCTAACTATGATATTACGTTTGTCAGTCACTCTGCTACACCCAGTGTAGTGTTATTTCCCCCAACGGAATTAGACGTTTTAGCTCCACTGTACTGAATATGCACGTTTACTTGGACGTAAACCTGTCTGCCTGGTGTTATGCTATGTTAGCTAATCTGTGCGAGTTGGTTACTTTGCTAATGTAGCCAGTAGCTAACCTTTGCTAGGGTGGGCAGCGACAGCCAGCCAGCTATTGGCTTTGTTTTGTTTTGCGTTGGCAATGTTGGGTGACACTGGCTAATGTTAAACGTGTTTAAATAGCTAGGCACCTCCCTTTTCAAGTTACCGGGGTGTTGTTCGCTCTTTGGTCTGTTAATTACTCCCTGCTAAACATTGTCACCACGTTATGGTCAGCAAGGCTATGATATGGAAACAGTGAAAATGAGTAGCTTAGCAGTAGTAGCATTTGCATGAACCAATGCGTCATGTCTTCAAGCTCACTTAATGAGCCACAGCTTCATGAAAATGTGTAACCGATCTGCTGGATAGATGGCAAGTATGTAGGCCAAAGTTAGCAAGCTAGCTAAATGCCAGGCTCATATGTTGGCAAGTCAGCCTCACTGCACCCTGCCCACCCTATGGATGTGTGAAGCTTAACTAGCTGTTTGGTTTCTATTGTGTGTCTCATTGTTCTTTTAACAACTGACACATTCTCACAGCTTGCAGAACAGCATTTTGCTTTGAACTTCTAAAGAATGAGGAGTATGGAGAATTTGAGAATGGCCTTATGATCATCATACTAACTGTTGGAACTGCCCAGCACATTTCTTTAGTGCTCTCATTCCTCACCCTTCAACCATTGCTGCAACATCTCTTGAGTAATTAGGGAAAATGTGCTTCCTCTTTGGCTGGAAGACTTCTCTGCAGCACATTTTGTTTGATTGGCATGTGTGTTTGCAGAGCACTTTTACCCACATGTTCCAGAAACATCTTAAGAACATTATTTATGCCCAATATTGTTCTCCATTTACCATCTTATTATAATCTTACAGCACAACCAACTCTGGTAATCTTCTGTCAAAACTGAAAACTTTTTAAATAGTTTAAAATATTTTAGTAGAAATAACTTTTGAATTGCAGCTCTGGAGTCTATGGTATTTTCCTAATGTCTGCCTGTCATTGTTCTCCATTTGTCTCTGTCTTGCAGCAAGCCAGAGCTGAGCAGGAGGAGGAATTTATCAGTAACACCTTGTTCAAGAAGATCCAGGCACTGCAGAAAGAGAAGGAGACCTTGGCAGTCAACTATGAGAAAGAAGAAGAATTTCTCACTAATGAACTGTCAAGGAAGCTCATGCAAGTGAGTGATGGAGCTGAGAGAAAAGAGAAATGCCAATTCTTGTATAAGTGGTTGCTTGTTCAGGGCTAACTGTTTAGCAGAATGTTGGCTATTTTGAAATACATTTTAGTTAATGGTGATTTCATGAATTGTGATAGCAAATGCCATTGTCACACTAAGATGTTTCTATAATACTCATCAATGTGTTCAATACAAGCCCATTAGGTATGTGTGTAGGCATAAAAACCCATGCGTGAGTTTGCTCCAGCTAGAGCATTATCATCATCAACTGTACTGGTACTAGCCTAAAGCCTGGAAAGGCTCAAGATGACTTCACTGCGGCTGCTCGCTACTCTAAATGACTCTCAAATTACTCTCCTCCCGTCTGTCGGTTATTTGGTCCAGTCTGTTTTCCACATCTTATTTTCCCAACTGCTGAGCACTCAGCTTGTTCACTCTCTGACACTTTCTGCGGCTAAGTCTAGTCTGACTAATGATTTGTTGATGTGTAAAGAAGTGAGGATCTGAACAGTGCACATGCATGTGCCATAGCAGACCCTGCTTAAGGTCATACAGATGGATGTTGTTTGTGTTTTTTGTTATCTTGCCGTCTTACTTAACATGAAACAGGCCTATGTCTGTTTCTGCCCATAGATTGGTTGTCACAAACAGCCCATAGTGTTTGTGTCTGCACATACACATGGGCTTCAGTTATAGTATGGTGATGAAATGAGCAAATTATCTATTCTCCTGCTGCTGTACAGAAATACAGTTTGCAAGAGTTGTCTCTTTTGGTTATGGGCTTGTGCATTACTCATTCGAATCTGACTATACAAATAATGCAAGTGCTTCAGGATGGATTTTGAGTGCTTCCCCTTCAGCACACTTCGTCGAGCACACGCTGTGAATTTGATATACCCTGTAATTGCTGCTTCTATCTCTGTAACATTTGACAGAGCTCTAGTTCACGCTTTTTGGATAAAAATGATAATGATGTTGATGTTAATGGAGTTGATAATTAGAATAAGATATTCAGACACTAGAAGTGAAAAACAAACTTCATGTTGTTTACATGGCTGCTAACTTTATTTTGCTATTGCTTTAAAGCCATCCTTAACAGACAAAAGAGCCCAAGTCAGTCACAGTGTCTCTGGAATGATGTCCACAATTTCAAAAATGAACTAAAACATATTAATACAGAACAGATTTGGGTAAAAGATGCTACTCACCATGTTGCACATTTGGGTGGAGGCCTTGTACTATAGTTGTGGTGGTAAATTTCTGACCAAAGGAAGCACAGCAATTCTTAAAATTGTTAGTGTGTTAATTTGAAGGAAAATGTCTCCCAGTGGGTGGGGAAATATTTGGCAACTTGCTCTTTTGACCAGAATATTCTGTATGAATGCCATCATTGTATGATCTAATTGTCTTTCTGTGAGTTGTTTCATTTTTTCTTTGTGTCTGTAAAATAACAGAAATTGTTTTTATTCACCTTTTGACTTTTTTCTATAAAATAACATTTTGCATCCCTTTCCACGTAATGAGTAATCACTTGTATAATCCATCATACAGTCATTCCATTTTGAATCAGTGCTGAGCCGCACCCTTTCTTTGTATTGGTGAGCTGCCAAAGGTGGTTACTTTTGTTGCCTCCAACAATCTTAAGTCATGGTTTTACTCCTTTTTCTGGGAATTTTAATCATGAATCAGAGTATAATACTGGCGCTGTTTTTTTTTTGTATTTTTTTTTACTTATTCTGAACGTGCTAGTTAAACATTTTGATCTGACACCCGACTGTTTGTCCGCTGTGGTCATCAAATAGTTTTTATATGACTCACCATGAATTTCCTCTGGGTTTTTTGCTGCTCTCATTCATCTCTCTTTTCACCCGCCATCTCTTCTTTTACCGTGTCTGCACACTGTCTTCTTACTGTCGGTCTTTTCCTTTCATTCTAGCTCCAACATGAGAAGGCAGAGCTGGAGCAGCATTTGGAGCAGGAGCAAGAGTTCCAGGTTAACAAGCTGATGAAAAAGATCAAGAAGATGGAGAATGAGACCATCTCAAAGCAGCTAACCCTGGAACAGGTGAGTCAGGGCAAGAACAGTTGGGAATGAAACAGTATATTCTTCATATTGAATTATTTTATTTAGTGGGCAGAATTAATTGGTTCCTCAAGTTATTGGAAAAAATGTCTGTGTCAAACTTTGTAATGTTTCCCTGCTGTAATGAAAAGGTTTATTTATTTTAATGACGTGCGTTCGTTATTGCAGCTCACTCATGAATGTATGTATTTGTGTCAGAGTGATGCTTATGTAATAGTATTGCGCATTCTTCCCAGACAGGAGATGTGCTCATTAAGGTGACATAGTTGCACCACAAAAAAACAATCACCTATATCAACTCGCATTAGATCTACAGCAACTTGTCAACTGATTAGTCCGTCATGAAAAAGACTTGCAATTAATTTGACAGTTGTTCTATCATATTTTTTTTTGATATAAGAATTTAGTTTTTCCATAGTTTTTTTCCTTTAATCATATCATACCTAATTTATTTTATTGTTCCTGTACTGCTGGCACAAAAGAAAAACAAGATGTACTTGAAAACTAAAAGTTTAGAATGGATGGGTTGTGCTATAGGTTGTTGCAAGATTTTGTGGTGTTGCTTTAAGTTGTGTGATAAATTGTTTAATAGATTTCCCATACTTTTACCAACCGCAGTTGATTGGAAGAATGTATATAAATAAAAGTTAGGTGCAGCTCCATCAGCCCAAGAAAAAATTCCCTAAGGGGACAATAAATTTTACTTTATCATATATCAGTGTCAGTGATGATGGCTGTGGTTCTTAGAACCAACTGACATAAAAGGATTTTCGGACTGTTCTGGTTTTCATTGCGTCTCAATCATTAAGCAGGTGTGGTAACCCTAGTGCAATGAAAAAGTAACTTACCTGGTTGAAAGCTGTACAATGAAATGGGTTTGCATTTGAATGTACATTCTTGTGAATACATTTTAGCGTCAAGGTTTTTGCCCATGAAAATCATTCATTCCCCTCTCTTTTCATTCTTCAGTTGAGACGGGAGAAGATCGACCTTGAGAACACATTAGAGCAGGAACAAGAAGCTCTGGTTAACAGACTGTGGAAACGAATGGACAAACTAGAGGCTGAGAAAAGGTATGTAATGATGATAATTATCTTATGTTAATTTTGATCACTATCCATACAAAAGTTTTATAAACGTCAATCAGAATTGCATCTCAAAATCATTTGTAGGGAAAATAGATATCTGTTGTTTTAATTATTAAACCATTTGTCTTCATTTCACCTTTTTTTGTTATTTTTGAACTTCTGTATGTGATGGTATGGGACCATACTGTGCCTATTTTCAGTTAAGTGATTACACAACTAGCCACTCTGTATCAGGAATATCTAGTGAGTTTATAATGCACTATTTTTAACCATAGATTTTGTGTTTCACTGATTATTTACGGCAGCAGGATGGTTTATGTGAAAATGACCCAGAATAAACTACAGCGTCCACATTTATTGTAGTAAAGGAACATGTCACCTTGTGCACAGGTGTTCCTTGGTGATGTCTTTTAATAGTTTTTGGACATCAGTAGAGCTCTGGCACAAAGCACCCTTCAGGCATCATGCCTTGTTGTCTTCCATGACACATTTTCCACCACATTAAGGCTTGTGCAGCAAGAATAAAAAATTGTGTCTTTTTTTTGTGCTTGTTTTCTAAAACTAGGATCCTCCAGGAGAAGTTGGACCAGCCTGTATCAGCTCCTCCTTCCCCAAGAGATGTTTCCATGGAGATCGACTCACCAGAGAACATGATGCGGCATATCCGCTTCCTCAAGAATGAGGTGGAGAGGCTTAAGAAGAGCCTGCGCACTACAGAGCTGCAGCGTAAGTGGCCTCTCAGTCTGTCACATGTTTGAGGAGGGGTGGGGTCTGGAGGGGCTGATATCCTTACGTGGTGATGAAGGATGTGATGGGTAAAACCGATGGTTAGATGAGCACTAAGGAGTGACTTCACCCTACACCCAAGGAAGGCTTGTTTTACAAGAACAGGATACTTTGGGGCTTATACACTGACGGTTTATAGCCTCATTAGATGCGTGTTATTCACTGTTACCTTACACCTCCAAGGTCAATGAAATGCTCAATAGACTGCAACAACCACCTGAGATGCTCAACCTGGCATACATTGTTAGTCTCTGGTGATCCGTAACAGAAAATATCTTGTCTAGTAGAGACTATAATGATAGTTAACGTAATTATTATTGCACTGTTTCACTGATAAAATTTTCTGTTGAGCATTTTATCTTAATAATTGTTTAGAATGTTACCTCTATATTGCTGGAATGTTTTGACTCTAAAGAATAGTCTACAAATTAGCATCTGCTTTCCACAACTTTCTCTCAGAACCCATCATTCTTTAGACTTGAAATAATGAGTTGACATTTTTTCTGCTAATTAGAAATATAGATGGATAGAACAATCAGTATTTTTGGTCTTGTCACCTAGCCCTGTTTAGTAGACATTTTAAGTTTTATATTACATGCAGCTCATTGAATTGCTTTAGTGTGTATTAGTCCATCTGGTTTGTCTTTATATGTGCTTTTAATACCTGTGATAATTTGTCTTGTACACAACAATAATGGCTTCATAATCAGCTATTATCTTTGTTCATAAACACCCCATTTTGGTCAGTCAGAGATGCTTGTTGAACTCGATGAACACCTTATTGACACCAGGAAACATTACTGGGCTTTCAACTTTATTTTGGCTATGCATTGTTTCTGCCACTAGAGGGAGGTAGTAGACAACCAGTGCAAAATAGATAGGTGACATCATGAGTGTTACTTTACATATCCATTACCACCACTTTCTCTTTTGAAGACATTGAATAATGTAAATAAAGAGGAAGACCTGTTTAAGGGACTTTTATACCTGCAAACTTTTATTTGAATTTAGAGTTAGACCACTGAATATATTCACATTATTGAATTTTCCGTATTGTATACAGTGAGAAGGATGTGCTCCAGACATTTGTTTATTTTACTCCATGTCCCTCACAGACACAGAGAAACGTGCTCAGTACATTGAAGAGGAGCGACACATGAGGGAAGAAAACATCCGACTGCAGAGGAAGCTTCAGAGAGAGATGGAGCGCAGGGAGGCCCTGTGTAGACAGCTTTCAGAGAGCGAATCCAGTCTGGAAATGGACGATGAGAGGTAAAAGATAGCTCAGGCGCATAACCTCACACTAACCTTCCTACAAACATGAGTGTCAGCAGGACAAGAAATGAGAGATCTACAAATAAAACTTGCCTTGTGTACACACAAACACACCCAAACAACATTTCTATACCGACGCTTTCCCCGCTAGAGGGGGTTGAGCGGTCCATGGATTCCTCTACCTCCACATCTCCTTCTCCAACTCCATCACCCTCATATCAACCACATCCTTCCATCACCTCGCCGGTCGTTCCCTCCCTCGCGTTCCTGCCACCTCCATCATTAACACTCTGTGTCACACTTGTGTCAGTAAATGAACTAAGCTGTGTAATGTAGTAGAGCCTGTTGTTGTGGCTGCAGGGGTCATTGTGTCCATAGACAATGGTGGTAGTTAAGACTAACATTTCGTACTGGGTGATAGTTGAAGTTAAACAAATACAAAAACTAAAAACAGTAGTACATACATAGTTACGCATGTTATCATAATAAGTGATCATGTGCTTACTTACTTACAGTTAGATCAACTTTGCAAGAGAACATAAACACAGTCGTAATAAATGAGCATATATGTAAGGTGGTTATTGAAATTTATCAAGGTTTTTTTTTTTTGTTATGACAGAAATACTTTAAAAGTTAAACCTGGTAATTAGAGGATCCATTAATGACTAAATTTTGCTGTTAGCGTGGGGGTAAAGCAATTCCCAACGTGGGGGCTCACTGCACTGCCGCTACGCTGGTGAGAACCCTGTCATTAAAAAACAGTGTAGCAGCCAAAATCACAGTGTGGGGGTTAAACAGCACAGTGTGGGGGGCCTCTATGCTCAAATGTTTTGGCGAGAACCATGATATATATATACGTGTGTGTGTGTGTGTAGTTATTTCCCTCTGTGTTAATTACTTCTTAAAATTGTAAGGTATTTTCTCATGAACTCTCATGTTCTCATGCGGGCATCTCATCCTCTCAGGTACTTCAATGAGATGTCTGCACAGGGCTTACGAGCACGGACTGTTTCCAGCCCCATCCCCTACACCCCGTCCCCCAGCTCCAGCAGACCCATATCACCTGGTATGTACATTTGAGATGACCGCTGTCCAGGTAATAAGATATTGATCCAGGTGTTATGTCTGGTGGAATGGCTGCCAATGTAAATTGCACCTTTGAAGCAAGTCGGTTTGATGTGTTGTCAGTTTACAAGTCATATCTTTGTTCCTCAGTAGAATAATAAAATTTAAGTGACGTATGCAGTTTATCTAGTCCCCAATCTGGAGCAATCAATAGACTTGTCTCTTAAAACCATAAATACTTAAAACCATAAATACTTTAACTGGGACATGATAAAGTGCCCTTACATTGCTTAATCATGACGACAACTGGCTCTTGCATAATTTAATTACCTGCATTAAACAAAAAAACATGAACCTGGGAAAAACATTAAATTTTTTTAAAATATGTGCACTTTTAACAAAATTATGCCTCAACTTATTATTTATACATGTGCATTACACACAATGTTACACAAATATTTTGTAACAAGCATAACATTGTTAAAAATGTAGATTTTGGGACTAAAATAACTTCACATTCAATTTCTCATTTGCCCATCTCATTGCTTCTTGGTAGTTCTTCAAGGACTGGACTGTTTTTGGTTTAAAAGAGCAAAACAAATCCAGCTAAACCTAGAAAAACGGCTGTCACTGTTTATAGATTATTATGACATTATTTTGCTTGAAATTATATTGGTCTTTATGTGGAACCTGAACTAAAATGAGTTTCACACCTTTGATTGTTAATATCTTCAGTGTAATTTTTGCACTTAGTAAATTCATCCCACGTGTCAGATTGGACCGGTTTTGGCCCCCAGGCTGCATGTTTGAGACCCCTGGTCTCTAGTTTTTTTCTAAACCAGGAAAGATTCACTGAAATCAAAATTTTTAGAAGAGCATCCTGGTCAAGATAAGCAGCACAATTAACCAAGACAGATGGTGTTGCAGCTAGACATACATTCATGTATATCATGTGAAAAGCAAGGTAAATGAGGTAAAACATCTACAGCAAGATTTTATGGCTTTACATACTTGTGTAACCATAGTCCTTATGTATCATAAAGCAACAGACTAAAGCCCATCAAAACAAAACAAAAAAAAAAAAAATCAAGCTGGTATATGTTATCACCAGTTAAGGTTGAATGCATATATTGGAAAAGAGGAGAATAAATTGCATAAATACAGTATCACACAGTTTTTAGAAATTGACAGTAAAATATTCTTAGATAGATATATTGTGTATGAAAGAATTCAAGGTCAGGCTTTTCCAGGTCTAGTCTTTCCAGGTCAAGTCAATCATGTCTAGGCTAATTCAGCAAGATTAGACTAGAGCTCGAAGGTCTGTGTAATCCTTAGGTGTTAGAGCACTGCAGTGTCTTTCTCCTGATGGCTACAAGCTAAACTCACCTGTTGCACAGTTCAACTTGTTCCATACTTACATTATTTAGAGACTGTTCCAGTTGACTGTAATGTCTCCATTGGTACCACTGACCTGTGTTGACCTCCCCCTTACAGGTCTCTCATATGGCAGCCACACAGTTGGCTTCACCCCTCCAGCTACACTGTCCAGAGCTGCCATCTCCCACTACAACACCCCTGCCCTGCACGTCCACGGAAGCTCCTCTCACGCCGTAGCGGTGAGTGAAGCCACCCATGTGTTAGGGTCTTGTCTGCTTCTCATGGTTAATTTAGGCCCTGTCCATACGAACAGTTTCAGTCGTATCCACAAACGTTTTGTATATGATAGACCTTTCATCCGCATGAAACTGGCATTTTCAGTCACTGAAACCACAACTTTTAGAAACAGGATCCTAGAGTGGATAAATTTGAAAATGCCAGTTTTCTAAAATGATGATGTCATAGCCCCACCTCAACAACTACATAGCTGGTCTACATAGTAGTTCTAATGCCGCAACAGCTATTGAGGTTATTGGAAATACTGAATCAAAATCTTCAGCCCACATACAGGCCTGGCATTTGTATAACATTATTTTAAGTCATTTTAAGTGGTTTTGTGTGGACGCAGATATTTCCTGAAATGTCTCCATGTTATGGAGCACTTTTTTGAAAACAACCAAGGAAGAGGATCAGATGGGAAAAGACATGTTTTCATGTTGTTAGTGTTTCTGCATCTCCTGGAAGTCTAAGAAGGTCTTAAAATCTAATAATGATAAGGATAAAGTTCAAACAGACTCAGCTTGAGTTTTTGGTGGAAGCCTGTTGAAAACAATAAATGTGAAGCTACTTCTACCTCGTCGAATAAGCAGGACTTTTAGGTATAAGTATTACTCATGAAAAGTCGGGCAGCTTTGGCTTAATAGGCAGAGCAGGTTGTCCACAATCCACAAGGTTAGTGGTTCAATCCCTCAAACCCTTGTCCTCATGTTGGTTCTTGAGCAATTGTTTTGAGAACCATCAAGGTAGAAAGTCCATTCACTGTTTAGTAAGTCAGAAAAAACATTAATCTATCCTTTAAGAATAAAAAAAAACCCTCTCCAACAAACACCTATCACCCTATAGTGTTCTACACATTGAGAATGTTACCAAAGTCCAGCCCCAGCATGAGCCACTCAGCAATAACAACATAAGCTTAAATTGCATTCTTAATGGTCTTAGCTTTAATTTGCTGAAACATGCAAGAAACTTTTAAACTTGTTTGGAGATTTAATTTGCTGTTTTGCATTCAAGAACTCAATACACTAACCTGTTTTTTTTCTTTTAAATGTCCCATGCCAATTCGCTGTATTCTGACGGTGTCAGGTCAGTGTTAGATTTGGTTTCAAGCGACATTTAATACAAATTAATAATCGTAATCATTGGCAACAAAAATGTAGAACACGTTGAACATGAAATTAACTTTTGTAGCTGGTGTAAATGAGGAACATTTTGGTCTGAATGTGGTGACAGTCTGCATGTAGATTACATCAGTCTGATTGATAAAGCCTGGTACCCCAGAGTACATTTTGACCCACTTCATATGTTCCTGTTTATTACCTACATGTTATAAAATGTGTCATGAGCTTCCAGTTCTCTTGTGCTTTTTGATGACTCGCACTGATATTTTCATGAACCTGTGCCAGGTTGGTTTGATCAGGTCACTACAACCCTGTGGTCTTCATTAAAACTGAGATATTTGGCCAAATATTTGTTCACTCTCCCAGTAGAAGCACTTTGCAATGTGTTTGTGCAGATCTTAAAAAGTCTTAAAGTATAGAATTTTAAAAGGCTGTTTTTAGATCTTGAAAAGTCTGAAATTTTGTGTGATAGTCTTAATAAATTATGGGATAAAAATTATATTGTCAAATTTTAGAGTATGCTCAAAGGCACATAATCTTGAAAGGTAAGAAATACATAAGCATATAACAAATTTGATATGAATTGGCAACCAGTTGATACTGGAATGATTGTAGTAAAACATGTTTGTGTGATATCCATGCACTTGCGATTTTTCATGTTTTGCAAACATTTTTGTCAGTAAAGTGTTCCCTCAGAATAGTTTACAATCACATCTCAGTAATTTACTGAAAATTATGCATTCATTCATTCATTCAAACATTTATTAAAATGAACTTTTCTTATTTACCCTACTTAATGTATGTGCCCCCCTGGGAATGCTTTTCCTTCCTTGCAAACATTCTAGGTCTGATTGTAAAACTGTTTTGTGGGAACACTTTTTTGTGGTGGAGTTTTCAACCATAACGAAGTAATTACAAAAGCCTAAACAAAAAATTTCACACTCATAAATAACATGAGACTAATAGAAGTGTGGAGGGAAATGTACCCCAATACCAGGCAATATACCCATTTTTCAAATCTATAACACACAATAGATTCAAGTGACCACACATGTATATTTAACAGTGAGCTTGTAAGAAGAAGAAAAAAACACTGTAGATTTAATGCCTCCATGGATAGTGACCCAGTTTTAAAAAGAAAATGGTAGGAGAAATTAAATATTATATGAAGGAAAATGATAACAGCAAAACATCACCATCAATCCTCTGGGATGCACCTAAGGTTGTCCTAAGGGGAAAGATCATTACCATGGCCTCAGGAAAGAAGAGACTAAGGCAAAAGAAATTGCAGGATAGTTAAAGTTACTAGAGAACCGATTCTCCAAAGCATAAAAAAAATTAGAAATGAAATTAATGAATTGACCTCACAAGAAATTCTTAAAATTAACTTTTCTACTACACACAACAGGTACAATCTCAACAAAAAAAAAACTACGCATGCAAGTATAAAAGTACATAAAGACAAGGTCTTGGAGTAAAAATTGCCTATTCTAAAATCTGGAAATTTTATTTGGATAGAGAGCAAGCACCCTGCTTTAGATAGCCTTGTTGAAATGGTTTTATATCAACTTAGGAATTTCATAAATTAAAATGCCATACTTTTTAGCTTTTTATGAAGATATCTTGCTTTTTAGTGGAGCTAAAGTACTAAAAAATACATCATCCGATCAGCTAAAAATGCGCTTACTACAGTTTGTGGTTAATATCATTCAACCACACAGCTGTTTTCATGACTTTACACAGTATGAGTTTTAATTGTTATGGTTCCTTCTTTTATGTCTTGGGTATTCTACAAAACCTGACCAGCACTGTGACTGCTTTTGACTGTGAATGTATTGGGTTTTTGCTCTTGACATTGAGAACAGCACATGCAACTAAATTATCTTAAACAATGGAAATTAAACAAAATACCACCTATACCAATAGCATTGTAAAGAAAACAACAACAACTAATAAACACTATTCCAATACTTTTAGAGGAAAAACAATTAAGTTTATGTGTTGATTTTAACTGCCTATGACTGTTTAATTATAAATGGAGACCTCACCTAACTCCGGAGTGCAGCCATTGAAGGCTTTCTCTGATTGCCGGCTTGTCTTTCCCATTATCACAGTCTGATTGCTTTAATCATTCTTTACACTTTTTAAATTCACTTACTTAAAATGCGTTTGTCTGTTCTTCTTCTCATTTTGCATATTCTCATTAAATCTGTCCCATCACCACTCAGCCCACCCAGGACTTGTACAAAGAAGTGGGTCTGTCTGGCAGGTCACAACCTCAGACAGATTAATTTTTTAAACCCTTTTTTTTTTCTTGTTCCTTTCCATTCCACTGACTGGAATCACAGTCGTTGGGTTATGACCAATAGCTGAGGTAAACCCACCACTGAGTCATATTTTCCTTGATTTTTTTTAAATTCATATTTAGAACAAATTTAAACAGTGGGTTAAATGAAAAAGAACCTTCTGTGTGTTTCAAAGCACATCTGTTTTGTTTGCATTAAACTCCTAGATTAAAGGGTAAACTTGCCAAACATTAATTACAAAATGACTCCCTGTCCAGCTGACCTTTGTCATTTATTTTTCTTTATCATATCATGATACCGTTGGAACAGAGTAATTGACTAATTGTTTGATGGATGTCCACAAGGTTGTACCTATTTATAAAACATGAAAACCTGTGCCATTTATAAATCACTTGCTCCCATAACATTATGCTTCATAACATCATGTGCTAATAAACCCAGGGAGCCTTCTGCACATGTAACATGCATAAAAACTTGCTCAGATTTGGGCTGTATAAATAGGAAATCTTCTGACCTTGTTCCCTGTTTTGATCTTTTGTGTCCCTCTTTCTCTCAAACAGAGGCCCTCCCCAAGAAGAAGCACCAGCCCAGACAAGTTCAAACGTCCAACACCCCCGCCCTCCCCCAATACACACTCAGGGGCCCAGCAGCCTCAGCCTCCGCTACCCCCTCCAGCCCAGCCCATGGTCCAGTCCATGTCCTCCCCGGCAGCTATGTCGCAGCACGCAGCAGCAGCACAGCAGCCTCCCTCCCAGCCTTAACGCCACACAGTCTCTGTTTTTGCGCGTGTCCGCGCACACTGAATGCCACGATGCTACCGCAACAGCAGCTTCCATCATTACCAGCTCTGGAAGTCAAGTTTCTTACTCTATACCAACTCCACTAAAGAAGCAGCTTCAAAAGTTTTAAAAGGGGAAAGAAACAAGATGGTGGCAGACCCACAGTGAAGCAAACCGCCTGCCAAATCTACACGTGGCGTTACTTACCTTCTCTTAAAAGGAATGGATGGACTGAAAAATAATCGCTTCTGGGATTTGTAGGCCAATTATCTGTTCCACCTTCTGTCTTGTACATGTTATGTTTTTTTTTTTCTTTGCTTGGGACTTAGCTGGTTGGAGTCGTTGTTGTGGCGCTTCTGAGATAGCACAAACAGCACAGAGAGTTTATTTCCTGGTTGTGTCTTCTAATAAGTTGGATGTTTGGATCAACGGATGGATGTATGGCTCGAGACACGAATGAGTTGATAGATGGATGTGGTTGATTCTTTTCATGCCTATAATATGACATTCAATTGCAGTAATGTCCTCCACTCTGGTGCACCCCACCTCCTTTTTCTCAAAGACTGTCAGCGATTCACCCTGACCCCAAAGTTTAACACGGCTTCGATTAGGTCAACAAGATGCATCACAGAAGACTGCTAGGATTATCTCCCATTATAGGGCATTGATCAAACAGAGCTCATGCCACAGTTATTTTACTTCCCTAAAGCATTCAAAGCCTCTGCTGCTCTTCAGTTAAAGATAAAAAGGAAAAAAATCATCAAGGAGGATGGACACTGGTACATAAACCACAGATAAATGTCGCCTATTGAGGTGTATAAAATGTAGTCTGAGGTGTTACAACTTAGTCATGTACTCGGTCTCTTCTCTGCTCTTCTCTCTCTGGTGTATTTCTGAACGCTTCTATCATCCTTATGGATATTCCTCATCAGAAAAAGGAAAAAAACATGCTCTTTACACTAAATATACATACTGCTAAAACATTCTAAATGAATGGTACTGTTGAACTAAATTTCTATGTATGATTAAAGCTCTCAAGATGACAACCTCCAACATTTGTTAATTATTTGTGAGTGGTGTTAGGCATGGATAGATGAGCGGTTAAATACCATGTAATGCACTGATTTTATTGTGTGCCCTTTGCTATCTAATGGTAATTTGGCATTTGTTTACTTAGAATTACTGAAATGCTTTCTGAAGGTGTTAACTTATGTTTGGTAGAAGACAAAGTGTAAAATCATATGAAAATCATCCCCTGAAGAGGGTGGAATGTCTTTGGGGACCAATCAGTGAATGTGTGAAGGCATCCATTGTGCTTCTATCTTTTCTTACACTTTCTTATGCTGTCGGAGTATTTGGCAGCTCTAGATCTGTATGGTACGATGGTATTTTTGGAACGTTGATTGTGGCCAGTCGCCTGATTCTTATTACAATCTTGAGTTTTTGAAGTTTTTCCAGTCTGTGCCAGAATGAACACAATCATCTTCAGTCTGTGCTTCACTAAAATGTTATGGATTTTTGTTTTTCTAATCGCCTCACACACAGTCACAATGTGAAGTGGGGTCAATCACGTGCAACTCTTTCTGAGGAAGTGCATAAAACCACAGTTTGTGCAAATCACAAAATGTACTGCAAAAATTATCAGATGGATTTTGTGATTTTCAAAACTCTTTCAGCCAAACAAAAATAGCAAAAGTTTGTTTCTAACAGTGTAATGTGTGTAAGTTGTGGCTGCAACATTTGATTTTTGTCAAAAGCATTGAAACATTTTCAGCACATTTTCTAATCCACCAAATTTTGTAGAGAGCATTTTCACAGACGTTTTTATTTTCAGAAACTATGACCTAAACAGGACCTCAGTGCATGTCTGCTAAACTAAAGGCCTGTACGTACACACAAATGTTAGTCTTCTCAAGATGAGAAGAATGAGAACAAAGTTAAGTTCTGGTCAGGACATTTCATACTTAAGAAACTTGGCTTGTCCACATCAACCACGCACACTTCAAATTTCTGACCAATCACATAACAGTTGGCGGACACCACACAAAAAATAACGTTCTGTCCAGATGATGTGTCGAGAACTCCCAAACCAGGGCTGCGTTAACACAGCCCTGGGAAACGGAACACAATTCTTTTCTTGCAGTGTATGTAATAACCCTGGGGGATGGTCAGCTGACTAATACTTTTCTATTAATGTTTTACTTCCACATTTTTATCTGAATCAGGTTGAGCAGGATCAAGTTATGATGTTGACTCTGGCTACAAGCCCTCTAACTGCTTGCAGCTAAAATGTTAATTAAAAGAACATATACCCTCATTGAATTCTACAGTTTTATGTAATGGGACTTAATGACAAATCATTAAGTTCTCACCAGGTTGTATAATTATTGAAATCTAATCACAAGTGTAAAACAACTGAAAACAAACTCCACTGTGCCATTACTTATGTAACAAGAAAAAGGCTTTGATAGTATATGGTATCTGTGTTTATTGGTGCAAAAATGCTGAAGGGGATGTTTTTCCTTACTTGAATTTAATTACCTGCCTTTATGCCTATGATAGTAGTGTCCATCTAAAGGCAGTGGAAGTTCATCTTTGTCAGCTTTCCTGTTCAAACACCCAGAGGGGAGAACAAACATACAGGTGTTACAGGATGTAGGAACTATTGGAGAGCAAAGTCCATTACAGCTTTATCATGTTAATGACAGTTGTATTTCGTGCTTTTTATGAATGTGTTTTTTCTGAAGTGACAGGACTTTCCAATCACTGTGACTTCAGATACTCTGTATTATGTCACTTTATGTTTGTGTTGTTAAAAAAAAAAAAAAAAGCAAGGCTGGCAACCAAACTTTCTTTTGTTTTATTTGCTTTAAATGTGTAATAATGATAACAAGTGTTACAGAGATTTAAGAACGGCTGACGTACAAATATGTCATTGGAATGATCTCTCCACTGTTTTGTGACACAGTGAGCCCGTTTACATTCTCACTGAAACTGATCATTATCAGATTATTAGTGATCATGTAAACAGTATAGTGTGATGTATCCTCTTCATTTTGTTCATTATTGTATATGTTTTTGTTCATTTTGTTGATTATTCTCTTTTTGTTTTTCTTAATTTTAAGCTCATTTTAATATTTTTTTCATTTCTTCATTAGTTTTATTCATTGTGTTCATTTTGTTGATTATTCTCTTTGTTTTTCTTAATTTTAAGCTCATTTTAATAATTTTTTTCATTTCTTCATTATTTTTATTCATTGTGTTCATTTTGTTCATTATTTTTGCCTTTTTTATTATTACTATGTGACTTCCCTTTTCTATGATTTAATTACTTTTCCACATATGCAGATATATAAGAATGAAATAAATCCAATTAACAGGTATACATGCATGAAGACATCGGAGTATTTGGGAGAAATTTAAGTGTGTTAATCTGATTTCTCATAATCAAATTATACTGTTTACATAATCACTAATAACCTGAAAACTCCAGAATTGGATAATGATCAGAGTTTTCATGTGCATGTAAACGGGTTCAATGTGAGAGAAATCCATCATACCTAAAAAGGATTCCATAGAAACAGCAAAGCATAGTGCTGTTAATGTAACACTTCATCATGTGATGAATATCTATCACATGGTTGACTCTTGATTTTGTGCCAGTGCTTCACTTTTATTTCTTATGGTACATACTGTGCATGGTTTTGACCGGTTCTAACTGGTCGGTGACTGATGTATCGCGCCTCATAAATCAATCACTACAGGATCATTTCACATGGTAAACCTTTGTAATGTGCGTCATAACCTGAGGAAAACAGGACAACAGTGACACTGAGTGCACGACCTTCACTTTTCCTTTTATTCTCTACAGGTTACCCTAGCTCATTCACACATACAGTAGGGTGAAACTTACCAGAATAACACACAGCCCATTATAACAGTGCTTTGAGTACCATATCAAGTGTCACATACTTGCTGAGTGTTCTGATACAAGTGATCCTGTGTTTTTCTATGTTGCAGTGTTCTTTCATGCGGCTGAAGCCAAGCAACCTGAACTAATCCAAGCAGGAATCTGGACTGAAGGCTCAGGGCGGCCATGCTGGGTGCTGCAGTGGTCTTTCACCTCTGCAGCTTTATGAAGCTAGGTGGCCAAACTGAGAGAGAGATTGATCCAGACTGCGGGGTGGCTCCATATGTTTACACCTGCCAAGTCTCTTACGGAAAAGAACAGCAGGCAGTTGCTTCTCAGGTGTCATAAGAGTGTAGGAGAAGATCATTAAGATGAATATCAGGTCAAGTTGTGTAGAACTGCTGGGAAATTATATGATTTTCTGTCCACACACTGTATAGGCCATGGATGAGTAATGTGAGATTTCAATGGAGAGCAGAAGCAAAAAAAAAAAAAAAAGAATAGTGGGACTAAATGTGGCCTTACATGGTTAGATTTAACAAGATGCATCACGCTGTAGGCTTAATATGTGCTAATACATCACATTCTTTTAAGCCAAATGTGTTTGTCCTTGTCAATAAGAGGATTCTTTTATATGATGGGAGCTGGAGTTCTAAGGTGAAATGAAAAAATAAAGCAGGAAGCCTACATTTCTCACATGATTTGAGTCAAACCTTATGTTTTAGGATCATGTGCACAAATAGGTTTTAGTAGTTACCATGAGATCTGTATAGGACCCCAGTTGACGTCTGTGTTACATAAGGTCCATATGTCCTGACAAAATAATATTGTCATAGATCTGAGAACACCTGTGTTTCTTCACACCTAAGCAGAAGAGTCCAACCAAAGTTACTTATTTAATATTGTTAATAAATTATCTGCTGTAATGGGTTAAAGAATGCAGTTATAATATTGGGGAAAGTACATTGTAACCTGTGCTAAATGTCATTTTGTGTTCCTATGGCGTACTTAATAGTTTGCAGTGGAACTGAAAATGTGACAGTTAAACAAAAGGTAGCTTATTTTTTAAAATGCTGCTACTCCCCCCCCCCCCAATTGCTATTTATTCATGTGAAGATCATCAAGCTATTGCATAAACAAGATGGTATCATTTGTTAAATAAAAACACAATACAAATAAACAGAACAGCTTGGTGCATTTATTTAAATACAAAAGTGTTGAGTTCTATGAAAGAGGTATAGGTGCAGTAAGTTACACCAACCAAACACATGAAATGCAACTGATCTCACAAACCATAATATAGTTGTGTCCAGAATAGTTTTATGGGTGCTTTTTCAAGGCGTTGGAGTTTTCATGTTTATATTCCAAACCACAATATATAAGCTTCAGACAGATTATTAAAAACCTTATTTGAATGATTTTTTTTGTTTGTTTATTTGTTTTTTAATCAAGTAAAGCATCATATCTGACTTGTGAACTTGTGTAGCAGTTATCATATTCATATCGTTTTTTTTTTTTTTTTATTTATTGGGTTTTATCTGACAAACTGTTGTTACAATACAAAGCTTCAGACAGTTCCTTAAAAAGCTCAACTTAATGTTTCGTTGTGTTCAGCAAAACATTGTCAACCAACAGTCTGGTAGTTACCAGTCTATGGTGATTACTAATACTATGAGTTCTTTAAAATAAAATAACAGATATGGTCCTAAATAGAAAAGCACTCAGAGAGCGCAAACTTCGGCCTAGCAGCACAGTTCCCCCACATATTGTGACTGACACCCTGCAATATTACTCCCACATTTGTTTTTTTTTAATCTATTTTATTAGATTCTTGACACTGGAAACATA
>JAPSES010000097.1:5525206-5563325 GCA_029822895.1 Maxillicosta whitleyi | reverse complement strand
AAAATCCGTCCATAACTTTTCGAGTTATGTTGCTAACTAACGAACGGACAAACAAACAGACAAACAAACCCAGGCAAAAACATAACCTCCTTAGCGGAGGTAACAAGGCTTAAAAGGAAGGATAGCTGCTAAGAAGTCATTATTGAGGTGTGCTAACATCCAAAAACCTTTCAAATTTGCCAGGCAGCACAAAAATTGGACAGTAGATGACTGGATGATAGTTCTCTGGACAGACAAGTACAAGTTTGAACTTCTTGGGCAGCATCGTTGTGTTTATGTCTGTGGAAAAGTTGAAGAATGTTTCGATGCTAGACGCATTGCACCCACAGTGAAACATGGTGGAACTTCCATTATGGTATGGGGTTCCATTTGAGGAAAGGGCATGGGCAAGTTAGTTAAAATTGACAGTATAATGAACAAGAAGGTCTATCACAACATCTTGGTGCATCATGGAATCCCATCTGGACTGAAGCTGATTGTCATAGGTTCATTTACAAAAGAAGACAATGACCCCTACCATATTTCAAAGCTATGCAAAGACAACTTGACCAAGAAAATGGAATCTGGAGCGCTGGATCTGCTGGAATGGCCAAGTCTATATGGAATCAAGATTTAGTGAATTAATTTATTGATCACACCAAAGTCTCATCCAAAGTAAGTCTCTGGGAACAGCTAGAAACTAATTGGAACTCAATAACAAAAGAGACTTTCCAAAACAAAAACAATGTCAGCAAGAATGCAAGCTGTTAAGGTGGTCACACAAAATATTGACATTTTTATTTCATTTTTTTTTATTCCAAATGGTCATTTTCTTAATAGAATAACAATGAAATTGTTTATTTGAAACAAGTTTTTGATATACTGTGAAGTTATTTATGTTTTTTTGTTTTCATGACAGGTGGTCTAATACATTTTTAAGTACTGTATTTACGTGTATTGACAGGATTAATGGTTTAACACTTATCAAACATTTTAGATTAGCAGATGCTTTTGGTTATTGGTGACTGATTAGGACTTTAGGGGTTTTAAAAAGTTTTCCTTTACTTACTGAAATGTTTTACTGACATGACATTTTAAATCAAGATGTGCTCATTTAGTATTCATATATCCATTAACTGTTGCTGTAACAGCAGAAATGAGCATCATAGTTAAGGCTCCAGCTGAATGTCTGTGTGTCATTTATCATTAACCTTAAGACCCAAACATCTACTGATATAAACTGTTTAATGCCTGTTGATCCAATAATCCTGTCATTACATGTAAATATTGGTCATCAGATATGACCCATTTGGACGTTCAGAGGTTCCGTAGAGAACATGGAAACAGAATCATCTTCCACAACACTAATTCATCAATAAAACCTATGGAATTTGATCAGCGACAGTGGATGGAAACACTTATATTATATTTAGTATTGATATCTTTGCTGAAAAAGTCAGCTTTTCTTCAGTTTTCTGTTTCTGATCTAATAACCCTCAACTCGAGTTTTTATGAACATCAACATGATCATTAAATAAAAGAAAAGACTTGATTTTTCACACAAAAACGCATGATACAAAGGTTAATATTATAATAAATGGTGATAAATCACTTAAAGAAAGGCTAGATAGTGATTAAAAAAATCATTTGGGAAGTGAAACAAAAGTCATACTGGGTCTGTATGGGTTAATCATGCTTAAAGCAAACGCATGATTTACTATTATTTAGTGAGGTATAGACTGTCTAATAGTTAACTTTATATGTCTTGCTGATGTGTTTCTCAGAGCTCAGCATATAGAGGGCTCTGGCAGTGCGCCCTGCTGCTGCAACGTGGTGGCGTTATTACCATCCAGCAACCGGTTCAGACTGGACTGACGGAAATATGAACAATGTTCCTGTCGGAAAGTAACACATTCACAGACACTCATCGGTAGTCATCAAACCCCACATTCATCCCACTTACAAGTAGAAAAAGTTAATTTAGTTCATGTGATTTTTGTGCCATTACTCTTATACTTCCATAACTATGTTAATGTTTACCACTGAGTTGTAAGTTGCTTTGAAAAAGAAGTGATTTCTACGAGGGCGGAAAAATCTATCAGGTAATTTGCATGGGTGTGGGTTCATATGTATATGTATGCGATTTAAAAAAAAAAAAAAAAAAAAAAGATATATTAAAAAAAACAAAAACAAAACGCCATCCACGTTGCCTCATCTTGTGTACAGCGAGCCTCTATCTGCGCGTGCCTCCAGACGCGCAAAAGAGGAAGCAGCGCTGTTTCCTCCAGTTGCCGAAGATGAGGCTCCTGTACCAGCAAGAACAGCTTTGAACCGGTTTGGTTGCCGGCTACAAAGCGGTATGAAACGGATGCTCAGTAAGCATTGTTGCCGCAGACTGCCTCAACACGTAGGCACCGCAGATCGCAGCTCCTAGAACAGCATTCGTATGTGATGCTTTATTGTCATCCGTGTAAATTTCGTATATGAGCTTATATTGGACAAACGCTTCCTGCATGGAAAGTTCCCGCAGAGCGCACCTCTGCAGGCGAGTGCTGCTGTGTTTATAGATGCTGAGGTGAGTGCCGCATTTGTTTATAACAAAATATCCATCGCCGTTTTTGTCTTATATTCATGAACATTTCTTAACCATCAGAAGATTTAATGAATGTTTTAGATTCATGTGGTAAATAAGAAAAATAAGAATTTTATTTTATTATTAATTGGCAATGTCAGTAGCCTATTATTACTACTGTTATGTCCAACTCTTATTTTTTGATGACATTTCTGTTTTGTAACACTACTTTGCCAACAAACAGATCTTAAATGAAGAGCTTGTAAAAACTCCCCCCCCCCACCACATCATAGAAGCAGTCGTGGTAAACAAAGTATGACTTGTAGGGCTTAATGCTGCCGCAGTGATGTATAAAGTTGCTCTTCACCACAAATTATTCATAAAGGAGGTCTGAAAACTTGGGTCAGCAGAGGAGGCAAGATTCTCCCCTGTGTATGAAGGATCACCGCTGAATCATGGGAGGGAAGGTGGGGTGAGGGGCCACAAGGCAGTGCAGCTTTTTCTTGAGTTTCTCCTCCTTCAAGGTGTGGTTATAGAGGAAGGGACAAAAGGAGCTGCTTTTATGGTTTCGTTGCAGTCAGTCTATGTTCAGGACCTTACACAGGTGTCCTGCCTGTTTGCCCGGGCCAAGTGCTGCAGCAGCCTTCTTTACATCAAGGCTTTGTGTAAGTGGGTATTAGAAAGCAGAGATGCTTTCAAAGTATCCCCAGAGTTGGGGAGAGAACAGCCCTCACCATTTTACACTGTTGTGATCAAGCTAGCCTTTACTACTGAGTGTTGTTTTTGATGGTCTGTCTTGTTTTGTTCATTACAGGAGCCCTTCCGCTATCACAGCTGTAGCAGATCCCAGAGGGCAGCAGTAACACCATGGCTCCATCTACTCAAGTACTGGACGGAGGATGGGGGTGGGCGATTGTTGTCGCCTCCTTTATGGCACAGCTCCTGGCCTACGGATCACCCCAGTCAGTGGGTGTCCTGTACCCAGAGTGGCTGCATGCCTTCCAGGAGGGCAAAGGCATGACAGCTTGGGTGGGCTCCCTCGTCGCTGGAGTGGGCCTAATAGCCAGTGAGTATCACAGTCTGTAATCCTCCAACTAAATCCACATCAGGGTCAAAGAGCAAAATTAAAGCCCAGTTTAGTCAGATTAATGAGACAGTCACATTTTGGAGATAAAATTGGTGGTTATTTTAGAGAGGCTTTAATGGAGGTGGAACAGAGAGATTGTGGTAGGTTTAAAACTTCAATAGATTTCACTTCAAATTACTGCTTTCAGCATCTGTTAATTCTGTAAATGATTGTTTTTGTATGTCAGAACATTAAGATACAAAACACAGCCTATACGGCTATGACTGTGGGACAGAGGAAATGTGCTGACAGTATCTACAGGTGCCACACAACACACTTTACTTAAGTTCCTGTTGTGTGTTTTAATAGGATGGAGAACCTAGGGATTGCCTTTAGAAAGACTTTGTGGCTCCCTGAGCAGAGTCGCTGGTATTGATTTTTATAAGACAGCAAACAACTGCAAGTCATCCATGAATGCAGGAAAATCATTTAGCTGTAATTTAACCACAGAGGGAAAAAAAAAAAAAAAGTAAGAGTAAGAGAAATTGAGGGATAAAGACAGTCATGGTAGGACTGTATACAGATGAAAGGAATGTGAAAGTATGTGGAAGGTAGCTATTATGGTAATTTCAGAATGATCTCTGATTATTGAAAGTAAGAGGGAAGGACTGTTGAATAAGCAGAATAAGTGATAGATGTTTTCAGTGAAGGGAGAGCCTGCCTGGCATCCTGGCTTCATGCAGTCATTGTTCAGTGAGGAGAGAGGTAAGTTGACAGGACAGCTATGCAGTTCTTTGCTGGTCTACAGTTCTGTTAAAGTGTGAGGAAAATAATCCATGTAACATATCTGAATCGAGTAACCTCAGGATATGGGAGTGTTTATCAGAAATTTGATACTGTGGGGCATGTGTGTTTATAAAGGTTGTCTTGTATTTAGCCTTGAACCTGGTTTAAACTCAAAATGATTGTAATTTGGTTCAGTATGAAATGTTAAATGTTACTCAGTGACCCCTCGACCTCTCAGAGGGGATATGAGATCACTTCTGATAGGTTAGTGCCATGAACCTAATGTGACTTGGCAGCTTCCTGTTTAGATGCTGTTGTGAAGTTTATGCTTTTATCTGAGATACAAGACATCATTCAGAGACAATGCAGTTTCAGAATTTTCATTAGTTTTTATTTTCATATAGCTTTTCAATTTGTTTTTTGATTTAGTTTTTAATTAGGAGTGCATTAATAGTTTTTAGTTACACTTTATGGACTACTTTTAGGTTACTTTTATCTGTATTTAGCGTCACTTTTACTAGTTTACATAAGAGTTTAGTTTTAATTATAGTTTTTCTGACTTTATCGTAAAAGTCTTCATTAACAGATGTTAAAAATGGATAGAATACATAACACCAAATATTCACAAAAACCATTGTCCATAAGAAACATTTAATTCTCTCTTGATCCTTTTGAATGAAAGAAAATTACATTACATTACATTGCAGTGTGTTAGTAGTGCTTAGTTCACTGTAGTTTTCTATATTTTAATCTTTTACTTCGGTTAATCATTTTGTTTTCCCTATAAGTTATGGTTGACTATGATAACCTGATTTACTTTAATGTTATCACCATCCATTTCTTGAATGTTTAACCCTTTGTTTGTCTCCTTTGTGTCTGTTATCACTCAGGTCCTATCTGCAGTGCTTGCGTGGATAACTTTGGGGCTCGTCCGGTGACAGTCTTCAGCGGTGTGATGGTCGCAGGAGGCCTGATGCTCAGTGCCTTTGCACCCAACGTCCAGTTCCTCATCTTCTCCTATGGGATTGTTGTTGGTAAGCAAACGCTTTAATGATAACCTTGTCATTTGTTGTGACGTAATCATTCTCCTTCCAGTGACTGCCCTGCATAGTTGATAGTGTGTCTTCAGACATTGTTGACATTATCTTTGGCTCAAACAAACATACAGGTGGGTGTGGCTCAACCAAGCCTCTTACCGTCTACCATGAGGATGCCTCTGTAACATATTGTATAATCATTCCAACAGGGACAGGTAAATGTAAAGTCCAACTATTATGTAACAAGAATGAGTTGTCAGATGCATACGTTACCAATCAGTGTTTAAAATCGACCTGAAAGCAGCGTTTATGCAAACAGTTTGCCATCCGAGCAGTGTGCTATATTCAGCAATGTTGTTTACGTTGGAAAGAGAAGTTGACATAACGTTAAAGCTTCGTCTGAACTTCATGTCACGTGGGTGCACATGGGCCCACCGTCACCACCTGTTAGGGCACATTAACTGACAACCCAGCTGTGAAATCCTGCTGAACCCCTTTACAGTCAGCACTTTCTTATAGGTCATGCCTGAGAGAGGAGGCCATGCATATTTGAAGATTGACATTTATTTTTAGAGATGCCCTTAGATGATGACTGTTACTGTGCATGCACGTGCAGCTTGTTTACCCCTCACTGAACTTCCCTAAAATTCTTGTGTGTAATTGTATTACACAAGAAGAACCAGTGATCACAGGTTTATGGGCATCATAGTCCTGTGTTTTGTTTTTTTTTCTTTTTCTAAATAGGTGTTGACAGTGAGGTGGGTGTGCAGGACGATGTTTTTAAAAAGTGCAAATACTAACACTGAATACTGTGATTAACTATTCTGTATTAAACATAACACATCAATTCTGGGATATGAATTTTACAGTTGAATGCTGATTTGTTTTATTTTACATTTAGTGTCAGACACTACATTAATCATTCTCATTTCTCATTTCTTTCTCATTTGAGCTCTTGGAAATAATGTGACTGCATTTGTCTGTTTTAATCTTTTTTCCCCATACTTGTCCTTTCTCTTGCTGCAGGCCTGGGTTGTGGTCTGGTCTACGCAGCCACGTTGACAATCACCTGTCAGTATTTTGACAAGAGACGTGGCCTTGCCCTCGGCATTGTCACCACAGGTACTGCTGCCCCCCCCCTCTGTCCTGAGCTCTCTGGGTGCACACCAGTTCTCCATGCTCACTTCTTTCATGTAAGAGCAGCTGGGAGCCTTAGAAAGCCAAGGTAAACATCTGCAGCATAGTCATGACAGAGTGGCCTATTGTATTGAAGTGGACCACTGACCTGCAACCAGATCTGGTTGGTTGAGAATCAATGCTTTGATGGTAATGTTTCAGGCAATTTGGATGAATGTTTTGAAGGTTTGGCAGGTGTTACTAATATTAGGAACAATAGCTCTCTTCACATTACCTAGTAGGGTTTGAGAAACAGCCGCAATATACAACACCAAGACCCAACATCTACAGCAGTTTAGTGGAACACACCTTTGAAAATAAGCCTAGATACACTTTAGAGAAGACTGCGGGGAGCTTATACACCATATTTAAACTCTGTCAGAATAAAATAATGTGACATCTATCTCTAAAGTTCTTCCTTTTTCTGTTTCGTCTGTAGGCACAAGTTTTGGAGCGTTTATCTACGCCACTGCACAGAATGAACTGATTGTCCTTTTTGGCCTTGATGGCTGCCTGCTCATCATCGGAGCTGTGGCACTGAACCTGATGGCCTGCGCTGGCTTCATGAGGCCCCTCAACATGCCAGGTTACTACCTCAAACAGAAGGCTGCTTTGGAACGCCACACAGAAGAGCAGCTTTTTGAAAAGCCCCCGCTGGAAGACCTGAAGATTACAACAGGTTCCTCCACCACCACTCCAGAGAAAACTCTGACAGTGAAGGAGCTGCTCATCACCATCGATTCCAAGGACTTGTCCATTCAGACAGAGAAGAAGAAAGGCACCTTCCTGGCTGGCTTGGCCATCATGAAAGTCATCAAGAAGAAGCAACAATCTTACTGCAAATACATCCATTCAATGCATGAAATCCTGCAGGACCAAGCCATGGTGGCTTTCTGTATTGGTGTGTTCCTGTTTAGTCTGGGGGCGTTTCCTCCTGTGCTGTTTATTGAGGATGTGGCTCAGAGTGAGGGACTCATTGAAGAAGTCAGCGTCATTCCTCTGGTTTCAATAGGGGCCATTGCCACTGGTGTGGGTAAACTAGTACTGGGTATCCTGGTGGACATCAGATGGATCAACGGCATCTATCTGTATGCTTTCACCATGTTTGCTGCGGGTGTAGCCCTGCTGCTTATCCCTGTTACTAAGAGTTATCTTGGCCTGCAGATCCTCTCTGCTGTCTTAGGTTTCTTCTCTGGAAACTGGTCTCTCACCTCTTACATTACAACAAAGATTGTTGGTTTGGACAGACTGACCCACGCTCATGGCATCCTGATGTTCTTTGGAGGCTTTGGGATCATGCTTGGACCCCCTGTTGTAGGTAAGAAGGCGTGTCTAAATTTCAGTGCATCAGGTTTAATAGAAATAATCATAAAATAAATGTTTCCTGCTGTGTCTGTGTTTCCTGACTGTACTCATAATGTTTGTATCATCACTTTCCAGGGTGGTTCTTTGACTGGACGCAGTCATATGACCTGGCATTTTACTTCAGTGGGAGTGTCGTGGTGCTTGGTGCCCTCATTCTGTTTATCCTCACCCTTCCCTGCTGGAACAGGAAAGACACTGACAATGACAGGCCAGACATCCATTACACCAGCAACTGTGACAAAGTTGCTTCTGTAGCGTGAATATGAACACCTTACATAAGGACTCATGTTTCACGCCAACTGCCCAGCAACTGTCTGCTGTACCTAAACACCTCTAAGAGGAACTTCTCTCTTTGATTATTGAGGAAGATCTGCTACATGGTGTTACGAAACCAAAACATTAGCCAGAGGTTTTGAAATACAGGCTCCTTTGCTGTACCTTGCCTGCATTTCTCAGGTTGATACCATATACTGCAAATGTTTTTAAGGATTCTACCTAGTTGCCTGTGTTGTTTTTTTAATTACTGCCTCATTTATGAGGTACACAACAATACTACTAGCTCCCTATTCTACTGTTTTTTAATTCATGGGAGCTCGAAAATAAGATGGTACCTCTCATAACAATGAGAAGACAAAGTCTCGTAAAATGGTAATACTATTTAAAACCAATATGCAAATGCACAAAACATCTTCCAGAAATTTTACCTGGAACAGAGAATACAGGGATTGGACTAGTGGGGAGATCTTTGACAATTGTAAGTCTAGCAACCTGTTTTTTATTTGGTATTTTAATTTTTATATGTATCATTTACTTCACTATGTAACTTACCAAAGCATCGATGATAGTCAATGCCTGGCATCACATAATGCCTGTGGAACAACACATAAGCCTTGCTTTCTAGATAATCTTCATTTTCAAGTGCATTGACTTTACATTACTTTTACATCTACTTTTATACTTGTTTGACTTCTTTTTGCCTGTAGGTTTTGCACAGTTGAAATGTTTTTAATAACACTGAAAACATCCTACTGTAACCATGTTGACTGCATGTTGACTGAATTTGTGGCATGATTATCACAATCATTCTGAGCAGGCTGGTCCTTTCCCATTATACGCTCTGCATATGTGTACATTTGTGTAATGTGTTTAACTGGGTTTATGTATGTGTGTTGTTTGATAAACTTTTCTATAAATGTTAGTTTTATGTTCTTGCCCAGGTGAGGTTTCTAAACACATAGTGGGTCATAGGTGCACATTTAGGCCTTCTATAAAAATGAGATGAATAAAGTTGGACGTTTATGTGACTGTTTTTGCAGTAGGCTTTTAGAATCACTTGAAGGTTGTAGTCAGGTCTCAGGCATAAGGGTTAATCTGGGACAGTAGTGTTTTTTTAGTGTTAGTAGGGGACATTTCAGGGTGTGAATGGGTGTGTGTACAATACAATAAGCTCTGACCAAGAAGGCTAGAGACAGAAGGACTGTCACTTTTTTGTCAGTGCTGCTATTTTTTTAAATGCCAGTATTATACAGTAAGAATTGTGTATTTCTGTTCTGCAATTTTATTTAAAATGTGCCAATAAATAATATTTAAATACATATATTTGCATGTCCTTTTTCAAACCATGATGCTGAAATACAACTTCACTTTCAGGTACAATGACAGGTATGCAGTTGTATCTGACAAACAGCAGCTGTGCAGTTTTAGCTGAAATTACCAGCTGTGATTCAGAATCAGTCCCAGTGTGCATTTAGGAAGATTTACAATAAATTGCAATGCATAAACCTTGATACCAAAATGGTGACATCTAATGTAGCAAGATATAGGCACTTTTGTGTAGGAGATAGTGGCTCACATTACAGAAATCACTTGCACAAATCTATAACTTAACATTAAACTTTTACTAAAACAAAAATGGCCTTATTGTAGATCGTTCATTTAGGCTATCAGACGAGAGTAGTTTGTTTAACCGCTTGACTAGTTTCATCTACTTCCTGTAGCCTTCATCAGAAGCGTCACAATGGTGCAGCTGTTCTGTTCTACAGGAAGTAGCTGAAACTAGTCAAGCACATAAACAAACAACTACTGTCTGATAAATGAATTCTCTACAATAACTGTAAGTGGAAGACAGTATGAAACTTTACCAGAAAAATGGCCTTGTCTGAGGTTGACTTTCCCGTAAACAATGAATTGATTAACATCAGACGTCATTTTCTGCAACACTGATTCCACAATAAAACCTAATGTTAATCATTCCTGCTCAGCTCTTCACACACTCACACCAATCTTATTACATTAGTTTGACAAATGCAGTGGTCTAATATATTTTGAGAAAGTCACCTTTTCATCTGTTTTCTCCGTTTTGATATAGCCTAATATTGTTTGTATTTACCTTGAGCTCTTATGATCAATAGATTAAATAAAGGAAAATACTAGATTTTCTCTGAGAAAAAAAAGCAAAATATGGAGAATAGTTTTACAGTAAATGGTGATAAATGACTCATGAAAGGTTAGAAAAAGTCATTTGTAAATCACCAGAAAAATAGTTCTAATCCTCTAAAGGTTAACATAACATAGTTGCATAACATAAAGACAATACAAGAATACAATTACCATTTATAAAGAATCAAACTAAATTTCTAGGGTCTGCAAGCGCAGGTCTGAAGATGTTAATGCAAAACATCCATCCTTTGAAATCAGTTTAATGTACAGTCTCAGAAGACGTGACCTTCTGTAAGAGACGGAACATATTCCTTCAGGAACAAAACACAAACCTGTCTACACCACTGGCTGCGTATAACCGGTTTGTGAAAAGGCCTGGAACTTTATCATCCATGATGCTCTTCACCCGACTCCCGTCACCGTGGTTACACACAAGTATCACGTGACTAGCAACATAAACAATATTCCAGCTAGCGTCAGTCGTCTGAAAAGTAAGCTAGGTTAATTTAACAACAGCGTAAACAGATGTCAAAACGGCTACATTTTGGAATGGAACGGCAACGACTGCTCATGTTCTATACTTTCACCTAATTTTTGACAGAGAAGCATCATGTGGAATTCGTAAAAGTGTGGCTAACTTCTGAAGAATGGACAGTTGTCTTGGTCCGGTGAGCTGAAAAATGGGAGCAAGCGCCTCAATGTCGCTCTGTGTAAGTTTGCACTACCCACAGTGATATTTGATCCCTTTTTAAAGCTGTTTACAGACTTTTAACGTTATATCATTTTTTTCCCAGTTTTTACCTGATACTGCCGTTAAAAGCAAAAGAACGTATTTCACCTTATCGTACGTAACACCCGAAAAAAGACACTAACTTGCCAACTTAAAACATCATTAAATATAAATTTGTCTTTTCTTGTTCTATAAAGATTTTCTTTTTTATATTTTATTCCACGCAACTGTCTAAGAAGCTAAATATTTTCACTTCATAGTACTGAGCAGAATTCTAAGTCTAAAAAACCTATGAAGAAAATCAAGCCAATCATCTTCATATATTTTGGGATTGCCCTTATATTATGCCTTATTGGTAGGCTTTGAAGAAAAACATGGAGAACAAGTCCAATTTCCATTACCATTTGAATCTGTATACTTGGGAAAAGAGAACCAGAGGATAACTAATTCAAGGGAAAAGGATCTATTCAGAATAGGACTGGATAGAGGTTAAATCTAGAGGATGAAGAGTTTGACTTTTTCTTTCAGACTTGATTCAGAGAAAATCACCAATCATTGGAAAAACTGGGTTGATTTTGTTACACTATTAAGAGCTGATTTTAGTTTACAAGAATAACGTGCATATAGACCCCTGTGTATATATATATATATATATTTTTCACCTTTTTTTCCCCCACAGATAACAGCAATAACAATTAAAAAGGAAAAAGTACCTTACTAACATTACAATCACATTATTCAGTCTTTCTATTCCAGGTTCTATAATCAGTCCATTTACTTCCATCTTTTGTCCATCTGTGCCTCTCATAGTCACAGCTTGTGGGTTATTTTTTCCATTGAATATATTTCTTCGATAATTCTGATCCATTGGTCCTCTGTTGGTGCGTCTGTCTTTCCCCATTTCCTTTTACAAACCACTAAAAGTTCCTTAATTAAGTATATGTCATTTCCTGCTACATTTCCTGTATATTTTTTACTATGTCTGTCATTGCTCCCCTGTATGAGTATGTATTTATATTATTGAAGTTATAGCCTACACATGATGTAAAATGCTGGAAAAAAAAGATAATTACAAAAAAAAAACATCATGGCATTTTTTGTTAGAGTAAAACTATGATAACCATATTTATGCATTTCACAGTATTGCCATCATGATATGCACAACTCTAATATTAAGGAAGTATGCAAAAATGACAAAAATATATAAGTTGTATGATAAGTATGGTCTGCACAGAAATGATCACAGGCCAGAAATTTTCTGAATGAAGCTTGTTTTAATATATTACAATATCATTTAGAAAAGCTTCTATCTAGAGAGTCTATCCAAGAGAGTTCAAGATGTTCTAAATCCAAGCACAGGTTATACTAAATACTGACATTACCTGTAGAAGTCATTTACACCTGAATTTTTATGTGTTTCAATACTGTGCAAATATTTCCTGCCTTTTAATCTCTTTGTCTTAACAAAGAGACTGAGAAATAAATATGTAAACTTAGTAAAACCCTGATGATAACAAAGGTAAAAGTTACCTGAGACTGCTGCACAATACTGTAAGTATCCCATCGCATCATACTGTAACCTAGACCTTTATTATGAACATTTACAAAATGAAGAGTGTCTCGATCAATGACAGATTTGAACATCTTTTCACTGTAATGTAGCACAATAATATTAAATCACATGCTGACTGCTGCATGTTGTCTTTTCATACAGAGCGACTCCTCCTCTGTCAAGATCCTGAGGCAGGGTGCAAAGGTTAGCCCAGAGCCCATCATTCAGACCCTGGTAACAGAACATGAGGTCATGGTAAAATGTGTGTTTGGTGTTGCCTTGGAAACTCTAAAAGAAGATGGACAGATGGTGTGTGGAATCCCTCTTGTTTTGAAAGACATGGTGGAGTACCTGAATAACAATGGTAATTGACTCCTCTCTTACTTGTCTCATTCACTATTTTCTTTCATTATTTGATCTCCCTATTTACTTTCTTTTCTTAACATTCTTTAGAAAACACGACCAGCTCAATTTCCTCTACTTCACAGGAATAAACCACCGAGGTCTGTTCCGTCTGTGTGGCTCAGTGGCTCGAATGAGGCAGCTGAGACAACGATGGGACATAGGGGAGCGTGTGGACCTACAACATGAGGCAGATGTCTCTACCGTGGCCTCGCTTCTTAAACTTTTCCTTCGGGAGTTGCCTGTCCCCATAGTTCCCGAAGCCCAACGCAAACAGCTGATCCTGAGTCTAACAGGTACTAAGAAATCATGGTCATTTCAGATGGAGATATGGAAAGAGTATCGTCTCCCTTTTCGTACAGTTAAAACAGCAACTAAAATAACTTGGCATTTGTGGACTTAAACGAAGGTTATGATTTATGTAACTAAGCCAGTCAGCAATTCCTGGTATTTCTAGGAATGTCTCATGTTGCTAACACTTGTGATTCTACAGGGTGGATGAAAACAAATAAAGAAAAGTTTTACAGCTTCTTATAAAATGTATGACTCAAAATTAATCTTTTATCCACACGGCTCTATTGATATTTTATTAAAGACTGATTAAGGATTGCTATTGTTTGAAGGTTTTATATATGTTAAATCAAAAAAATTGCTTTATCCTCTGGTTATTAGTGATGGGTGGCAGAATATATAAATGTGAAACAGTTTGTAAATGCAGTACATGTACCATCATATTTGCTTTCACAGGATCAGTGGATGACACACAGATTACCCAGTCTCTGAGAGAAAATCTCCGCCATCTCCCTGATGACAACCTCACCATCTTGTCTTACCTCATTTACTTCCTGTCCAGAGTGGCTTCTCACAGCCAATCAAATCACATGCCAATGGAAAATCTGGCAACCATCTTTGGGCCCTGTATATTCCAGTAAGTAACTGTTGTTCTTGCCACATTAAAATATTCTCCAGACCAGTTCTGGCACATGCACGCATGCAATGTTCCTTCAGTTGCATATCCTAGTTGAAAGTTGAGCAGTTGTTGGGGATGTAAAATGACATTTGGTAGAGTATCTTAAATATATAGTGCTTCCTTGTTATAGTTTTTAAAGTTTTTTTTTTTTTGCCCACACTTACATTAAAAACAAGAAAATAAAACAGATGAGGAACAGAAGAACTGGCTATGTATAACTGACTTCAGCTCAGATCAAACACACCTTCATTTTTCCAACAGATGGAGCATTAAGCTGGGGTGGAGTCAGTTTTGTCTCCTTAAGGAAATGGGTGTGGAATGTGGCCGATAACACAGCATGCAACTACAGACATCCAGACATAAAGAAAGACAGAGAGAATCCATTACTGACTGTTGCTCTGCTTTTCTGTTTACAGAACTCACCCATCACTGTAAACACGCACAGTCCCTGGGGAGGCACACTCACTTATGTTTGTGGCATTTTACGATGTGCCAGTGGAAATTACACACACATTCAGTCAATCTTGTAATGTTTTTGCTTCTGATATGAGGATGACAGCGTAAATAGTCTTTTGAAGTAAACCAAAGTAAACATGAACTTAAAATTTTCATACTTTCTGTTTTCTAAGCGTGACTTGTGAGTTTTGTCGTCAGTTAACAAATCACAGTTGTTGATGACAAATTGGGGGTTGCAGGTCTGGAAATAGGCTATCGTGGTATCACTTTGCACATGTTTGCCAGGCTGCCTGCCAGCAAAATTAGTATTTGTTGTTACATGTACTTGTCATACAAGCTTGTTTCTAAAACTGTTATGTAACACACGTGACACTCTTCCTATCTGACAACTACATTTGATCTTCAAGCAGTGAGAACATACTTCTATAAATAGTCTGATTCGTCACATTCCCTTCCCTTCTTTTCCCTACCCTTCCTATGTGCTATGTTAACCTGTATGGTATGCAATGACGTCTGAAATGACTCAGTATATGGTGACATGACAGCAACAGCAAAACATATTGAAAATAAATGCAGCCTTTCGTGGTTATTATGGTGAAGTAAAACAAATGAAACAACAAATGAAAACGAAAACAACATGAAAGTAAATAAAAAGAAAGTTGATTAGAATTATAGGTAAATTTGGCTTTATTTCTGTTAAGACTTCATAAGTAACTAAATAGCTATCTCTCTGTGTTTGAGCTCTACTTTGGTTTGAGCAATATTTATGGTTCATAGTAATCAAGAATAAAGTGGCTTTACATAATAATTGGACTTAATAAATAATCATTTTGCACATCAGATTTGATTTTGTGGATTTCTTCATCCTTAATAGCTTCTGCACCTAAAAGCGTGGGTGGCTCATGAAACTTGAATAACTAAAAATAGCATAGAACAATGAGAAAAAAAACAAGTATAAAACTAAAAAAATCCCTCAAATTCAATGAAAATGTAAGCTAACTATAATGAATTTTGCACTAGAAAACGTAGTTAAAAGTAAAATAAAAAGTGAACTAAAAACTAATGAAATGACATGAAAAATAGAACACTAGTGCAGAGTTACTATACAGTCTTATCCGTTCGTGGATCTCACTGCAGTTTATGCCTTTTACCACTAGATGGCACTCTCTTGTGGTGTTTTTGTGAAATACAGCACATAGCCCATGTAACCCTGTGCTGTTATGTTCCTGTCTCTTGCAGCGTTCCAACAGGACCCAGGATGCTGGAGGAGCAGAGTGTGTGTAATGCATTGTTGCTGCATCTTCTCAGGCATCACAACATTCTATTTCTGGACCCAAGTGAGCAACAGCTGACTGCCTCTATTGCGTCTTCATCGCCTCCTCCTCCTCTCTCTGTTCTCTCACATTTTCAGGTGAATGATCAAATGAAACTGTTTAGATTTTGGTCCACTTATGAGCTCACATGTTGTACGAGAACACAAAAAATACCAATAAACTCTCTTTTTGCATCCATGCCATCTTTGGAAGGTGTGTCCCAGGAGCTGTCAGTCAGAGCAGAATAACGTGGAGAGGTTAGAGGAAGAGACAACCTCAATCTCAACAACTAGCACTTTTACCCAAACAACGTCGATGCATTCTCAGCTCAACAGGTATTGCTGTCACCTCTGAGTTACCTCTCAGTAATTTCTTATCAAACCTTGACTCTCATCTCCTCTGGAGACTTCATTAAAGTGACACCCTTAGAGAGGGTAAAGTCTAAATATAGACCATCGCTGTTTTTCTTTTGCTTCTTTGTTAATTACTGACCTTTATTTGTTCTGATAACACTGGCACTAGAGTAAGGAATTCTGAAATTCCATCATTTTGTTTTACAGTTATTGTGTAATGCTCTCTATTGTTATTGCAAGTTTCTGCCCCTTCAGATACCTGATTAATTTAGCTTGTGTCCTTGAGTAAGTTATTTTAAAGGTTAAAAACTCAGTTTCAGACAGCATTCATTACACTGCATACTACATAAAAGGAAAAAAATATAGCTAGTTTTATTAGATACACAATAAAAAGACAAGACATAGTTTATTAAATAGTATGACTTTTCTAATTATTGTTTTTAGGGGGATATCAGTCAGTTTTGGTAAAGGCAGGTGGCTCCAGGAGCTTCCCTCAGGAGCTTAGTCACAAACTGCCTGTAGTCAACAGTAAAAAGTGCTGTTGCTTGTATAGTCAGCCCTCTTTTTAGTTTAATTGTGTTTAAAAATAGCCTTGCAGTGTCGCTGCTGGAAAGAGCAACGCAGTGGAACAGTGGTACACTGGTCGCCCAGACTGAATCTGCATTCTGACAGCCATCTGCTTGTGGCCAACTTTTCCCACACACAATGTGGGAGCTCTTGACCGCAAGCAAGTGTGCTATTTTCTATTATTAGATTTTAAATGTGGGTTGCCATGAGGTTGCAATGCAGAAAAAAGTTATGTTTATATAGTCTTATTTTGTCCCTATAAACTGTATGGAAATTTGACATTTGCTGATTAACTTTTAATCCATCTGTGTATGATGCAAGTAGTTTTGTCCAGTCTGTAGGTTTCTATTTATGTTTATGGGCAGGATAGATTTCATAAATGTTTACAAATGATGAAAACACTTTGTGTTTCATTTTAAACAGTCTTGACGTCGAAATAGTAGACCTAATTTGCACGTCATATTTTGGTACAGAATTGGTCTTAGACGGACGGACGCAATATGGACATGATCTGAACATCTATGCGACGTCCTATTTAGTGGGCATGTTCATGTTATTGCAATCTTTCATTAATGAAATTTATATGAAAGAAATGATCAGGCTTGGTTGTATAAATTCTGTTGGCATTATAAAAATTCATGAGCTAAATGAGGTGGTAATCTGTGATTGAGTGCTTGGGGTCACTTAACATGAACTGCAGTGTTAACTGGTGTGATTCACAGTCTGGATGATGTTAGTTACAGGCCAGTGTCCTCTCTCTGTCCTTGTTCCCTGTCTCCTCTCTGTTATTGACTAAAGGCATGAACCCCAAAATTATGATACATGAATGGAAAATGAAATGTTAAACTCACAGGAATATTCAAAAGAAACTGCAGTTGTGAAAATGTCAGACTGTCATCATAGTTGACTTTACAAAAGGATCAAACAGTGGAATGTCCTCACCTGGTGAGGGAACATGCTTGGTGGTCATTCAAGGCTTTGTAGCACGTCAGTCTGTTTCCACAGCTTAGGTTGATGCAGGAAGCTCAGCCCAGATGTCCATCTGCTTGGGAAGTGCTTGTGCTTTTTGGATTAAACTAAACACAGAATCCATGCACCCCAGAGTAATAGTGACTTTACCCATATGAAGCAACCCATTACTATTTGTGTGTTTGTGTATACTTTTAAGCCCATGTTGAACCGGTAAGTAGTAATACTCTTACAAAAAGTGGGTAGCTGCTCCTGCTCTCCTCTGTGTCAAAGTCCAAGTTATCCTGTGGCTGTCTTTCCTGATCTTCCGGGTGCTTATTCATTCAAGCCGTTTTGTGCAGTTAAATGAAAAGTTCCTGACAACAGCAGCAACACACCTTCATATTTATCACTGTTAAAAATAAGACACAACCATTTGTGTAGTTAAAATATTCTGCGTGTCTTACTGGTATTTGTCACTTTTGCTTCTTCAAAACATATCTGGCATTTAGCTACCAGACGTCTGCCCATGTCTGGACCGCTAACGTCATAGTCACTATTGATCCAAGTCTAATTATATCTACTGTATATACAAAGGACAAGATTTAAGAACAGGCCTCTGTCTTCTGTCTCTAACCAGCTGCACATTAGATAATATTTTATACTGAAATATCTGTAAAGTAAATATAATGTGTTTCTTCTATTGGTTTTTAGGTCAGTTCTGGAAATCTATTTCAAATAACATCACATGTTGCATATGCATCTGCACATACATAAACACCTAAAACACTTTTATTACATTTCGGAGGCTGTCTGAGCTTTATATCAATTTGTGGATGTTGTATGTCTCGATGCGCTCTGGTCCACTTTCACCAATACGAAAGTGGTAGAACTGCTATTGGTTGACCCCAAAACATGACTAAGCACTGTTGTATGAGAGTGTTTTTATATCCGTGCCTGTGTATTTGTGCACTACATGGGCATGTGAAGGGGATTGGCGAGCTCTCTGCCTCTGGGCGTTAGTGGTGTTGTTGGCCATCAGTGCTCATTTGTTTCCTTATGCCTTTGACTCTGTCATCCAAAGAAGCAGCCTGTTCTCTGTTACATATTGTTTATATTATAGACTGCTGTGAGTTTTTTTTTTTTTTGCCAAAGGATGTTTTCCTGTTTTATCTGCTTTAGCATCCACGACAACTGTCAACTGACAGCTACAGTCGTCCACAAGTGAGTGAGTTAACCTAAGATGATCTGCAGTTTATGTCTTTTACCCCTCTGACCCCAAACAGAAATGAAGTTTATTTAGTGCATCTCATATTTTGGTGACTGTGTAAACATATCAATACTAGATATGGGGTATTTTTTTTTTTAGATACTTCAGATTTTTTGATAATTCTTAATTCTGAGTAATCAGTCTTATTTTTTATATTTTATATGATCTTTCAGGGAGAGTAGTTTTAATCTAAGAAGTCATTTACGGTCATGATGTATCCTGTCATCAGTCTGGCTAACAAACTAAGCAGCTGTCATTAGTTTCTTGTTGTTGCTGTGCTGGTCCATCTGCTCTATATTACAGCGCCGGAGACATATACCCCTTTAAGCAAGTAATGTGACCATTGAGATCTTTTAGGTTCACGTCACAACAAATCAGTCGTGCTTGTTCTTGCTAGGAGCGGCTCATTAGAGCTTCATGAAACGTGTTATTTTGGAGCATTAGATTAAGCACTGATGATTTTGTTTGTTTCTGCTTCCTGAAGCTAAACTGTTTGAACGTGAACTTGTATTTGAGTAGTTAAACTCAGGGAGGACATACTGAAACTAGTTACTGATGGGTTATTTTCGTCCTCATCTTCCCTCTCCCCATTTGTCTGTCTTATATGCTTTGCCAATAGTCCTGATACTCTGGAGCTGGACTATGAAACCAGCTCTGATGTCAGCACAGCCTCTCAGCAGCTGATTCCAGACCAGCTAGAGGGTGGCACAGAAATCATAAAGAAAGGGTCTGAGCAAAAGCAACTAACAAAAAACAAACCATCCCAAACCGTTCAGAGCGACTCACCCAAATCCATGCAAGCGTGAGTGTCTTTTTTCTGTTTTTTTTTTTTCACTAGATGCTGTTACTACATGATGTTTACATCTCAAAATATTTGCTACGGGTGTGTCTGCTTCTATTATCTGTTTGTATTTTATTAAACAATCATATTTCCAGTCTGGTTTGCTGCTAATATAAATGTATGTATTATGGAGTTGAGTTTATGTTTATACTGGCTATTTCTTCATCCACAGGACAACACCACATGCCATGTCGGTTTTCTCCTCAGTATCAAAATCAAAAGAAGTAGAAGGAGACAAGTTAGAGAACACCTCGCAGGATGACTGTCTAATGGTGTGAAGTTTTTGTTTCTCACTCTGGCTTGAATGCCTTTTTTGGCAGAATCTCTAGCTATGAATATCATTCAGTGAATGGAGATGGCAGCTTCCTCCTTCCTCACATCTACATTTTATATTAAATAATTTAGATGAACTAAAGAAACATATAATGCTGCAAACCAAAGCCTACTATGGTTATGTTGAGACTGTCAACTTTCAGGCCATATATTAATTTATTAATTGATTTCCAGGATTCCACAGATGCAGGACATCTCTCATCTCTTTTGAATTCCAGTATTTTGGAAGAATCACAAAACAGGAAGTCTCCAACCCAGGCTGAGCTCACAGAGAGGTGAGAGGATAACTTCTGCTTAAAGGCTAAATACTATGACATTTTGTTGAAGCTGTACTGTTGTGTCTGCTTTTTATTGCAAATATTTTCTCATTGGTCTTGACAGATGACATTTAGGCCCCATCCAGTAGAAATCAGCTATTGGAAATGGGCCTTGGTTCAGAGCGGTGGAAATGTATTCATTTAATTTGATTAAAATTCTTTAGACGCTCCCGTCTCGGTTTGATTGTCTTAGTTCAGCTAATTTCTCATCAGTGCCAACAGTGGAGAAGTAGGTTATCAGAGCACAGAGTTGCCCTCAGTCATGCTTTTGATATGATTCCGGTCCACATAACAACATCTTGCCACAGGCACTCACATGTAGCAGACCGGCTACAGATTAAGTCATCCTCACATGGTGGCATGTTGACTTCAGAGCCACAGTACAGGTCAGCACAGTTATGTCTCATTAATGTCAGAGATTCTAAGTCATAACCTTAATGGCAGTGCCAGACGACTGTTCAGCCCTAGAGCAACATAGAACAGTGCAGCACTGCCTTTCAGCAAATCTGATTTCTGATCTGGTGATATATTGATTATAAATAATGAAAGTCAGCACGTGTATTAGACTCACATGGACAATGATGCTAACAAAGGGAGAAACAATGTTCATTCTGTATACTCATTTTAATTAAAGTATAATAGTGTTAGAAATTAGATCTACTGTCAAAATTAAAATATCTCATAGTGCAAATATGTTGAATGTCTTTTTTCAGATCATTATATCATTTTATTTGTATCACATATAAAGGCATTTAATGCTGAGACAGTTGTAGATACTACTGAATATATGACTAGCATTATATCATGCAAGCATATGTTTTCAACAGTCCAATAAATGTCATATATTTCCTTCTAAAATGTATCTATGTCATAATTGTACTGTGTTTGGTTAACTGTTCTAGTGTGTACTCAGTAGACATAACTTTGTCTTTCCTTTTTTTTGTAGCTTGCAGTCCTCCTTAAAGGACAAGAAAGACAACACAGCTACAGTTCCTGAGCAGAAGGTTAGCAGTTTGTCATTTCACATTTATCTGCTGTGAACACTGTGGTTGTGTGTTTGGGCTTACAAGTCACGTTATGTAAGTGCAACTAAAATCCATACTGACAGAGCTGTAGGTCAATCCTTAATGCACAATCAATTAATGTGAGAAAAAAAAGGTTTTGAATGTGATTAAATTCCTTAAACAGACAGAAATGCCCATTAAATAGAAAGCTAAACACTACTCTTCATTAATGATACCAATACTGACCTACAAAATGTTACCCTATTAACCTATATTAAAAGTAATCTATAAGTGGAAGATTTTATTTAGCAGTAGCTTACAAAAGGTTTCTTTTTTTAGTATCACTCAGGTTAATGGTAATGAAAACAGGGCTAATTGGTATCAAATCTGGGACAATGATTAAACTTTCATTGAATGTTAAATTTGTAAATCTAATAGTTTTTTCAAATTCTTTCTTTTCTTAGTCAGTGAGAGGAAAAAAAACATTTGACTCATTTTGAACTATCTTTGTGTGTCATTTTGACCTACATTGACTGTGTGTTCATGTCTTGAAGTGTGTGAGTGGGAAGGGAATTCATTGGTGTGTTTGCTTTTCAGGGGGGAGGAGGAGAATGTGGTGGTTGTCTTGACAGTCACAATGATTGCAGAGGCAAGAACAATTGTGACGTAAGTTCTCCTCCACAGTCTTTTAGGTACAGAAATTAACACTTCCTTATGGTATCTATGACAACAAGAACCACTGATACCTCTAGGCAGTTTGTGTGCATATGTGCTCACCTGTGTGTGTGTGTGCACTAGGTGTGAGCTTGCCAGTAGGTGTTTTGCCACATCGATAGAGGTCTCACTCCTTCCTCCTCCCCTCCTTCCTTCCACCTCCTCTGTGTGACGCACAAAGCAGCATTTTTTTTATGAATGAATGGGAAGGGTGAGAACGGCGAGACCAACGCCTTGTCGGCTGCAGCTGGTAATGATGATAATGATGATGCTGAGAAAGAAGTCAGAGCCCTCAAAAGACAGCACTATTAAAATAAACCAAACATTTTGCGTTGAAATGTCTTTTATTATACTTGAATTATTATTGGTCCAGTATCTATTTACGTCAGTCCAGTGTACACACACCCACATATGTACACTCATACACTAAAAAAATGAACAGAGGCAAACAGCTACGTGACTCCCTGCAGCTCGATCAAATAGACTCCTCAGCTCAGTCAGACAGCGTTGCCGTGGAAACACCTCCTCACATACAGCACCTCTCTCTCTGCCTTGTGCACACCCACTTGACACGCACCGACATCAGTGGTATTCCCGCCGCCCCCCCTTTTCCTCTGCACATGATAAATAATCCATGTGGAGGCAGTTCAGCAGCAGAAGTGCCAGGAATGCCGCTCGGATGGAAAGCCATGTGGATTTAAGGATTCCGAAGTACAATTTCATGCTGACTAGCACACACCAGGTGATCTGGGAGCAACAGTGAAACGGCTTATGGAATTGTACTGTGTTGCACAGGAGGGATCCCACACTAGATCCTGCTGACATGTTAGGATTCTGACTGAGTGTCTGTCAAAAGTCGGGGAAAATTGTTTAGCTGTTGCTTCATACAGACCTGAGGTGAAAGGAGCAAACCATCAGGTAATAGCAGTTCGTCTAAGGATCCCTCCAGCTGTTTGCAAAGACCTTATTAAAGCTGCTTTTGTGCCTGATAGAAGCTACACACTGTGGACTGAGGACGCCTGGTTGCAGTTTCGTGCTGCGTTTTGCTGTCACCTTTTTCAAGAGGAACCTCTCACCTCATCCTTTAGCTATTCATTTTAGAAGAAGAGAGCGAAATGGTCATACAACTTTTGCATCATTTCGGGATTCCACTGCATCATACGAAGCGCTGAAAATTCCACAGTTCATCTTTCTCACCACTCTTGTCCCACTGCCATCTCCAGCCCTGAGGCTATGTTCTGCTTCTGTTTCCAGAACCCTTCCCTCAAGGTGCAAGCCCTAGAGGCTGACCCGGGGCTTTCATCCACACCAGTAGAACCTGGAGCTCAAGAGCACCTACCTGTACAACAACAACAACCTCTTTCATCTGAGGAGACAAACCTTTATTTAAACCACACTCTGCTCCAACACTCACCACCTTCACCAGCAGCTCTACAGGGTCATCTCACGTTCAGCTCATCAGAGCCAGGTAAGAAATGCTACAGTTCAAAGTTTTTTCTGTTTTGGAAAAGAAGTCATTATTTGCTATTTATCACGTTAATAAAATATAGGTACAATTTATTTGTACATAATTCATACAAGAATGACCCTCATGATTTCTCAGACCTGGGTGTGTCTCTTAAGTAACAACACATGAGATGTGCTGCTACCACATACCTGCAATGTGGTGAATTGGACCTTGCAATATTTTAGTATTTTAATGCTCTTGTAAATGTTAAGATGATGATAGTAATGAAAACTCCCCAAGTATATTGATTTTTGCATCTTTTCTAATGTATATAACTAGGATAACTAAGATTTCTTATGACTGGCAACACTAGACAAGAGTTTTTTTCTTATGTCTCCTTCTGTCAGACTTTCTCTCATCTCCCCTCTTCATCTTTCAGGGCATAATGTGTCCTTGTTCTCTCTCCTCTAGTACATGCCACATCCCCAAAATCATCAGAATCCAGTCCTATCCACTCCTCTGCAATTCTTTTTGAGGGAAATTCAGGAGATGACTCCCAGCCCAACCCATCAGGCTCCATCCAAGGCCCAGACACCAGCCCGCTGCTCTCTCATATTACGACAGGCGACTGCCCTGTTCCCTCGCCACGCTGCCCGAGCCTCAGCCACAGTCTGCGTTACAACTTAGACCCTGATACCGCCCCGTCCCCTCCAAGCTTACAGGAAATACGTATGTAAGCAAAAGTTCCCTCTCTTTTAATATTCTGCAGAGATGAAATGAGTCTCAAGATTTATGATTCTCTTGTGGGTGAAGATGCCATCAAATTGCAAATAATAACCGGATGCACAGGGAGCTGTTTCTTCAATTGCAGCCGTGTTGGGAGTGCTAAATCAGGAATCTAAATAACGCAAGTATTTTCTATTGTTAGGGCTCGCTGCAGCGTCCATACAGAGCCAGATGAGGGCTCTGTGTCCATCTCAATGCTTAACAGACACATCCACACCCTGAGGAAAAGGATCAGGCGTTTTGAGGAGCGTTTTGAGCAGGAGAGGCATTACAAGGTAGGTGAGGGGCAAATCAAAGCTGCTCTTTCATTTGTTTTTAGTTCATTATTAGAATAATTATAAAAGACAATCACTTCAGAGGAGTTTTTGGCAAAGCTGATAATTGCCTGTCAAAGAGCCAAACTTGTCTTGTATTTCAGTGGGTGTGTGCATGCTTGACTGAGTGTTAATTAGAGCGGCTGATACTGGTCACAAATAGAGTCAAATAGTAATAACTCCCTCTACTGGACTATGTGGAACATTGCCAGGAGTTACACAAGGAATTCTGACTGATTTGTAATTCTTTAACTCCAATCAAACCTGGAATAAGCTATGAAGCAGACAAACCACTTCCATGGTTTGAGGCACTGATTCATGTTCTCATCACTAATGTGATTCTTGTGTTGTGATTTTGTCAGCCGGCCCATAATGATAAGACTGCACATCCAGAGGTTTCCAAGCTCATGAAGGAGCTCATCAAGAGCCGCAAACAGCTTAAAGGTCAGAAATGGCATGCATATTGCAACACACTTATTCATGTAAAAATACTTACATGCATCTTATATAAACACATAACTTTAACAATACAATTGTTTATTTTTTTAGAGCTTAAGCTAAGACAATCAGTAGAAGGGGGCCTGAGAGAACATGGACGCTTCAACCAACCTGCTGAGCCCTTCAAACCTGGCAATGACCATAAGGGGGCAGCACTGACCGACATGGAGCTCCAGCAGCTTCACAACAATGGCAACACCAAACCAAATGTGGAGGAAACAGTCAACATTATCACCAACAGACTGAAGGAGCGAAGACGAGAACTAGGCCTACCTGAGAGCCTTAAGGTTAATACTGATGACACAGACACACACACACACACACACATCTACCATATATTAACTATTCAACAAAACAAAACAAAATAAAAATTTGATTGTATGACAAAACTGATGCAATGACACAATGCCACGTGCAGGAGATGTCACATTTCCAGATGACCATGGAGAAGACAAGCCTGCAGAAGTGTTTGCTCTATTTTGAAAGTCTGCATGGACGACCGGTAAATGGGTCTTGATGATTCACTCTTCTGATTCACTCTAAGCTTCAGGCTTATAGTTGGGTTACTCTATACATGACTAATCTTTGTGTTTCTTTGTGGGCATCTTTAGAGTACCAGACAGGAGCGGACTCTGATGAAACCTTTCTATGATAGGTATCGGACTGTCAAGCAGCTGCAGTTTTCTTACGCTAAAACAACAGTTATCACAACCATTGTAAGTATTTTGTTTACTTTTTTGAAATATGCAGTCATTACATGTGAACTTTGTGATGTTTTCCAGTAAGAGAATGGTAGTTGTACGAATACAGAGAGGAAATCTCTAGAGCTATGACTGTTTTTGCCTAAAGGCAGATGAGTGAACAAATGTTAGTAACCTGGATTACTCCTCCTCCACTGGCCACACATCATCAACAATGAGTTACATATGTGAGGCTCTGCTGCCCTCTAATGGCTGGTAGTAAATACTACTTCTGTCTGGTTGAGAATATACTGTCTCCGAAAAAAAAAAAGTAGACCATCAAAAGTCATCAAAAACAATGGTTATACAATAAAGTACCAACTCCTGTGTGTGTCAAGTGACTAAAACAGACAGAAAAGAAAACATGTAATGCCTAAAAGCACTGTTTTTGTCAGTACAATGTCATAGATATTGATGTAAGAACTAAAGTTATTGTAGTTATTATCAAGAAAACATGGAAAATGGATAAATATCAGCTCTGAAATTAAACAATTATGAACTATTTTTGTTGTTATCATTACATTTGTCCAAACAAATGTACCTTTAGTTGTAGAGTGGTCCAATCATTTTTCCACAACTGTATAGTATTCTGTTGCAGTGATCAAACTGTTTAGCAACTATTTCAGTTGGCATTCCTCTCCTCCCTTGCACTATCTGTGCAATACCATCCCCCCTCTCACAATGTGAAAGAATAAGAAAAATCTCTGAGCTGTAACCAGATGTTAATGTCACTTTTGACAAAACAATGTCTTCTGTGGTGTTTCAGTTGTCTGTTTGCAGAATTTTAATACCATGATTCACTTCTTCATGTGGAGGTGTTCAATAGTTTCTTCCCAAACATTGCACTGTGCCAGCATCCTGTCCTCTGTGCCATTTAAGACAAGTATAATTGCTTTAACAGAATACAAACTTGTCAAACATCCCAGGGAGTTGTTTTACTTGTTCCAGTGTCAGACACCTATCTCTAGTGCTGGTACAGGGCTAATAAACTGTGGGCATGAGTCTGGGTTATGAGAAACAAGTACCATTTTAGAATAATCTGTTCATTACCAAACTGCTGAACAGTTAAAAACTGAAACTTAAAAGCCTGTTGTTCTGTAGCTGTACAATTGATCAGTGGACAGACAAGTCTCCATATATGCATTTTGCTTTCCTGTTGCTGTTCCAGTGAAATTAGAATGGTTATATTCACATATATATATATATATATATATATTTTAATGTGTGCCTGTATGAATAGGATGAAGAGGAAGGTTCTGATGAGGAGCGTTCCAAGCAGCGCCCAAGGCAGCAGCCACTGTGGCTGAAACCGCCCAGATGCACATCCTCCAATGAATCACTGGACATGTCTGAAACACCACTGGTTTCCCCGTTAGAGGAGGTCAAGGGGCTCCAGTCTCAGCTCATCACCATGGCAACACTACATGAAGCTTCTAGGTTTGTTTAATGAGATACATTTTATGATCCGAACAAATATATAAATGCAAATATAGCCACTGTATTTTTTTTCTCTGTTATCTCATAAATGAAGGCTACATGAGGCATTTTCTACAGAACAGCAAAAAAAAAATGCAGATCATACTGTTTCTTTCATTGAGAACTTTAGGCTCTAATTGTCATAAATGTACAAAATCAGTTTGAAAATCCAAACATTTATTGCCTGTTCCTTCCTGTTTTGGTTGAACGTTCAGACCAGAATTACTGGATCATCTCAGAATGGCAAGGATGGAGAAGCGAAGGCTCCACCAAGCGCTTCATGACTTTGAGGAACAATTTTACACTCAGACCGGCAGGTGAACTCACAAATGACACACCAAAACAAAAGTACTTGCCTTTTTAATTTTATTGTCTTTTATTAAACTTGGAACATTTGGTTTTCAACAATGCCTTGTGAAAAACAAACAAAAAAAACATCCACAAAAATTCCATTGTAATGGTACGACAGTGTAAAGCACACTCACTTAACATTAATAAAGCACAGAGAGCTCAGGAAAGAGACGAAGAGATAGACGTTTGATCTGAACTGTACACTTCCTTTGTACTGTACATGTTAGTCCTCCAAAGTAAATACAGTAAGTTTCTGATTACAATACACACTGTACAAAGCTATCTGAGTAAGGCAACATAGGGACTATCCACCAGTTATGGAAGCTGCAGGTTGTTTTGGAAACAATTTAAAAAAAGTTTTGCCTTTTGTTGCATCTTCTTTCCTCCTCATATTTTTTTTAACAGGGTTTGTCAAAAGGAGGACCGTGGACCAATGGCCGAGGAGTACTGCCAGTATAAGAACCTCAAAGCGAAGCTCCGTCTACTGGAGGCCCTGCTCAGTAAACAACAGGACTCAACCAACACCAGTTGAGTTTCTCACAGTGGGACTTTAAATCTGAACAAACAAGACTCAATCATATCCCAAAAATCTTGCTGGGAATTGACTGGGGTCTGAACTTCTTTTCATGCCATGCTCATAATGTTGATGCACTTTACATGAGAAAAAGTAATGAAAAATGTTGACGAACCGAATGAGTTGGTGGGCAACTGCAGAGTTTTAGTCCCCAAACACATCCCTTATCATTCATGATCCAGCCTTATATAAACCTGATGTAGCAAATGTATGTTATGTAGCACGATTCATGTCAGTGACGAGAAGCTGTAACCACTTGATGTTTGTTACATATTAGGATTTTTTTCCTACCGTATGTATATTATGGCACTTTGTTACTTGCTTTTTCCTTCCCAAAATAGTATTTTTGGACACGAGTGTCCTAAGTCGTTGTGGAAACTGCATTTTAAAAAAAGTGCTATCTTGGCAAGAAGGATTTTAGTTTATATGGAGTCAATGAAAACAATCCTGTGGCAATTGTGCATGTCAGTTTGTGCTATGATATGCATTAGGAATTTTATATTTATTATGAATTATGACTATTCATTTTACATGTTCACCTTGGAAAAAAATGAACGTTGGCATCTTGTGCAAGTGCAAGGTAAATCTACTGTCCAATTTGTATTCATCCCCCATTTTGCTTGTATAATGTTATTTCCCTCTAAATGCCATTGGTGACAATTATCAGAGCTCTTGACATTGTGCACTTCTGGTTTATATAATTTTCTATATATATATCTATATATCAATAAAAATAAATATTTTTTCACATTTATTCTGCTAAACACAGTTTATGGTTCTATTTTCTTTCTGTTCACTACAATAAAATAAAGGAGACGGTTGCAGAAAAGGTTGTGATGGTAGAGGTACTGACAGCTTTCATACTCATGCTGCACAGAACTGCATCATGCTTTTAAAGGTTAACAAGTTAATGAGTAGTTCACACTGGTCATCAAAGACTTGGAGAGTACACATTTGAGACGCTGTTGCATTAGTACTCTGAGGATCTTACAGCTGTTTGATCTGTTTTTTTTTTTTAATACCTTTGGTATAAAGAAAGATGACAATTGATGCTGCAGCCCTAAGAAATTGTAGTACCAGTCCTTGCCACTAGTAGAAGTTAAAAATAAGTTTGAATATGTCTACTGCAGATTTGGAAATAAAATGGCAAAAAAATAAAATAAAATAAAAAACTTAAATATGAAACAAAACACCACACAGATGGTGGACACTCAATCCATATCAGTAATAACAAGGCAAATATTATTAATAAAATAGGGACAATAGACTTACATAAACAAAAAGGAATTGAACAGAAGCAGCCCATGTTTGTTAGTACTATTAAAGGGTTTGGTCAGCACGCCGGTGTTGAATTCCAGGATTTAATGATGATCTGTGTTTGTCGGTGTCCATGATTTACATTTCATGGTTCGAGGTCTTTCATGTGGTTTTAATTTAGGTGTGTTTGTATGGACGTTTTCAACATTTAAGGTAATCCTTCTCAGGTGAGGAGACAGCGGTGCAGGTGTAGATGCGAGTATTTTGAACTCTGCTCTGCTTTTGGAGTGATGATCTATTAGAGTACAGAGCTGTGATATGTCAGTGTGCATGTCTGGGAGCCTACTAAATCTGCTGCTTCATGCATTGTTGGTCTGCTTCATCAGTTCACGTGGACTTCCTGTGTGTGTTTAGAGGTCAGCCACCTCTAGTCCTTCCCTCCCCTCGCTTACATTCGGCTTCTTTTAGCGTCCCACACTGATGTTGCAGGTCTTGCAGCTGGGGTCTTTCTTGGCATTTACTGTGGACAGACTCATCAGCTGGTGCCCGCTGATCTCCGCCTCAGTGCCCAGCGCCAGGTCCACGGGCTCAGTGTAGATAACCTCCAAGATGACATCCTGCGCGTGGTGAAACACCAACTCGCCATCGCCGTCTTCATTCTGCTTGCAAGTGAGGAAGCGGTTATTGGTGATGTCGAGCGCGGGGAGCCTCTGCTTGCAGAACTCGTCACCTCTGGAGCCCTTGGGTGCGAGGACCAAGATGACATAGTGGTACGCTGTGTACATGCAGTAGAAGTCCCCAAAGTACAGGTTGGTGTCTGGGCTGAAGAGCACGTCAGCACGGACCTCAAAGCGGTGGCGGCCATAGGGGGAGTCCTGCGGAGGCTTGCCTGTGTTGAACTCTGTGTTGCAGCTGAAGAAGATGCCCTCCAGTTTGCCGCTGATGGGTGAGCCGTGACTGCCACTGTTGTCCTTCACTGACGGCAGCATCCGCTTCTCCTGCGCCTCCCTGAACAAAATAAAGGGGACAACGTTTTCCCATGAGCAAACATTAAACTTATCATGATAAAATTATAGTTGACAAAATGAATGATTGTGATTTAATTGTTATATTAACCTGTAAAAAACCCACCAAAAATAAATTACTACATTACTACAATTACTGTACTACACAAAGGCACACAGTCGTGGAAAAAAATTATTAGACCACCTGTGTTTTCTGAAATTTCTTTGTTCATTTTAATGCCTGGTACAACTAAAGGTACATTCGATTTGAAAAATACAATAATAACAACAAACATAGCTCATAAAAGTTTAATTACAGAGCTGATATCCATCCATTTTCCATGTTTTCTTGATAAAAACCAAAACCACTTCAGTTCTTACATCAATATCTATGTCATTGTACTGACAAAAACAGAGCTTTTAGACATGCCATGTTTTCTTTTCTGTCTGTTTTAGTCACATGATGCACACAGGAGTTAGTACTTAATTGTATAACCATTGTTTTTGATGACTTTTGATGGTCTAATAATTTCTTTTATGCCTTGCGATTTAATTGTTATATTAACTTGTAAAAAACCCACCAAAATAAATTACTGATGTAAAATGTTAAATAACCGTTGATCCACAAATTTGATCAATACATGTAAATAATTGGTGTAAAGTGCAGTTTGTCATCTTTTCCTTGGTTATTAGATATGACCCATTCATGGTATTGCCTTTCACTGTTATGCTGATGACAGTCACATTTATGTCCCGCTCAAAAAGAGGAATGAATCTATGGTCAAACCTCTGCTCAGGTGACTAGACGATATAAAGGGCTGAATGGCTATACATTTTTTAAAGTTTAATAAAAAAAAAAAAAAGACAGAGGTGATGGTTTTTGGTGGCGCCTCTGGGCCCGCCCCTGTAAATCTAGGTCCCTTGGCCCATTTCATGAAGCCAGCTGTTCCAAATCTTCCAGACCAGTTCTGTGGTTAAATCTAGTTTTTTCCAGTTGAGGTAGCTCGCCAAAATAAAACCAATTCTTTGTCGGCAGCACTTTGAAATTGTCATCCATGCATTTGTGACCAACAGGCTGGATTACTGTAATGGACTTAATGTGGGGGCTAGTGGTTCCTCTATTGCTCGTCTTCAGATGGTGCAGAACGCTGCACCACCAGGATGTAAAACAAAACAGACACTTTTCCTAAAGGCCTAAACAGCTGCCAGTCACCAAAAGCATCTACTGTTCTAAAATGTATAACATCTTCTGAAACACAATCCTACCTATACATGTACATATTCAGGTTAAACACAATACAGAGGAAAAACTAATTTAAGAGTTACCACCAAAATACTCCCAGGTCTTTAAGGGTTAAATAGAGCAGATTTAAGCAAATTAACAAATACAAATTCCAGCCCATTAATTCCTCTGTGGCTGCTGTGTGTATTGCACACAGAATAAATCTCAGTTCAAAGTTCCTGTTATGACCATTAATTATAAAATAATCAGAGGATGTCATTATATCAGAATTGATGCTCTGTTACAGTCATTATGTGATTATTCTCCTCCCACCCAGGTTATGGGAACGGAGGCCTCATACTAATGTCGTATTTAATGTCAGTGCGGTGACTCTCCACATGATGGCGCAGTTGAACACAAGCCCTTTCAGGGTGCAGAAGCAGCTCCAAGTCAGCAAAAGAGAGATGCTGATCCAGATGACGTCATACCAACAAAAGATGCTCTTAGGATGAGGCTTTAGTGCACACACTGAGTGACTTAACAGCCAGTGAGCATTTTATTTTCCCTCGAGGCAGAGGAAGAAAAGAACAACACTGGTGTAGAGGCAGACGTGTACATATCCAACCAAGCAAGATGCAGTATAGACTGTAGCTATAACCAACGCATAAAAATCAGCTGCTCTAGGGATACTCTCTATTCACTGTCTGTCACAGTCTCTTCTCACATGAAAACAAATCTGAACAGATCTGGCTGTCACAGTCAGTTTCTCTCTTTTTCTGGCTCCCTAAAACATGTCTGCTATTGTCTGGCAGAATTATAATAGGCTCAGGCTGAAGTAGTAACAAGGCAGATGTATTTTGTTGTTTTGTGTAAGTGACCAATGTGGAAACTGATGCTTTTGTGTGGATTTATGGTACTAATTTCCATGTTTTGAACAACTGCACCATTTAGTGGCATCCCCTTATCAACATTTCCGCCTGTCCAATCTGCAGAAGAACACATTCATCCAAAATTAGGTTGAAATTAGAATTGTGTGCTGAGCTGTGTTCAAAAACATGGAGTTCTTGGATGGAGACTTTTATTTGTGATGTTTTCTCTGTCATCACAGAGCATCTCAGTACTACACAAAGGCACACAGTCGTGGAAAAAATTATTAGACCACCCGTGTTTTCTTAAATTTCTTTGTTCATTTTAATGCCTGGTACAACTAAAGGTACATTTGATTTGAAAAATACAATAATAACAACAAAAATAGCTCATAAAAGTTCAATTTCACAGTTGATATCTATGTATTTTCCATGTTTTCTTGATAAAAACCAAAACCACTTCAGTTCTTACATCAATATTTATGTCATTGTACTGACAAAAACAAAGCTTTTAGACATGCCATGTTTTCTTTTCTGTCTGTTTTAGTCACATGATACACACAGGAGTTAATACTTGATTGCATAACTGTTCTTTTTGATGACTTTTGATGGTCTAATAATTTCTTTTATGCCTGTAACAGCCTTTATTCTAAATTCCATCAGGCTGGTAAACCCTTCCAGATACAGTTCCATATTATTTTCACAGAATGACTTTAAAAAAAATCATAGGCCTCCCACCTGCAGTGGTCAAAGTACTCCTTGTTTTGGTTCCTATAGAAGACAGAAAAACGCAGCATCCGGCCAGCGATGACCTCTGCTTTCTCCAGCAGCTGGTTTAGATGCACTGTGGAATAATCTGGAAACAGACATGACATAAAACATCATCGCTTAGTGGGCTACATTAGTGGAATACAGATTTATTTATTAATTATAGAAGGAAGGAGTGCCTGGGCATAATAGCCTGAATGTAAAATGAAGTCTTGCACTCAAGGACCCTGAAGATAATATACTATATCAAGGACACTTAGATGTGACTCGGTAGCTTATGACTCAGCATTTAGCTCAAGCACATTTACTCAAAGCTTGGTTGTTGACATTTTTTTTTGAGAACTTGAAGGTCAGCACCTCTTGTCTGTACATTAATAAAGATGATTATATAGTAGTTGAATGTATTTGTATAAGTTCTATACTGTTATCATAACATTTTTCATATGTACGTCTACGGCATTTTAGATCTTTAATACGTGTCTTTTTGGTTGTTTCAGGTTATTTCTAATGGTTTTTCACATGATAATCAGTCTCAAAGGGATTATTATTGTGTAAAAAAAAAAAAAAAAAAAAAGATGTGACGTTGAATGTCTCCTGGAATAAAAACTGAAGATAGTGCAGTTAAATATTCCATGTGTGACTTATTTTTGGTTGGGCAGTGTATTTGTTCATGTGCTTGTCAGTGGCCTCCGGTGGGGAAGGAGTAAGACTATACTACTACTATTGGACAAGTTTATATATATATATATATATATATAGACACACACACACACACACATTTTTTTTTAAGTATTATAAATCATTTCTGAAACATTTGGTATTGCTGCCCGAGGTGTTTCATGTTGTATTTAAGGCCTTTTGAGGTGGTCACTAATACTACATTCATACTGTAGGAAAATCAGTTTTTTTTTGCCTGTATGGGAATTGTACCCAATATGTTAAAGAAAGTTTGAATGGCAGAAATCTGTTTTTTTTTTTCAAATCTGACTCAGGCCACTTTCATGTGGTCCTAAATCTGATACATATTTTCCAATGTGACTTCAGTCTGAATGGCCAGGTTGCATAACCATCCTTTACGTCACTGAAATCCCGACAAATGTCACATTTCTGTGTCCCAGGAGGAGAAGTGGCAGGAAAAACCTATTTCCTTCCATAAACACAGTCCGTTCCTGGTGGTCACCATATTCCATTTGTGCGTGTGGGTCACTTCAGGGTTGGATTCAGTTCATACTCAAAACTGCCAGCAGTCACATTAAATGTGTAATATGAACAAGCACACACACACAAAAAAAAATCTGAATTGTGCATTAAGTTAATTAACCGACCCTTGTGGTGAAGTAGTAAGGCTTTAGTATGTGCTTCAGAAATGGTCATATTGGGTGGGTTTTGGAATGGTTTTAGAGTGTTTCAAATCATTGCAAAAGCATTAACAAGTGCACCCTAAGGTGTTTCAGATTTTCAAATGAGAAGTAGTATTAGCATCAGCAGAAGAGTTGTAATGCTATGCTGTGTGATCATTCTGGGCAGATTTTCACATGCTGTGTTTAACCCTTACATACTACTCGGGTCAAATGTCACCCGTTTTAACATTAAACAGTAGTAAAAAAAATACCCTAAGCATCATTCTTTTATCTTGAAATTCAATGACTTTTCCTCAATTTTGCCAAAATACACAAAAAATGAATATATTTTAAAATGTTATACTTTTGTGCAGGTGCTACAGATTTTTGGACACTGAGGCTGGTTCAGGTCAATTTTATATGTAAATCATAATGGCTTTTATGTGTTATATAAAACAAGACATGATACTGTGTGATAGTAGATGTTTTTCTCCAAAAACAAGTTTGTAAAACTTAAAAACATTATATTTTACATATATTTATTAATGTGGGGTAGTCTATTCAGACATTCTAGATAAATCTGTTCTTGAAAATCTGGTATAGACACTGGGAATTCTTGGTCTGGGTCGACTTTGACACTGTGAAGGTTTAAAAAAATGAACAGTTTGTAAGGGTTAAAGCATTAACAAGTAGCCTGTCTAATGAATCAGCCTCAAGCTCAAAAGTTCAACATTTACAGCATAAACCTCTGATATTTAATCTTGTGTGTACATTATAATCTCATATTATGTGCAAACAGATCATCTTTCTATTGTGCTTCATATTTCATCTAAACTTACCTGTCGTTATTAACAGCTGGATAAAAATGTAAAGTTTTTGTTTTAGAGCATTAATACAATAAGATATTACATTCCCCACAAGGTCACAAGTCCCCCTGTCTACATATGTCGAGCATATTCTTAGTATTAACACATCATTGTTATTTATTTGTTCTGGATGCCTGAAAGATAAAGCCATTTCTGATGGTAGCTGTCAAAACAGTCTAATTTCATCTTTAGACTTTGTAGCCTTTTTCCTTTTTAAATACAGTTGTTAAAGACAGGAGAAATTAATGCAATTTAGTAATTAAATGAAAGCCTGGGAATTTGACAGTAATGGCAGGGCTCTGATATGAAAGATCAAATTTAAAGGAGCAGCACAAATGCAGGAACAGAAAGTCACTTGTGATGAGGAGGATGATTGATATTATTAAGCATTCTTCTTAAGCATTTGTTGTCAGCGTGTCTTGCCACCTCAGCTGCTTCTCTAACTCGCATCTGCAACAGCCCCTCCCTCACTGATAAACATTGCGCTCCACCTCATCACATCCTGGTTCATTTTCTCCCCTCCCCCACAAAGCTTCTCACCACTGACGTTGAACCCCTTGACCTCTGCTCTTCATCCTTCCTTTAATCCTTTCCGCTCCAGCCCATCATGCCTGCCTCCATCTTTCCATCTATCTTCTGTCACTCAATTTCAATTAAACCCTTTCAATCTTCCTCTCACTTTACTCAATATGTGTCATCATGCTCCTCAGCCTCAAGCAAGAAAGCAAAGTTTCCCAGATCACAATCCAAGTTTGATAAATCCTCACCAGCAGTGCAGAATTCGATGATTTCACTCCATTCAGAAACGGCGTAATCCCCGTCGGTTTGTTTGGATGCGGTTTGGACGGCTACGGTGTACTCTGTACGTGGGCTCAGGAACCAGTGACCCCTCACAGTCATGGGCAGAGGTACTGCCTTGGCCACCAGTTTAGTGGGAACATCCTAGAAAGAAAAACAAAAAACAATACGATTCATGAGATATTCATTGTGTTTTAACATAATGGTGCATAAGTACATATTGCATACAGGTGGTAGATTGGATTTTCTTGTGGTTTTGTTCAGTGTTTACTATTCTGTGTATCCTGCAGCCCTGCCTTAGTCTCAGTGGGCTGTAGCTGCTCATTGATTGGACCAGGAGCTCCTGCCTAGCAACAGAGTCAGTCCATTAATCCACCAACACGACTGCAGCACACTAAAATCAAAATACTTGTGAGGGGTCACCTGCAGTAACCACAGGGAGAGGAGAAACCCTCGACTTGACAGCACCCAGGAAGTAAAAGACAGGAGGCTGATGAAATAAAACACATCGATTTACTGACTATCACGTGAAGATGCTGAGGTGTTCCTCCTGCTGGTGCAATTACTCTCAGGTACAGAAGGCTGTTTCTGTGACATTAGCCTATCGCAGCAACACCTCCCTCAGTCTGAACGGCTTAAATTGGACTTTTTCTTCAAGGAGAACAGAAAGGTTACAGCAAGAAATGTTAAATGTTATATGTTTTACCTCAACTTTCATTTAGGAGCCTCTTTTAAAATCTAATGTGCATATGTCTGCATGTTTATTTTATCGTCTAAAACATCAACAGAGAGCTTTTACACCAGCAAATTTTTTTTTTTTTTTTTTTTTTTTTTTATTTTTTTTTTTTGTCTTAGTAATAATATGGTTTGCAAAAAACAGACATGAGTGTTATAGCAAAATATTTAAGTTCAATCATTGTACAGTATTGTTGTCATGCATCATTGTGACAACAATAATGCAGTTTTATTGCAACACCAGATAAAGATAAACTGTAATGTCTATCATACTAAAGAGAAATCAAGGTCTGTACAAAAAAAAAGGAAAAAAAAGCAAATAAATAAAATATTTTGGGGGAAAAAAACCAATATATTAATATATCAGTAATGCATGATATTCATTTCCATAACCATTGTGCACAAGTGCATTGGTTTGAAACGACTTTCCTCAAATAAAACCTCTTTGTTCTGCATATGATTGTTTTTTTTATTTATGAAATGCAACAAACCTCTACATTGAGTGACACACAGGTGACTCATCTCTCTGTAGTGTTACCCTCAGCGGGGCTCATTCACATCGTACCTTGTGCTTGAACTTGTTTGAGTTCTTGTTCTCCTTCTTGTTCAGGTCAATGAAGTAGTGTGTGATACGCTCCTTGCTGCGCGGTTCCATATCCCAGCAGATCTTGAAGGAGTCGCAGGTGATGTTACTGATCTTGATGTTCTGTGGGACTGGGAGCTCCTCCATTTCTGAGATGCTGCCATCTTGGGATTTACTTCCTGTTTGAATAGAAAAGAAAAAACAAAAAACAGGGGTCAGAAACAAGCTGATATGTAATATATATATATATATATATATATATATATATTGTAAATGTGATGTAGTATGTAAGGGTTTTAGATAT